>BGPR01001868.1:114473-138912 GCA_013235015.1 Araneus ventricosus | reverse complement strand
ATTTAGAATTCAGTAAACAGCGGGCAAGAATTGACGTTAAATAAAAGTCGGTTGTTGCCAGGTAATAGAGGTTGGGAATCGGTATTGAAAGGTCGCTGGCCTTTAGACTTGGTACCACTAATGATCTGCCGTTCATAGCAGGTTTGTTACACTTTAGATTTACCATTGTGTGTCAAATGTTTTCATATAGTTGGGAAATTAGGAGTGTCCCCTTTGTTATCTGATCGCTGTTCGAAGTTAATGATGTCAACCCAAAAATAGATTTCATCTAGCTTTAAGAGACGATGTAAATAGTATACTTATTGTAGCTCAAACCACAATGAGAAAAAAAACCCTACTCATTTCTAACTAAAGTGATTGATATAAATTTACACACAGTTTTGTAAAGCATTGGTAGTTCGTTTAATTATACTTTAAATCTACTCAAATTCTAACTCGCTCTGTAATCGTATGATTTTTTAAAATAGTTATTTCAATAATGTTAAGTTCATAATTAAGATTTTTTTATTAATTTTTTTGCTGTGGCATTACTTTCTTAGCATTCATTTTAACTTTTTGTTAGTTTTTTGAACATTAACATTTTGACTATTCCTTTTGACGCTTCACTTTTTCATCTATTTTATCTGTGCTGTTGTAAAATTTCACATATATTTTAAATACATTAAATCATGTTGTCTAAAATTTTGCAATAGTTTTATTTGCATTTATTTATATTAATGTTCCGTTTTAAAGCATTGCAAGGGCATTTTTGGGAATATCTCATCATTTTGAACCGTGGACAGATGGCTAGGACGACACTTGATCTGGCAACTTCCAAACTTTGACGTTACATAGCGGGAAGAAATTTGATCCTTTTCGTTACATTTAACATGCACCAGTCCCACATACACGAGAGATCTTTGGAGAAATCAGATTTCGAACCTGAAATCCTCCAATATCGAAGCCACATCACCTGGCCACCATGGCCCTAACTTTATTCGAATAATAAACTCCAGTCAACATAATGCAGAATCCATTTGTTTGAAAATAATCTGTTTTTCACCATAAACAATTTCAGTAAATTTTTAAAGCCATTTCAATTATAAACAAGTTAGATGTTTTATACAATATATTACAAGAACTATATGAAAGATTTTGTTTCTTACGGAAATACTTTGTCTTTAAATCTTACCAGCTTTTCTAAGCTGATCAGAAACCCCGAATAAAGATGAGGAATCCGCTGCCAAGCCTTCCAGGTAACCTTGCCTGAATAATTGAATTGCCAGCGTTGCTAGGTAATCGGTAATCCTTCTTTGATCTTCTTTGCCTCCTGTTGCTTTCTGGGAGAGAAATCCGGCTCATAACATTAATCCTATTACAGCGATAGCACATTATTAATATTTTTATGTCGACCAGAAGGAAATATATTCCACAGAGATTTTTATCGCACGCTTAACCTAATTTTAAATGAGGTATTTAATAAAATATTATCTTGCTCTTCAGTTTATTTATTTCTTCATGATTGGCATCAGGTTACCCCCTGAGAAGAAAATTCAATTATTTTTCAACTCTTCTGAGTGGAACTTTTAGGAAGAATTATCGTGTTGTCCTTTTCCAAGATTTATGGATGGTTGAATATTTTTCTTTGTTTAGAAAACTTTTTAATAATTTTAACCTGAAAATAAGGATTTATAATTTAGAATAAACATGTTTATGGCAACAAAATTGGCAAAATCAGTACGTTCCATAATATGGTATAGGACTTCCATAAGATTCGCGTGCAGTTTAAAATAGATGAAACTTTGTAAATATATATGTGATAGAAAGATAAGAAAGCTTGATATTACTAATATAATAGCCCAGATCTGTCTCTCGGTAACGCTCTGACGTCACCAAAACCGTCAATAACACTCGCGCCATAGCACTGCGAGACGTTAAACAGCATTATCTCATTGTTAGAAAACCTAAATTTGAGTAATTTTACATTTAAAAGAGTAATTGTCGTTCTAATTTCAAATTTAATAGCTCAAAAATAGTGAAATAAAATTTTCTATAGATTGATATAAAATTATATGAACGCTATGATCAATAGTTTCCGAGAAATTTTAAATTATATTAATCATATATTTCAAATTAATTTCCGTTTTTTTAATACTAAGTAGTAAATGACGTCGGTGGTATATCATGCGCGTGATATAGTTTGGACGCCACGATGCATCTGATTATTAATTGCAATCGTGATGATATAATTTGATAATGTTTTTGGCAACGTTCGACAAGCAGAGAAGTGCTTTGTTTTGATTAGAATTTCGAAAAAGAATTCCCTTGAAATTTTAATTTTTGACTTAAGTTTGACAAGCTGAGAATTTCATGGTTATTGAATTATAATAAAATTGTTAAACAACGAAAAATACTTCACACTGAATGTTGTTTACCAAGAGGTTTTTTGTATAAAGAAATATGTAAATAAAAATATTTCCTGTCATAAAACATACGTTTATTTTATTTGTTTTCAATCAATGTTAAACATTTCTCTGGCATATATGTCTATTTAAACACGTCAAACTTGACGGGAAATCTCTCGAATGAAGAGGCAATTTGCACCCGTCATACCATGACGAGTGATTTTCTAGTTTCTTCATATTTTCTTATCTTTATCAATTTTATTTTTCTTTCTTTCGGGTTCTCTATTGTAAAGTCTGCGTAGTTTGGTATACAAAACTGCGACAGCTCCAGTCGGTTGATCAATATAACTGTGACTATAATTAGAATTATGAATGATAAATTAAGAATTCGGAGAATAAAACAGTAACACTATTACTTTGTATATTACTGGTACAGAATGAATTTAATATCGTTTTTAGATATTTTGCTTCTTTGGACATAAAGCTTCATTTAAATCCTTTTCATGCTTAGTGCTAGAATATATAATGACTTCCATGTATTCGCACCGATTAAAATCAAACTGTAAATACAGAGAGGAGCAGCTGTATTGATTTACTTACATGCAATAAGCCACCATTGTTTACGGAATATAAACAGTTCCAGCACATATGATTATGCTGAAGCCAATTTATTACATCTGTTTGAATGCCATAACAAAAATATTCGTTGAAACAAATCACTAAATATTTTACAAAGAGTGTTTATATACGCAAGCGTCTCAAATACTTTTCGTCTCTTTCTTGTATTATTCTGCAAAATAATTCACTTACTTACCAATTTTCAGTATAACGGAAATAAGTCGAAACCGAATACAAAGGACATTATTCGCAGGAGAAAATAGAATAGAGGTTGTAGAATTGTCCAGGTCCTTTAAATAATGCTAGCGTTATTTGCATAATTTAATAAAACCACTTGTAATGAAAAGGTATTATTACTGAAATCGAGAAGCAGCAGTGGTAGTATGGATTTAGATTATTAGCGTTCTTTTTAAAACAACACGGTTTGGTTTGGAACCGACGTCGTAAGTTTTAACCTTGGTCAGATGACGATTAAGACGCCCGAGGCGGCAATCCTCCTACCACATATCTGCACAGCAATAACAGGAGACGTTTAACCTTCGAGGTCACATTTAACGTGCGCCAGGTCCACATGCACGGCGAATCTTCAATGCAAGCGAGCTTCGAACCTGGAACTCTTCTGTCCTGGAGTCGCTATCTAAAAACCATGCCACCGCGCGGACCAGTTTAGGTTTTCGTTAGGAAATCAAAGGTTAGAATGTTCGATCCTACTTGAAGTCCGTCGTATATGGTTTATCTGCTATACCGTTGTGGATCAAACGTCTTGATGTTGTTGTGGCTTGAAATTTTGGAGAATGTGGACGATGCTCAGGTATCTTCCTCGTCATTTGACAGCGGTGGAATAATACGAGGTCCATAGCTTTATAATGATTTTTTAAATAATGAATTATTCTTTTTTCTGAATTTTATGTATTTTATTTCATGTATTTATTTAAATATTTTTTGGATCTAATACCTACTAACCAATGTTCTTGAGCTCGCCCTGGCTCTGGAGTGTCCCGAATTGATTTGAAAAATGGATTGAAACGGGTCAATTTAGTTATACCGAAACAATGTAAAACAGCGCAATATCAAGTCAGATCTTACTGTATAACTGGCGTGCATTACTAACTGAACACAGTGGTTCCATAAAATAGTTATCAAATACAATTAGTCTGTGTTTCTTGCCAAAAATAACTACTCGTGGTTAATAAATATTTATTCTCCTCATTAATAAACAGGATACAGCAGTCCGTCGATAAACTGACTTCTGGATCATAAACAGATGATAAGCGGGATAATATTTTACGACGCTTTTGATAATCTGACCTTGACATCCATGCTTCCATTGTATACTTCATACATTTATGTATGAAAAAGGAGCTCTTTGGACAGAATCCAGTTCAGCTCTATGATGTTTGTGTTGGCAGGAGATAACGAAGCGGGTTTATTTTATTTTATGAAGTCATAGAATCTTCCAACTTCAGCAGTTTTTCATGCATCATTTGTATTTATGTCACTAAAACAGATACATCAGAAAAAAATATTGCTCTTTGAAAGGAAATATACAATAAATAACTACTCTTAAAGAGAGAAATGGAAAACTACTAACATAACAGTTATCATCGATGTTTTGTTGTCCTGGACACTAACACGATTTAAGATGTACTGAATCTTGGATTTACACGGAATTCTATAATTATGATTTTAACGTAATGAAACTGACCAGATTTTGTGAAATTAAATCCTTTACTCTCTAGATCAGGGCTTCGCAAACCTTTTTCTCCCGCGTAGCCCTTGATCATTCGTTTTGTTTTTCGCGTACCCCATACTGTCATATCCAATTCCCCGCGCCAACTATCCGTCTATGCAAAGAAGTTTTTATCAATAACTTTAAGGTTAGCTTCAGTTACCTTAAAAGTGAATTGACTCGAATTAATAACATTTGCAGAACTTATTTTTGATTTTATTATTAAAATTTACTATTTTGATTACTAACACTATTTTCATTTTTCTTTATTTCATTTTTACAATAGTATAATTTCAATGCCGAAACAAATGAAACCAGTATTGTAATTATTTCGTTTTAATTTATAAGAATAGCTAAAAATTACACTTCGTTATAAGCAACTATTCAAGTGGTATAGTTATTAAATAGCAAGTATTCTCTTGGAGAAACAAAATTCTGTAACTTTTTAAAATCCTTATGTTTTCTTGTTTCCGCCATTAATAACTTTGATTTCGCGTACCCCCAAATGGTCCTTCGTGTACCCCAGGGGTACGCGTACCTCAGGTTGGGAACCTCTGCTCTAGATATTGGGCGGAATCAAATCGGGATTGTCCCAACTGATCTGTGCAGTAGGATGGAATAGAGAAGAGTTAATGTTCATTACGGGACACGGTCCTTTCCCTTCATACCTTCATCGCTTCAATCTTCGAACACATGACAACTGCTCGTGCGGAGAAAAAGGAGATCCAATACACTATGCCACAAAATGTCGGTTTACCTTCTCCTGGCATTTCCCAACTCCAACAGTGTCACTTAAATTACAGTGGTTGAAAAACATTCTCACGAACAACCTATTAAGAACCCTACTTCGACTCCTAATGCGTTTCACATATGATGAGAACAATCTCATTGTAGAGGATAATAATTGAGCACTCATCCACCAAGACTGACACACACTTCCGGCTACTTACGACTTTTTTCCCTCTACGTATTTTTTTCTATTTTGTATTGTTTTCTATGTTGTTATATCCAGTGTATGTTTCCTTTGCATTTTTATTTGTTTTTGTCCTTTCTTAAAAAATAAATTTCACCTCCATCCATCCAAACAGGAAAGGAGCCAAATGGCTCTTAACACGGGGATGCAGGTGGTGTAATGTAAAAAACTATCGTAATAATGAAAGAACGAACCTTCTTTCGGATTTTGATGACATTTAAAGATATTACGGTATGTGACTGGGCCTTCTAAAGCAAGATGGCTAAATTCTGTTCACCGTTAAAAATTGGGACCGAGAATTCACTAGAAAATAATTTTTAAGAATTAAGTCAAATTTGTCCTTTTAATAAGTTAATTTTAATCCATTTTTTACTTAGAGTAATAAATTTAATAAATCTGTTTATAATTCTAGGCGAAATTATTATTAATAATCAATTAAATTCATTTCCTGTACATAATTTAATACATATTTTATACATTATCACAGCAGTTTTAAAATTGGCATCTCTTGGAGGTTGAAAAAAATTAAGCAGTTTATAAAGTTTATGACTAAATATAAAATTACGAGGTTTTGAGTTTTTATAAAACAATTTTTGTAACTCTAGTAATTGCCAGGCAGACATACAGCATAGCCCCAGATAGATAATCGAAATAAAATGCCCTTCCAATTGTTTCTCCATTTTCGTCCACCTAAGACAATCCTGAAATGAAACCATAAATGTCGTCTCAAGGCAAAGCGAACTTAAATTACTGCAAGGGAACCGAAATCTTATTTCCATTAACAATGATTGAGATTTTAGTCTGATTGTGCGACGTGGGAGAATTGGGAAGCGAGAGAGGTAAAAATGGTTTATGGAAAGATCAAAAACACATTTCCTAGCAATCGAATGGAAAGTTCTCGCTACATTAAATTCTGAGTTCCAAAATCCAAGTCAGAAATAAACGAATTCAAATGACTCCTAGAGAAATGGGTCTTGCCAAAGTTTGGAGCTAAATTGTTCTCCGATTTTACGACAATATCCGTACAGCTACTTTGGAATAGATTGTAAATCAAATTATTAATTCGGAATGTTGTTAAATTCATTGCGAAGATTTTGCTGATTCGTAGTTCAGGAAATTTATAGATATCCTGTATATATTTGCTTTGACTAACACGGTTTTTACTGATGCTCCAAAATTCATTGTGATCACAAAACTATCATAACTTGATGCATGAAGTTTCAGATTTCGAAAGTATGGTTCAAATTAAAACTGCCACACCATTTTAAAAATCCAGATAACTACCGAGGAATAAAAATTTGAAGTAATTAGCATCAAATAAGTTAACTCGGATTATTTAGCTACTAAAATAACTAACTCAATTAATTTTGAGAATAAATGTAAGCATAATAAAAAGAAAGGCAACAAAGTTTTTTATCTTTATTTGTTCCCAACAATTTAATCCTTAACAAGTGCATTTTTATGTGGACCAGGGGTTCCCAACAATTTAAACCTTAACAAGTGCACTTTTATGTGGACCAGGGGTTCCCAACAATTTAAACCTTAACAAGTGCACTTTTATGTGGACCAGGGGTTCCCAACAATTCAATCCCTAACAAGTCCATTTTTATGTGGACCAGGGGTTCCCAACAATTTAATCCTTAACAAGGGCATTTTTATGTGGACCAGGGGTTCCCAAACTTTTTTCCCTCGCGTGCCCCTTGATTACTTTTTTTATTTTCGCGTACCCCCTATTATAATATCCACCCCCCCCCCCCCCCAACCCTCCGTCTATGCAAAGAAGTTTTTATCAATAATGTTAAGCTTACCTTAAAAGTGGAATTAATAACATTTGCAGGATTTACTTTTGATTTTACATTTTATTCCATTTTTACAATGGTATTAGCTCAATGCCAAAAGAGATAAAAGCAGCAATTTCGCAATATAAGGAAGCTAAAAATTACAGTTCGTAATAACAAACTATTCAAGTGGTATAGTTATTAAATAGCAAATATTCACTCGGGGGAACAAAATTCTGTAATCCATTATGTTTCTGCCATCACCAACTTTCATTTCACGTACCCCCAAGTAATTCTTAGCGTACCCCTAGTGGTACGCGTACAACAGGTTCGGAACCTTGATGTGGACGAAAGAAAAGCCAAAAGCAGTTATTTTGAAAAGTATCTTGTATAACTAATATTACCTGAAATCTGAGATAAGGTCAGCTGCTTTAAGCGTCTGGCAAGACAACTGGGATAACGAAGAACTGGCCGCAGTACACACGATGTAGTGCCTAGGGTCTCAAACAAGCCAGTAGGATGGAATAGAGAAGAGCTAATGTTCGTTACAGGACACGGGCCCTTCCTTTCATACCTTCATCGCTTCAATCTTCGAACACATGACAACTGCTCGTGCGGAGAAAAAGGATATCCAATGCACTATGCCACAAAATGTCGGTTTACCCTCTCCTGGCATTTCCAAACTCCAACAGTGTCACTTAAATTATAGTGTTTGAAAAACATTCTCACGAATAACTTATAAAGAACCCGACTTCGACTCCTAATGCGCTTCGTATGTGATGAGAACAATCTCATTGCTGAGGATAATCATTGAGCACGCATCCTCCCAGACTGACACACACTGCCGGCTACTTATGACTCTTCTTTTTCCCCTCTACTTATTTTTATTTTTTTTTCATTTTGTTTTGTTTTCTATGTTGTTCTGTTCAGTGCATGTTTCTTTTTCATTATTATTCCTTTTTGTACCTGTATTTGTTTTTGTCCTCTCTAAAAAAAAATAAAATTCACCTCCATGCATCCAAACCGGAAAGGAGCCAAATGGGTCTAAACACGGGGATGCAGGTGGTGTAATGTAATGTATAGCTAATATTAACTACTGAAAACTGTTAAACATTTCCTGTCCTGAAGGCTATTTATTCAAAGCGATTTCGCCCCCTCAAATTCTTCAATCTTAATCTTATTTCCCGACTCAAACAAGATTTTCTGCAAGTTTCTAAATAAATAAAAAAAAAAGGACACGTCCTCATTTGAAAGTCAGATTTCATTTAAATCCGATTGCTCAGATACCGAAGAGGATAAAAAAGAAAAAACTAGAATAAAACTCCCTTATTCTACACATGGTAGAACTCACGAGATTCTATTGCCGACTGGTTGTATATTAGTTACTGAATAAATGCAACTCTACTTGGAATAAACTGTCACAGAATCCTACCTTTCTTCAGATCTACTTTGTGCAGTCTTTGCCAAAAAAGTCTCGGTTTGAAAATCAGACTCTCTTTTAGATGAAAGAGGAGAGTTCGTTTCTTTTCTTAATCAGAAGTTTTGGGAAAATTTAAACCAGCCATGCGGTAGACTAGGAATATAAAATGCTAAAGCCTGGTTATTGCATACTTGATTTTATACAAACTACATAGAGATGTTATGCCTTTAAATATAAATAAGAAAGGTTTCTGTGTTTTCTTCTTCATGGAGTCGTCGTGTTTGGGAAAAATATTTATTTTTGTGTTTGCTTTGATATACTCAAAATTCAATGTGTTGTTTTTTGTTATTTCAATTTGTATATTCACTGGGATCGGTTACCTTATGATTAAAAAATAGCGAAAGTATATATTATTAAAGATTAATTTCTGGCTCAAACTTCTGTATATCAAATCAAAACATTGCTGTGTTTTACGAATCGTTTACCACCTAGAAAGACAAATGCATGTAGTTAGACAATAAAGAACTACTACAAAACAATATTTTGAGATATAGCTGTTTTCACAAAGCAATGAAGAAAGTAACTCTAATGCTGCATTTTCCAGATTATTGTATTTCGATAATCTGTTGTGCAAGGAATTGAACTTGTGTCAATTTTGGACGGCATATTAAACGGGACATTCACGTGTGTTCCAATCCACTTTTTTTGGAACACATGATGCCAAACCCATTCGTCAATATGGAAATCCCGATGATAATTGACGTAGACTGAGGGAGAGATTGGAATTCCAACTTTGTTGGATTTCCATTCATCCCTTTCAGCCATAAAACCGAAATATGATCCTTCGAGACGGGCGATAAATCACCCGTGTGTGGGGGGCGTTGGGGAATGGGAATGTACGTGGGAGTCGGACTAGAGAAATCGAGGATGGGAAGGTGCTCTCTCTATAAAGCGAAAATGGCCCGTGTGGGAGAAGGGAGGATGGGTGGAGTAGAGGCCATGGAAGCAGTCGTTAGTGCGTTTTAGAGCCTTCGTGAATGATCCACCTATATATGGATCGGCTTGAATGGGTGGAAAATAAACTGGTTGTTGGTCTAAATGGAATAGAACAGTGTTGAAGTGAATGTTCAGCTTTATACACACTTAGGCGGTTTTTCGACAGTGAATCCGAGATCCACAAAACAGTAGTTGGTGCCTAATTGCGTCCAAATATAAATAATCTGTCTATTGCATGGATGGATAGTGTAACAAAGATAATTCTGTGAGTGTATGGTGTAAACAGTCCAACACGCAGGATAATGGGGAATAAAGGTTTATTTACAAATATGCAGGAAAACACGTAGCACAGGTAACAAGAAACAATAGATATTGCACAGATTAGCAACGTAAACACACAACAATTCACAGGTAACAACAGTTCAGCACTTTGAGATTTAGCAACACAAACAGTCAGCAAATAACTAATAACGACAATGACGGCACTTTCAATAGCGCTCAGCCCACCAGCTTTCTAGCTCGCACTGCAGACGGAACTCTAAAGTCGTTCCAGTCGATCAACACTCTGTGATCAAAGCGCGGGCTTTTTATACTCTCCCCGATAGGCCGTGATGTCACATAGAATTTTCAGGAAAAACCTGGATCTCGGCCCCTAATAGAAATATGGAGAAAGTAACAGCATTTTCGGGTATCTTCGATTTGTCGCCAATGTGGTCGTCAAGTTTGTCGCCAAGGTCAGTGGATCAATACTACTCAATACCGCTCGGCGTCTAACAGCTTACTAGCTCGCACAGCGGATAGAACTCCAAAGACGTTCGCGCTCCAAGGAGATCCCAGTCGATCAACATTTTCCGTCATCCAAACGCTCTCCTTATATAGTTTCCCCCGGAAGGCCGTGACGTCACATGGAATCATCTAGTACATTCAAGCGTATCTTCTTTCCTAATAGAGATATCGAGAAGATTCCATCACCTTTGAGATCCCATATTTCGTCGCCAAATTTGTAGCCAAGATGGTCGCCAAGGGCAGGGGACCAGACGTGGCTGCTGCCAGTCATCCCTGTAAAACTCTCTTCCGAACCATAAGACTCACATTGCTGGGAAGCGACTTTCCATGTTTGTAACAGTATACTCCTGTTCATCCTTCTAATCTAGTTTTGGATATCAGAAACATGAAACAGGATGCCGGCTTCTTAATCGAGGTCCAAGGGATTCTATCTCAAATTTCCTCACCGTATTTAAAAACATTTAGTTCTGAGGCAGTGGTGTAGTCGCAAAATAAGCAGTGCCGGAACGCTCTAACCTGAGTGACAAAAATTGCTCTGTTTTAAGGACATTTTCTCAACTTTTCTTATTTATTTCTCTTTAAACCAGCGGGAGTGGTCTCCCCTAAACTTTCTCGTATACTCTCTAACATATGTAGAGAAAAAAATAAGCAAAAAGGCACTAAAACGAACAAGCGTCCCTAACGCAGTGGAGGGAAAAATAAGCAAACCGTCAAGGTCTTCAGCGATAGAGCGTGGGTACAATTTAGAAGTGAGTCAAGTTCAATCAGGCCTTTTTTCGCGTCGTAGAATATTGAAGACAGCGAAAATGCAAATTGAACGCCTTTTTTTAAACCGATTGACACAAACATTGGACACAAATATACAATTATGGTTAGAAGGCCACATGTAAAATTTTATTTATCTAAGTAATTTTGTTAAGAAGTTATTGCGATCAAAAGTATGCGATTATACAGACCGACATATAGTCAACCCTTTGACGCATTTGGCTCAAAATTTTGTGCGGACCTACTTTCCTGATGATAAAACTGTGTATTAAATTTTATCTATCTAGCTATTTAAATTTTTGAGTTATAGTGTTCACACGAACGCGGACAGACAGACAGACTTTCCTTAGACGGATTTTGTCCAAAATTTGATAGAAACCTACAATTATGTGTCAAGATCACATGCCAAATTTCATCCCCATAGCTCTAATAGTTTTCGAGTTATCTTGTTCACAGACAGATATAATTCCAAAAATGTGTTTTTCGGACTCAGGAAGGTCTAAAACGTGTAGATTCGTCAAAATCTTGAGTTCGAATTTTTTGACGATTACAATACTTTCTCTTTGTATACTTCGCATACGAGAAAGTAAAAAAAGCAGTGCCGGAACGGTGTTCCGGCTCAACTACACCCTTGTTCTGAGGCTAGTAAACCTAATCATGCTTAAAGCGACATCAGGTTTGAGTTTCGAGTACAGACACCCACATTAAGTGTTTCATATTTTAATCTGAACTATTTTACATTGACTAGGGTTTACGAAGTTATTCGGGACAGTTTAAAACAAGGGCGGGCAAGATGGGTCTTTGACTAGAGGTGATGTTAGTAGGTGCAGGGAGTATTGAACAAAAATCAAATAGTTTTGTAAATAAAAAATTAAAGTAAAACTTAGAAACGATCAAACAGTTAGCCAATTAAGAAATAGGAAGTGATAATGAGGCATAAATAATACATTTTGGTAATATATTTGCTATTTTTCCTTCAGGCTGATTAATACCTCATTTGTTATATTAAAGTGACTTTATTCTATGGACGGTAAAAGTTGGGAAAGCGAAGTCTTCAAGTGCTATTTTTGAAAAATTTAAATTTAGTTAATCTTTTTCAGCATTAAATATTATTTGTTTAGTAAAAACAGGAAAATCTGGGGGATTTAATACAACACTTTTTCCGAGGAGTTCGCTTTCAGAAAGAGTCAAAAACTGGGACTATTCCGTCTTATTATTGACAACTGTAAAGCAATACTTCATCTTTTCATCATCTCAGTCATCTTTTTTCATCTAAGTTTATAAATATTAAATATAGTTAATGTTTTCGATAGGAAATATTGATGAGTAAGTAAAACTCGGAAAATTTAATTAAATATCCTGGATATTTAATGAAATTTTGAGACAAATTTGGGACATTTTTTAAAATCTAGGGCAAACCTCCCGAACTCGGACTGCACTGTCTTATCCGCTTCTGTTCACTTATCTGACATAAGTTTTAAATTACGAGAAATCGCTGCAATAGTCAGAGATGAAACTTTAAATTGGGTCACTGCTATACCGAATCTAATACAAGAAATCAATCATGATAATGCCTAACAAATCACGAGTGCTGGCAGTAGCTGAAATGACCTCCAACACTGAGCCACCTCATTAACACTCCGGATTTTATTCGTCTTTTATATCCGAACAATACTCTGAGCCTCGGTACAGATAAGAATTATAAATTCCCACCACCTCATTTTGCGCCAATCTCTTCCTCTCCTCTAAATCCCAAGTAAGCCGCCAGGACGATTGAGTCGTTTCTGTCTTCACTCCCAACCCCCGTCCCTGTCGTAAAAACAAACTCTCCTCAAATTTTACGACCCCGTCTTCTGCCCCAGCGGAGTCAGGAACACCATAAAATGCGTTTACGACACGACTCGCCGCTGCTTCTTTACCGACCAGGAACCCACAAAGACGGAACAAACAAAATTTACGTCCCGAGGAGGTCTCCGGGAGGTTCCTGGGAGGGGAAAAAGAATACGCGTTTACGTCCAGGGGAGATGCCTGGGAGGAGGCGAAATACACGTTTCGATTAGCTCTCAGAAACGCGTCAGTTGGACAAATGCAATTCTAACCTCCGAAGGAAATGCACTTCTGACTCGCGGACGATCAATGGAATTATAGAAACCTGAGAATCTGAGTGGATTGGAAATGGAGTTAGGAGTCTTGTAGGGGTGCTTTTCTTTTCTTTTCTTTTCTTTTCTAAGGGAATACATGTATTAGGAACTATAAGGCAGTGGAAGTATAGTGCAGAATGGTTTGGTTATTTGTTTTTTTTTTCTGGTTTCCTATTTCGAATAAATAATCGAGTTGTTGGGAACTAATGCTATAACTTTTGTTGGTGAACAGCTGACGGAAACGAAATTTTAACTACTAGCAATCTCAACAATCTTCCCAGTCACAACAATGTCAGGACGTTTGTCCTCGTATCTTGAAGCAGACAAAGAAAATTTCGAAGGAATACTAATTCAAACTAGTGTAAACAGTCACAGTCACAACAATGTTTGTCCTCGTATCTTGAAGCAGACAAAGAAAATTTCGCAAGAATACTAATTCGAGCTAGTGTAAAGGGTAAAGATGACGGTGAAGATGGTTAGACCTTTTGTAAGTACAGTGTGTACGTAAAATCATGGTGGGATTTCAAAGCTATTTATTGATACACCCTTAAACATCAACTTTTCAAATTGATGCAAAATTATTCATCAATTTATGAAGTTTACTTGCATGTTCAGTACGATTCGATGTATTGTTCAATGTGAGAATTTGCTGCCCTACGTATATATAACCAAACTGTAAACGTTGTTCAAACGAAACATAGATGAAGCCTGTATTGTCGCTAATATTTGTCTTGCTGCCACGAGATGACAGCACAGGCGATGGGAAGAAACTGTGTAGAACGTCTGAATCTCCAGGGACAAACTTGTACCACATCAGGACATTTACTTAACAATGCGAGTGATTATCTTTCGAAACCTCGTCACTATGCTTATCGACTGCTGTAGTTTATTTCCCAATAAAGTTTCTGTAGTTTTATTTGTATGACGCTTATAACTCCTGTTCTTTCCAAACACGGCAAGGAACGTCACGTGTAACAGCTTCCATTATTCTTTAATTTAATTGGCATGATTATCTCTTTGAGATGTTCTTTCATACAGTGAAATTATCATAGCTGTATTTTGTTTTGTTTGGGAACTACAGGATTCAGAACCCTCACCATGACTTTACGGACATACTGTATATACAGGGTGTTTCAAAAATCGTGTCCAAACGTTAAGGATAGGTCAGGAATACAGAAACAAGTCATTTCCGCTATAGAACGTGGGATCGGGAATGCAAAAGGGATTCTTTACGGGGTCTCTTTGTTAGTGAATTAAGAGGAATCGGAACTCTTATACCGACAATGTTAAATTTGCCATTTCGATGTACCTTTTCTCAAAATCTGTTATCGATACATCTTTGAAATTTTTATACACCTTTCTCATTATGCTGATATGAGATTTTGGTTAATTTTTAATTTTTTATAAATTTACAAAATATTTAATTAGACATACTGAAATTTTAGCCTATTATAATTTTAAAAAAAGCCCATTTCAGTATAATGAGAAAGGTGTACTTTACTTGTATAAAAAATTCCAAACATGAATCTATAACAGATTTTGAGAAAAGGAACATCGAAATGGCCAATTTAACATTGTCGGTATAAGAGTTAGGACTCCCCTTAAGGAAAAGAAAAGGATACTCCAGATGAAATGCACAACACAGGTTGAGAAGAATACAAACTTAAAACAGCATAACAACTCAGTTGCACGCATAACAATCGGCAAAGCGTGTATTGCCTCAGGTGGCAAGTCCGTTAAACCATTACTGATTCTCCTCCAAAACTCTTTAAGTATTCCAGAGGTTTATTGTTGTTAATGCGTCCTACTTGCCATTATCAAATATCTCATGCCGCATAAGACATGCATTCTTGTTATTCGTGTAATTGGGTTGTTGTGCTATCGTAAATTTGCATTCCACTCAATCTGTGCTGTACATTTCATCTCGCGTATGTTTCCTTTTACTCAATTCACTGGCAAAAAGCTCCTGGACTAGTTTGTATTCCACTCATTCCAGTCGAAAAATTTAGGCAAGTCATTCACGGATGTTCCAAGGTTTGTTTTGATACACCTTGTTTGAGAAGGTTCAAACTCCGAGTCTTACTCCCACCCATCCTCCTTCTCCCCCACACGGGGGATTTCCGCTTTTACTTTCAACATGACTTAACCTCTTCGCGGAGTCCTATCTAGGTAGCGGTTTTGTTTTCCCGCTACCCTCGCAACGAGGTGTCAAAAGACCAACCGGCCATTCCAATTTGATTTCAATCTATTCGGAATTCCATCAGTGCAATCCATTTTCATAGTTTTCTCACATTGACGAATGGTTTTCCCTCCCCGTGTTCCAAAAATCGTGGAATTGAACAGCGGTGAACGTCCCGCTTCACATTTCCGATTCCACGTTCTATTGCGAAAATGACTTTCTTCTGTATGACCGACCTACCTTTAAAGTTTGGCTACAATTTTTTAAGCACCCTATATATAACATGGGAGGAAGATGGCGGTAAAATTGAGTTGTACGCGGAAGCCGTCGAAATTAGAGTAAGTGAAGTTGCACTTCATTCTTATTATTAGGGTTAATTCTCTACTGTGGTTGTCTGGTAACGTTGTCAGAGTTTCAGTGTTTTAGGGGAGTTGGGACCCTAAGTCCGAAAGTGTTAAATTGGCCACTTCGATGTATCTTTTCTCAAAATCTGTTATAGATTCATGTTTGAATTTTTTTATACGAGTAAAGTAGAATTTTGTCATTATACTGAAATGATTTTTTTTTAAATTGAAAAATTTATTTTTTACAATTTTTTTTTTGTCAAAACAAAAAATGTTAAATTGGCCACTTCGCTGTACCTTTTCTCAAAATTTGTTATAGATACATGTTTGAAATTTCTTATACAAGTAAAGTACTTATTTCTCATTTTACTGAAATAAGATTTTGGTTAATTTTTAATTTCTTATAAATTTAAAAAATATTTAAGTAGACATACTGAAATTTTACCTATTTTGATAAAAAAATTGTGAAATATAAAGTTTTGAGTTTTTTTTTATAAAAGCTCATTTTCGTACAATGAGAAAGGTGTACTTTACTTGTAAGGAAAGCTTCAAACATCTATTTTCAAAAAACTTACATCGAAATGTCCAATTTCACATCTTTTGTTTTGACACAAAAAAATTTGTAAAAAATAAATTTTTGAATTTTTTTAAAACAAATCATTTCTGTATAATGAGAAAGATGTACTTTACTTGTATAAAAAATTTCAAACGTGAATCTATAACAGACTTTGAGAAAAGGTACATAGAAGTAACAGGGTTAGGGTTAACGGACTTAGGGTTCCAACTCCCCTTTTAAGTATCAATTTAGTAAAGTCTAATGCGACTTCTTTTAGTGTTCATATTAATACACATCAGTCAAGATTAGATATATATATTCTAAATATGCTACAATCAAGCTAATTATTGCTTGGTGAACTTTAAGATAATTCATTGGTTAAAGAGAAGGATTTGCGTTTCCCATGCATTGCCAAATTTCCATTGAAAAAGGATCTATCAACATTACAATAGGGTTTAAATTTCTTCCACTGAAATTCAGTCTGGATTCGAGCCAATTGTTCCCGCGGTTTGCCATATAATTGCTTAAAAGGCTGAAATCAAAATGTCGGATATTTTATTTTCTGAAAGTTGAGTCTTACTGAAACGGGTTTTTACTTTTTCATCAGTCGGAGTTTTGCCCACTCTTTTTAAACATGTCTAGAAAGAGTGAACATTTTGCGCATGTAGAAAAAGTAAAAGATAATATCTGGCTCCATTTGCTTCTGATGCACAAATGTAAATCTATTTTTAAATAAACAGTTCAATATCTTTGAAACCAGCGTTCATTTCTTAGAAAAACCTAAAGCTAAATAACTAGAAAAATCACCCGTCATAGCAATTTGTTCGAGAGATTTTCCGTCAAATTTGACGTGTTTAAATAGATATAAATGCGAGAGAAATATGTAACATTGAATGAAAAAGAAATAAAATAAACATATGTTTTATGACAGGAAATATATATTTTTTGTTTACATATATCTTTATTAAAAAAAAACTCTTGGTCTAAAAAAAATCTAGAAAATCTAGTAGATATAATCTAGATAGATAGAAAATCTGGTTTCAAAACAAAGCGCTTCTCTTCTTGTCAAACGTTGCCAAAAAATATTATCAAATTATATGATCACGATTGCAATAAATAATGAGAGGCATCGTGGGTCCAAACTATATCACGCGCATGATATACTACTGACGTAATTTACTACTTTCTATTAAAAAACGGAAATTAATTTGAAATATATGATTAATATAATTTAAAATTTCTCGGGAACTATTGATCGTAGCGAGATAAATTTTATATCAATCGACAGACAATTTTATTTCACCATTTTAGAGCTATTAAATTTGAAATTAGAAAGAGAATTACTCTTTTAAATTTACAATTATTGAAATTTAGGTTCTCTAACAATGAAATAACGCTGTTTAACGTCTCGCAGTGCTATGGCTCGAGTTTTATTGTTGGTGACGTCAGAGCGTTACCGAGACATCTGGGCTTATATTAGTAATAATTATTCAGAGCTGTTGGATTCAAATCTCGGAACCCTGCACTTTGCTGCTCCACATTTTCAGCAAAGATTTAATTCTTTCGTTAACTGTTGCTTATAAAACGTTCTATGTGTATAAAATTTATGTATAATTCTTTTGGCATTCCCATCAAGATAATAAATGGCTAAAATTTGATGAAAATTGCCAATTACGGTTAAGAAAAAAACATTCATCCAGAAAAATTCAAGACTAAGCATACTTGTACCATTATTTTTGTTAAGGAATGAAATGTTTGTAAATGAAATTTAATAGAACAGCTATTTTAACATATAATACTAAAAAATAATTGGAAATAAAATGTTTAGAAATTCAGATGTTTTGAATCTCGGAAAGCATATCAGTTAAGCCCAGTTTCAGTTAGTTCCTTTTCGAATCGTCCTTATAATACAGGATGATTGAAAAGTCCGGAATAAATTTAAAAAAACAATAATTCGCAAACAAATAAAGATAGAAAGATACAATTTGTCCAGAAAGGATGAAATCGCGGTTTTAAATGTATCGGTAGCAAAGATTATGATTTAAATCACCAAATAGCACTGTAGTTTTCGGAGTTACTTTACATGGGATATTTTACATAGGATAGGGTTGCTTTTCATAGGATAGGACAATGATGGGACAATTACAGATTGTGGCCAGATGCTGTCTGATGTAATTGCATTAGTTTTGTAGTAAGTTATATAGACCTTCCGAGTTTTTTTTTAGTCCGCTTCTAAAAAGGGTTGCACATCCCTCGAATAGGACATTGGCTTACAGATGTTCAATGCTCCGTCCTTCATTCAAAAACTCAGCTAAAATTCTTGATTATTCACAGATCCATTTTTATTGTCTCGTCTAATACACATTTCAGTCAATCCACAAAGCTCTTCATACCTTATTTTCATTAAATGCTTAACAATTTGCATGACCATCATAAAATTTCCCATCAAAGAACACTTTTAAGAACGCGAAACTGAACTATTTATTAGATAACCATATGCACTTGTAGTTCCAACTATTAATGACTTTCCAAATCTGCCAGGCTGAAATTCTTGATTATTCACAGATCCATTTTTATTGTCTCTTCTAATATACATTTCAGTCAGTCCACAAAGCTCTTCATAGCTTATTTTTATTAAATGCTTTACAGTTTGAAAGGCCATCACAAAATTTCCCATCAAAGAACACTTTCAAGTAATTTCCTTCATAAATTTAACATTTTCTATCCTAGTTTCAAGCATCAACATTTAAAAACGAAGATGACTAACACCATTTTCATTTAAAAAGCTTAAAAATTCCTTTCACACCCTAAAGTCAACACGAGCACCGGATCTCAGTGATTAAATTTACTTTTACACACTGAAAACTTATCCAGAGTTGACTTACTTCACATTTTCAAATCCCCTGTGAGCTGAAAGTGTACGTTATCCTCAAAGAAACCTATTAAATTAAGGGGCCGGCGTTCTTCCGAGCGCTGAAGTTCATCAATCAAACATGCCTTCCCTCTTTAAATGTTTTTGAAGGCGCTTCGTATAAGAAAAGCGCTTTAAAATCTTTAATGCTGCTCTGACCCGCACATTTTAGGGCTTAAAGCTTTACTTACTCTGTTTTTTTTATCCTTGCGTTGTTGCAGCGTTTTTATTAAAATGCCGAAATTGAATCGATTAAGCTTCTTCAAGTATTTAATTAAGAGATACCTGTAAGAAAGAAAAACAAAAGTTTCCAATAAATATTTCGGTGGGAAAAGATAATTTTTCATTTGGAGAGAAAATTGCGTTTAGATTGAGTTTGCCTCTCGGGAATTTTAGAACTGTACTTTCCCATGACCATTCATACATAAATAAATAATGAAATCCCTTTCTAACGTTTAAAACAAATGCGACTAAATTAATAAAATATATAAAAATGTCCACTCCAATAGGGCTCCAGTAGCTAATTTCGAAACCGTTAGAGCAGAGGTTCCCAACCTGTGGTACAGTTGGGGGTAGGTGAAATCAAAATCGGAAATGACGGACACACGAAATCATAATAATGCAATGTAATTAATATAGGGGTGAACTTATACTGTTGTAAAATGGAATAGAATGTAAAATCAAAAATAAGAAGCCTTTTGACTCTAAGCTTACCTAAGCCCTTAACATCTATATATTTAAAATAATTTGGTAAAAAAAACCTTCACCGAGTCCGCCAGCCTCAACCACCCGACGGATTTCGACAATTTTGTTTTTAATTGAAAGGTTATGACGTTTAGATGTGTCATCATGGGTCGCCTGCCCCTCACCCTCCATTTTTGAACGAAATAGAAAAAACGCTTCTTCATTTTGCATTCTCTATATGTTTTTTCGATTTCATTCAAAAATGGGGGGTGAGGGGCAGGCGACCCATGATGACATATCTAGACGTCATAACCTTTCAATTAAAAAATAAATTGTCGAAATCTGTCGGGTGGTTGTTGCTGGCGAACTGTCCAAATGTTTTTCCCCCTTAGAGAATGTACAGTGGGAAATAGTTTTTTCCATTTCGTTCAAAAATGGGCAATGGTCGGGCGCAGGCGACCCTTGATGATATATCTAGATGTCATAAGCTTTCATTTAAAATAAAAATTGTCGAAATCCGTCGGGTGATTGTTTAAGGCGAACTGTCCAAAGATTTTTCCCCATAGAGAATGTAAAAAAGGAAAGGAAAGAGTTTTTTCGATTTCGTTCGAAAATGGGATGTGGTGGGGGCAGGCGACCCTTGATGATATATGTAGATGCCATAAGCTTTCAGTAAAATAAAAATTGTCGAAATCGGTTAGGTGGTTGGGGAATCTCTGAGGGTTTTAACATATTATTTTAAATGTATAGATCCCAACAGTTCCATCACAACGGCGAGTCAAAAATATTGTAAGATACCTATTGTAGGTGATGGAAACTGTTTAGTTAGGGCGATTTCATTCTGTATTTATGGATATTAAGACTTTTATGCCGAACTTCGTGAAAAAATTAATACAAAACATTACAACTAGATGAGGTGTATTGAAAGATTTTGCAATTTGAAAGGAATCTGTTGTCTACAAAGAATACGAAATCTACTATGGTTTCATGGTCTGTTCTACTGATCTTCATGCTGAACTGAGAAAAGTAGTGGCTGAGAGCCTCGAAGCAGCGAGGTGGCAGGGGTAGTGCTCAGCAACGTGGGTGCTGGCCGCGAACCCGCACGAAGGGCGGCGAGAGCAGCTAGTTATTGACAAACGCTTCTAGGCATAGGCGAATGGTTGGTGAAGAGGGGGGATACGACAATAGGGGGTACGCGAAAATAAAAAATACCTATAAAGGGGTACTCGAAGGGGAATTCCTGCGTTAGAGGTAGGCATGCACTTCCACCAGGAAAATAGTTTTAATGACGTAAAGGTTTATATTTTATGTTGTTTGAGTCAATAAATATTCTGCTGAAAATATTACGAAGTCTAATTTTTTTATGCAGTACTCCGATCACATTATTCATATTTGGAAAAACATTCTTGACACACTTACATTTTAAACAAAAAAAATTCCTCTGTAATGCGACTAAAACTGATCGAGTTTTGAAGCTCTCAGTATCGCTGCTATAGACGAGTGTAGAGCATTTCAGTGGACCCCTCGAGAAAATACTCCAATAACGCGCAACGTTTGCTTGATGCGGCCGCTGATTGGTTTAAAATTAGGAAATCAGAGCTCCGTAACTCGGCCAGTTTTAGTTGCAGAAGAGTGGAACTTTTTTCTTTTGTTTAAAATGTTAGTGCGTCAAGAATATTTTACAACTCTATTTTTTTATTTTACTAATATTTTACTATTTTATTCGTAAATATGACTAATAGTGACGGGGGGGATTGCATTAAAAGTTAGACTTCGTAGTTTTTTCAGCAGTGCATTCATTGACTCAAACAGCGTAAAATATTATTCTTTGCGTCATTTAGATCATTTTTCCAACTGGAAGTTCATACCTATTTCTCACGGTTTAGAAAATAGTTATTGGGCTACGTTTGGAGTGGTCACCCAAAATACAACAAATAAGTGTGTACATTTGCTTTTCTAAAAAAAAAAAAAAAAATCCCCGAAAAAATATGTGAAAATACAAATTTATCTTACTAGCAACACGGGGCTTTTTATCGAGCTGAATGAAGAATAGTCACAATTTTTGACGTGGAAACGTCTTTCCGCTCGTTACAGTGAGAGACGGTCGAACTTTCTTGTGTGACAAAATACCGTCAGATTTGAATCGCTGATAACTACCAGACTAATAATGCGAAAAGAATGGTTGACCCCACAACGGATAGATCATATCTGTAAGAGTTTGTCGCATAGTGTTTGTTTTGCCTGTGACCGTATCTTACCAGCGTAGGCGCATGCGCGTGATCGTTATGAATTAGCTTTATGTAAGGTTATAAATAAGTGTAGCGTGGAAACGCGTTTAGCTAGGAGGTTGATTCTGGTGTCATTTTAAAGATCTTGAGGAGTATTACTAGGACCCAAAGTGAGACAATAAAAATATTTATCAAAATATAAGTAAAAATCGGTATTAAACTGAAAATTTCAAACTCCGCATGTTTTTTTTTTCTATTATAACATGCAGAGTTTTCTTTCGAATTGTAAGAAACTTACAGAGTACTTGACAATACGTAAAAGAAACATTGTATAAAAATTGGAATATTACGGGAAATATGAGCATTTGTAGTAAATAATGTTTTACTGCGGATACGCGAAATGCAGTTCTGTATACTGTCAACAGATGGCGCCATCAAAAGCTACTCTCAATAAAACATAAGAAAGACGCAGTTTGGGTCCGCGTCGTAGATTTTTCGTCGCGTTATGTAGTTCCACGTTATACGAGAGTCTACTGTATTTTTTCTTCAGTCTAGCATGGTTAGTTTTCTGTTAGGTGCTTGCGATCTCTCAGATCGCTTGTCTATAATCGCACTCCTATCTAAAACCATTTGAAAATGATTTCGCACCTCTTTAAGTATCTTCATAAATCATGGAAGATTGGGGATTAATGAAGTTTCGCCAAGGGCCGGAGAACTCGATTTCGATCTGTCAGATCGCTGCGCAAAATGTCGGCAGTTTTTCTTTTCTCTGTAATTTTTTAATTGTATATTTAACCTCTTAAGTGGTTTGTCCGTCCGCCGTACGCGCATCGAATTGTCGCAATTTTAAACTTATAAACTAAAACAAAGTCATTCACAGATGTTATAATTCGACACAAAAATCACACGAAATCCATAAACATTTCATCTCTTCTTTAGGTTCTCAAATGAATTAGGATGATAACTTTTGAGTATATATAAATTCATACCTTTGCTTTTTCCGTTATGTATAATGTGTGATAATTGTTATTATAACTGTGGTTTGAATTTAAGTAGAACAGACTTCCACACAGTTCATCCATTTTCTTTTTTGTAGCTGTGTCTATTTTGATTTTGCTGTTAAATAAATTATTTAAAATACTTCGAATCTCTATTTTTCTGATGCAATTAATAATCTCAAGTATAACTCATTCTCAAAATAGAAGGTGGCATCCAGTTAAATAGTTGAGAAAAGAAACCATTTAAGGGGTTAAAGTTGTATACTGTTGTGATTGTTTATTACAAAAGAGATTTAAGGTGTAGAGAATTTCTTTCGGAAATTCTCAACACCTTAATTACACCTTATCACCTCTCTTTCAGAAATTCTCAACACCTTAATTATACCTTAACACCTTTCTTTCGGAAATTCTCAACACCTTAATTACACCTTAACACCTTTCTTTTGGATATTCTCAACACCTTAATTACACCTTAACACCTTTCTTTCGGAAATTCTCAACACTTTAACACCTTACTTTCGGAAATTTTCAACACCTTAATTACACCTGGACACTTTTCTTTCGGAAATTCTCATTGACTGTCTAACATCGGCGTGAGTGATGCTAATGCTTTTTTAATCTAGTTTCACGATGGCTTTTAATAAGATCAATATTTGTGATGAGAATGATTTGCAAGAAATTTGGAGCATGCTTTTGAAACATTGTAGAAATAAAATAAGATGTACAAAATGAATATATTTTGGGCATTTACCTATAAAAATGAATTTTTAATGCATTGTAGGTAAAAAAAATAAATAAAAGAAAATACGATCTGAGAGATCGATGTGCCTAATATAAATAATAAAACAGCCGAATATAATGAAGGATTAATGTTCTCATATATTTCTTTACTCGCATACTGTAACAATTTTCCATATAACTCACATTTCCGAAAGGTGTGATAAAATGC
>BGPR01001868.1:48033-104156 GCA_013235015.1 Araneus ventricosus | reverse complement strand
ATTGATTACGAAATCCCATCTTTCCAAACATAAAACGTGTCGAATTAAATAAAAGAAGCGAATCCTATGATTAAGAAATAAAGTAAACCATTTATTGTCGCTTAACAAGCAACACCACCTAACTCAATTTTTTCAAATTTCAAAGAGGAAGAAAAAACTAAATTTTTCGCAGCCAATAACAAATATTTTTTTATTTTTATTCACTTCTGGTAGGAACATGCCGTCTCATGTTTATATCAGATGCTAAAAAAAAATTCAGAAATATTCGTTATTGGATGCGAAAAATTCAGTTTTTTCTTTCTCTTTGAAATTTCAAAAAATTGAGTTAGGTGGTGTAGCTTGTTAAGCGGCTATATTTTCTATAATAAACTTTATCTAAATACATTTTTTTTTCAAAAATAAACTTAAAAAGTGAGAGTTTTGTCTTTAAAATTGCAACAAATTCAATTAATGCCGTCAGTTTACGTGTAATTACGTGTGCAGTACGATGTAATTACGCATGTCCACAATTTGCTTGAAAAGATCACCAACGTTAAATGTTTGAATTAAGTAGTCAATAGGAACCCAGTTCCATCATATTTTTTATACACTTTTATTTAACTTGACTTGTTTCGTGTTTGTCAAGACGGAATTTTGTAATCCATTTCACACTCAATTCTTGATGCGGTAGAGTTCTGAAATTTTCTACATTATCTATTCTTGATGACATTATACTACAGTCAAACCCCGGTACAACGAACGTTTCAAATGGTCCCAACAGAACTTCTATGTGACTGATGTATTTCCAAATGCTTGTAACGAACTTCAAAAGCTAGGAATTTTCTGCACTTATCTATTCACGTTGACATTACATTACAGTCAAACCCCATTATAACGAGCCCCCGGTTATAATGAACTTTGCAAATGGTCCCAACATAACTTCTATGTGACTAATGTATTTTCAAATGCTTGTAACGAATTTCGAAAGCTATGAATTCGGATACAGCGAACCAAAATTCTCACCTTTCAAGCCAAATGATTAGAAAAGCACAAAATGAATTTTTTTTCCCAAAGCGAAATTGAACATTTCGAATGTTGCAATGACGACTTCATTTCATCTGATGCATCAAGTGATGATATATTTCCTCATGAAAGAAAAGATTAGTTTGAGTGACGATTCATCTACAGATATGGAAGACGGAGGTGTAGCAAGTTCAGTCCCTACAATTTCTGATGCGAAGGCAGCTGTGAACATTTTGTTAAATTACTTTGCAACAGAAACTGCGGAGAAAAATGCTGTGTCCTTGTTTTTAATTATTGATAAGAAAATGTATCTGAGAAATGATGAAGATGAAATGTATCGGAAATCTAGGTGTTTTCAACAAAAAAACTCACGGCTTATTTTCGTACTTTTGAAAAATAAATGTAAATACAATTAATTTCACTCTTTAATTTTTAAAAAACAAATATTTTTTTAAATTTATAATAGCCCAAAAATAATTGTAATTCAATGTAATTAATTTTTTCAACACAAAAATGTGTTTAAGGATATATTGAATATACCAATATTTGAAAAATCGGATATATCGAACCCTCGGTTATAACGAACTTTCTGGATCGGTTCGTTGAGGGTTCCTTATAACGGGGTTTGACTATACTTTAATATTTTCGAAAATTAATTATCAGCTGATCTATTAATTTAATTAAATTTTGATTCCATACAAGTGGCGCCACCTGGTAGTGAATTTGAAAGAAATTTGATTTCAAGATCATATAATCTATAATAATGAATTATAAATTAAAGGCTAAAAAGTAAAAGTTAATTAAACTTTTAAAAAATTCTGCTTTGCTTTTAAGTACACTAATAAAAGTGAGCTTTAAAAAATCTTTTTATTGAATTTTTGTGTTAATATTAAAAAGGGGACATTAACCTTTTCTATAACTTTTCTGTTGGCTTCAATACCTCTACCGAAATTCAATTATTCAAAAAACTGTAGTCTTGAAAATGATAAAAATCCATTCCATACAACAATGCATGGAAACCAATTTATAAAGTTACGTCAGTATATTTTGAGAAGAAAATACTGTCTGATGTTGACTTAAATCAAATTACGAAGAAATATAACATAGAGAGCAAAGTTTTCCCAAACAGTATTTGGATTTTTGTCTCGTTCCAAATTCGAGCTTTATGCAGTCTGTTATATTCAGAGAAAAATAAATAACTGAGAATGTGAACACACATTAAAATTCTGTAACTCGTTCAACTGTTCTGAAAACTTAGAAGTATTTGAAGATATTTTACCTTATACTATATACCAGACTCTAGAGCCATGAAAATTTGCTTTAATAATTAGTTTAATTTAATCTTGTCATGAAAAAAAATGTTGGTAGAAATTACTGGAAAAATTGAATTTTTGTAGAAGGTATTTTCAGAGTTTAATTTTATTAGCGTTAGCAACATTTGCATTTTAGACTTAGTAAACAAAAGTTTCTTTCTCCCAAATGGAAGAAATGACATGAATTAATGAAACTTTGTAATTTTAAGTATATGTCTAGGATCAATATTTAAGGAAATAAATGCTTGTGTTCACTTGCTTTGGGACATATTGTATGTACGGTTATTATTTTTAAGATAAAGTAACTGTAAAATTTGTTTATCATGAAGCGCCATAAGTTGCTGATAGGATCAAGGAAACCTTTTGTCAGCATAAATGCTTTCTATTCTCCAAATCAAAGTCGTAAATAGTGTCCGGAAAGTCATAAATTTGTCACGCGCACTCTCATTAAATATTTTCGCCATCAGTCAACTTCTCTTGCTTGGTTGTCCTTCATATTCCAAAATTTTATAATTTGGCTAATGCCTAATGAAGTAGCATTAAATGATGCAGCTTCTTCTCGTCTTGCTTTCATTATTTTGCATTTATATAAAACGGACATAGAATATATTAGACGTAGGTTAGTTAAAGTTAAAGACGTACATGTATTCTACGCTATTCAGAACGCTTATTCAGAACATTTCCTGAAAGCCCTTGCATCCTTTCCATCGCTTTTACTTCCACTGCATCTACAATTTCGAATCCAGTTCCTTTTAACGCTGACTTGACAATATATGATAAAAAAAAGTCACACGGAGCGACATCAGGTGAATGGAGATGGTGTTCCACGATGGTGGATCCCATACTTGGCTAAAAACCTCTTGAAAGACACTGAATTGTAGGCTGGAGCATTGTCTTGGTGAAAATGAGTTTGTTATCTACACAACCTTAATTAATTCAACTTAGGTAAATTTTGTATTATCAAATTTCTTTGCATATAAAACTAATTTATAAACTGTGCAATAAAAACTTTTTTAAAACTTAATACAGAAAATCTGTTTTATTTGCAATTAGTTTTATTTCGTAACACGCCAATTAATAATAATACCATTTCGAAAGTGAAACATTCTCGCAATCGATGCTAATCCGAATTTTATTTAAATTGAATTTAAGTTCTTTATTTTTCTATGTATTTTTTCCTTCCAAATGTCCAACGTTTGGTCAATTTAAATGGCTTCCAAAATAACCATGTGTTGAGTTTTTCGTGTGTATTTCGCAATTGTTTCGAAGTTTATTCCCATCTTTAAATAATATATATAGTAAAGCACCGTTTATACGTCTTTCAAGGAACCGACGTAAAACGACGTATAAATGAAAAGACGTATAATCGAAAAGAATTACAAAACATAGAATGAATCGGGACTTTGATGAAACGACGTATAAATGAGAAACGTATAAACGGTGCTTTATGTATAAATGTATAAGCCCAGGAACATTTTTCTTCTAAACTAAGCTCAATTGTTTTCATTTAAATGCAGAATTTTAATTAGCCATTTTGGTATTAAAAATTAAAGTCGTTAATTTAGAGCCGTTTAAGTTAATCTTTTTCAATTTCAATTATATGTTAAGAAGTTTTATCTGCCGGAACTCATAAATTTTTGAAAAAACGTTGTCTCAATTATGTACTAATTTTTCTCATTTATTTAAAAGATAATTGCAATAAGTTGCGCAATTTGGTTAATTTTCATGAGCAGTTTTTTAATTTATTTAAGTCTGAGAAATAATTATCAAGTAAATGTATCAAGTAAAAAAACATAAATTAGCCCAATAAAGTATTTTTAAATTAAATTGCCGGCAGTCTAGACGAAAACGCTTTCCAATTCTTTCTTGTTCGTAAGAGCTGCCGAATATTTTATTTAATTACCGAGTACAAGACCCGAGTCTGATTTTGTTTACAGCTGTGCATTTGAAAATAATTTCTATTAATTTGAAATTTGATTTGATGAACATAATTCTTTTAAAGAAATTAGCGCCAATTCTGTCTTTTTAAGCGTATGTTAATTGGTAAATACGGTTTTTCGGAACTATAAATTTCTTTAATTAATTGTAATAAATAATAGCATAAATAACATGAAAAAATAGGTAACAAAATTACATAAAGCGAAGGTTATAGCATTTGGTTGGAAATTTACTATATTTACTTTAATTGGGCTCGTAAATTGAGTTTTTATCCCTTTCGAATGAATGCGCAATTTTTAATAATCAACTTCGAACGCTTTTGATGTTATTTATGTACATCTTATCTTATTATAAATAAAAGTCATTGTGGCTATGTTCCACATCTCCTCCTAAACCAATGGACTGTTTTCAACCAAATTTTGCACACATATTATTTAATACAAGGGGAAGACACTTATTTACTTTTCCAAGTCCAAAAGTTAATTAAACAGTCAGTTAATTAGTCGTAACTTCGGAGCAAATTGTCCGACAAAAAATATTTCTGTACCATCTTAAAAGTTTAAAATTTTACCTTTTCAATGATACCGATTTTATATTTGTGACATTTTTCCTTCAATTTTTATTAATTTTTTAAAGTTTAATAATTGTTAATCACGTGCAGACGATTTTGAAATAAAGCAAATTTACTCCTATAGTTACTCCGTTGCTAGGCAACGGTTAGACTTTGAACTAATTTACCTTTATTTTTGAAATGTTTGCTTATTTTTATAAATATGTTTTATATAAGAAGAGAGTCAACCGTCAACTTTTAAAAGCCCCAAATCTTATTAAAATTTCAGTTAATTGAAAATTAAGCAAGGTTAAGGCATTTTCCGTGATATTTTTCGAAAATATGTATTATGTCACAAAAACTATTTTTACACATAATAAAAGTTTTAAAAAATTAGCTTTTTATGACACAACTTTCATTTCCGTTCAATTCGTTGCCCTCATTTTAATACTTTTTCAAAAATTAAATTGTGTATAAAATTTACAATTTATACCACTTTTTTTATTGGTGAAGAGCAAGAATACATAAGAACTGTTGCTGGATCAATAGAAGAATTTTGGACGAAGACGAATTTTATTATTTTTTATTTATATTTATTCTAAAGCTTTTTCTGAATGAAAAATTTACTATGTAATTGTACCAAAACATCCGTTAAAATCTGTCTTATACTACAAGATTTATGAACAAAATTTGAAGTACCTATTCAATAAATACTAATATCTTATGGAGAAAATTAGCTGTCGGCGGTTTTTAAAAATCGTCTGATTCAACTGATATTCTCATTTTAATTAAAAACCATTTCGAACGATAAAAGAATTTTGGGTATTGTAATTTTCTATACAAAAGTAGTTTTTTACATCAAAAATATTAGATATGAAAGTATTTTAATCCAGAGCAATGCCGGGCATAACAGCTAATTAACAATAAATCAGTTACTTACGGTATTGAAAAACTACCCTTTTATCTCACTTAACGTCTGTAAACATACGCACTATATTGTTGACGCGTTTTTGACTATTAGACTTGTTTATTACACATTTCTTTGATTCCGTGCATCGCTTGTCTTCTAGATCAAAGTCCAGAAAAAATTTCGAGTCGATTGCGGTACCTAAAAGATTTGGCCAAAAAAAAACCCAAAAAACAAATTGAATGAGCTGCTGGAAACAGGCGGCAGCTTTTGACCAGTGATCCAATCGCATTTTGAAAAAAGTGTTCTTCGTGTCCTACCTTATTGATGAATTGTCTTTCTTATGATATTCATAAGATTTCTCAATTTTCATAAAGGTATTGCTTCCAATGACTCACGATTTTACAATTTTTGTTTTTGATATCAAAATATTGATGAAAAATTATTTTCTACATTTAATTACATTCGTAAAATCGTACTTTTAAAAACATTTTTTAAAATTTTTGTTATTTCGAATTTTAATTTTTAACATATTCCATGATTCATTACTGTAATTAGTATCGAATCTTCAATTCAATGTTTTTCCAGATTTACTATGAGACGGTGCCTTTCATTTGGAATAAATATTGAATTAAAATTAATCGATACGTTGAAAATTAAGTTTTGAAAATATCAAAATATTATATTTTTATTGAGACCACTTAACTGTACAAAATTTTAGAACTCCAGTAAATGAGAATGTGAGTGAAAAAATCGATTAAAAAAATTTCAGTTATACTGGCATGAAAGAATGAAAGTTAAATAAAACCGTGTATAAAGTCATTTAGTCTCTTTATTTATATTTAAATATACGAATATATTATGACATAAAGGCTAATTTATACTTCTATTTCCAATAAGCTACAAATTATAAAATTTACTAAATTTCGCTAAAACGCTTTAGTTTTTACATTCTCTAATCAAACTAGCTTTTAAAAAGCTGAAAAATTACTTTTTCAGATAACATTTAAAATAAAATACACTCTTGGATCAAATAATGAACCAATACCAAATACGGAAAAAAAGAATAACGAATAAAATTTCCAATGTAAAAAGCAATTCCTCTCTGGTCCACCAAAAGTAGTATGATAAAGAAAAGGAATTATTCTTGTGTTCGTACCGTTTCATTCTACTCCCGCTAGCTCAAAATAAATTCTTTCGGAATAGTTTTAAATCGTCCAAGTTTAGTGTTCTTTTTCCCCAAAAAGTAATTGGAATTGGAGAATCAATTCTGCTGCAAACGAGCAAGAACAGAGATCCCTACTTTTATCTGATGTTCGTCCTAGTGGAGAGAGAAAAAAAATACTTCGCTGATATCTTTTATTTGACCTTGACGACTGTTGTTGAATTTTAATGAGTGAAAAAAAAATCGTAAAAGAAATTCAGGAGTGATCAATTCTGGTTGGTAATTTTCGTGTTCGTAGGGATTTTCCCTCCGAATCATCTACGAGAGAATTATTCGGCTCCTTTATTGCTTAGAAAAGTAAAAGAGATTTTAGGAACTTCAATTTCTTGATGCTTAGGTCGTAAAATATTAGTTCCTTGATTAAATGTTCCATGCATGCCTTGAATGCTTAGTGCAACGGTGGAACTTTATTCTTTTTCCGACAATTTCCATTTACATACTTTTTAACATAAAAAGAAAGCTGCACATTTCAAATGACGTGAGCTTTCCTACGGCTTACATTTACGAAGAACCTTTTATGAATATCTACTTCATTTTATATACATAGTAAATGAAAATAAGAATTGAGAAACAGAAAGCGAATAAGTAGTAATACGTTTTCGATATGCTCTGTTTATATTCTTGACAGTTTTCTGATCATCCTTTCTCTTAAAAAGTTACATATCTAACTTTTTCAAATACTTCGTAAAATAAAATATGTTCTTGGTTCAAATGAGGAACCAATATGGAAAAAAAGAATAAAAAATGTAATTTCCAATGTAAAAAAAGAAATTCCTCTCTGTTGCTCCAGAAGCAAGATGATAAAGAAAAGAAATTTTTCGTGTGTTTGTACCGTTTCATTCTACTCCCGCTAGCTCAAAATATATTCTTTCGGAACATCTCTGATCATCCTTTCTCTTAAAAAGTTACATATCTAACTTTTTCAAGTACTTTGTAAAATAAAATATGCTCTTGGTTCAAATGAGGAACCAATAAGGAAAAAAAAGAATAACGAATTAAATTTCCAATGCAAAAAGCAATTCCTCTCTGGTCCACCAAAAGTAGTATGATAAGGAAAAGGAATTATTCGTGTGTTTGTACCGTTTCATTCTACTCCAGATAGCTCAAAATAGATTCTTTCGGAACACTTTTAAATCATCCCGGTTTAGTGTTCTTTTTCCCAAAATTAATTGGAATTGGAGAATCAATTCTGCTGCAAACGAGCAAGAACAGAGATCCCTACTTTTATCTGATGTTCGTCATCGTGGAGAAAGGAAAAAATACCTCGCTGATATCTTTTATTTGACCTTGACGACTGTTGTTGAATATTAATGAGTGAAAAAATAAAACTCGTAATAGAAATTCAGGAGGGATCAATTCTGGTTGATAATTTTCTTGTTCGTAGGGATTTTCCCTTCAAGTCATCTAAGAGAGAATTACTCGGTTCTTTTATTGCTTAGAAAAGTAAAAGAGATTTTTGGAACTTCAATTTCTTGGTGCTTAGGACGCAAAATATTAGTTCCTTGACTAAATGTTCCATGCATGCCTTGAATGCTTAGTGCAACGGTGGAAGTTTATTCCTTTTCCGATAATTTCCATTTACATACTTTGTAACATAAAAAGAAAGCTACACATTTCAAATGAAGTAAACTTTCCTACAGCTTACATTTACGAAACAACCTTTTATGAATATCTACTTCCTTTTATAAACTTAGCAAATGAAAATGAGAATTGAAAACGAGAAAGCAAATGAGCAATGTTTTCGCTTTTGATATACTTTATTTTTATTTTTGGTAGTTTTCTAATCATCCTCGCTCTTAGACAGTTGCAACTCTAACTTTTTCAAGTGCTTTTTAAATGTATTACATTCTTGGTTGAAATAATGGACCAATATCAAATAGGAAAAAAAGAAAATAAAAGAAGGAGGAAAACAAATAAAATTTCCATTGTAAAAAAGGAATGTCTTGTTCTCCAAAAGTAGAATAATAAAGAAAAGGAATTATTCTTATGTTTGTACAGTTTCATTCTACTCCCGGTAGCTCAAAACATATTTTTTCGGAGCAGCTTTAAATCCTCCAGGTTTAGTGTTCTTTTTATCTAAAAGTAATTGGAATTGGAGGATCAATTCTGCTGCAAACGAGCAAGAAGAAAGAACAGGACTTTTATCTGATATTCGTCCTCGTGAAGCGAAAAAAACTCCTCCGCTGATATCTTTTATTTGACCTTGACGATTGCTATTGAATTTTAATGATTAAAAAAAAACCTTGACAAAACATTGAAGAATGATCAATTCTGGTTGGTAATTTCCGTGCTCCTAGAGATTGCTCCTCCCCTTTCCCTCCCGAGTCATTTAGGAGAGATTTACTCGCTTCCTTTTCTGCTTAGAATATCAAACAAATTTCAGAAACCTTAAATTTGATGGAGTTTAGGCTGTAAAATATCAGTTCTTTGACTAAATGCTTCTTGCATGCTTTGAATGCTAAGTGATATGACCGCGGTTTATTCCTTTTCCGATAGATATTTTCCTCACATTGTTTCTAACATACAAAGAAAACGAATAAACTTCTACATTTCAAACAATGTGAACTTTTGTACAGCTTATATTTCCAAAGAAAACCTTTCTTGATTTTCTACTTTGTTTTATCGGCACAGTAAATGAAAATGAGAAATGAAGCGACAGAAGTTTATTTGTTTCCGATATCTGACATTATTCGTAAAGCAAAATGAATGTAGACACACATTCCCGGTTCATATAATGTGAATTCTTCTATGCATTGTGTAGAGTGCAACAGCGGAACGGACAAAAATGTAGAATGCAATCAGAGTTGGATATTTATTCTCAGAAATACTAAGCAATTATAAAAGTAAAGCACAAAAGCTTTAGTTTGCAACAGACGAATAGATAGATATATATGCACGTTAGGGTGGATCGAAAAGTACAGGAAAATTTTTTGGGGGTGAAATTACTTTTGGCGCGGGGTGGGAAAGTTGCGTCTTAAGTATATTAGTCTATATAATTTTTTTATTGAAATCCATTTATATCTTACGGTGCCCGAAGAGCCCGAAAAATAGTTAAAAATTGAAATTTTTATGAAAATTTACAAATTTTTTTTTCGAAATTACTTGCGGCGTGGGTGGGAAAGTTGTGTTTTATGTATATTAGTTTACATATATTTTTTTATTGAAATCCATTCATGTCTTCCAGATCCCCAAATGCCCCAAAAATAGTTAAAAATGACATTTTTTGGAAATTTATAAAAATCATTTTCAAAATTCCCTTTTGCGGCGGGTAAGAAAGTTTTGTTTTGGGTATATTTGGGTTAAAGTTTTTTTTTATTATTATTATTCAAATTCATTCACATCTTCTGGTGGCCCAAGTGCCTCAAACATAGTTAAAAATTGACATTTTTACAATTTCGACTCTTTCAAGCAACAAGGGGAGGGATGAATAAAAGAACGCTTTTCCAAAGTTTCCCCTGTAGCGATGTTTTCTTTTTTTGTTTAGGAAAAGTCGAAATTGTCGCGTAGTTTATCTTTGTCTTTGAAATAAAATAAAATTGTGTTATATTGTGAAATATAGAAAAGAAGAAAAGGTAGCTGTGGGTTCCTGAATAATATTATATAATAAAAATACTTTTATTCATTTAATGATAAAAAATAAATAATTTTTCATTCTCTCCTCTAAAATTTTTCCTGTAAAATCGTTTCTTTAACGCATTTATTATTATTATTTTTTTGCAAATATTTAAGTGTCTTGGGGCACCGGGAGATGTTGAACAAAGTTGAAAAAATGTTGCATGTCTGCTAGTACACTTAAAACTTTTCCACCCTACGCCGATTATTCTATCCTCACTTCGATCCACCTTACTGCACGTAGTACATGGAAACGCATACAAAATACACTAAATGTCCAGTTACGTAAAAATGGAACTTCTAACGAAGACTCTCCACATTCTTTGATGCCTGCGCTGTTTTTGCACACTTTTATTTCACTTAACTTCTGTCGCATTTGATTTTTTTTTATTTTTAAAGATGGTTTTTAATAATCAAATTTTTATTTATTTGGTGATGCAGTAAAGATTTGAAATTTTGTACAATTATTTTTTTCCAATGACGGTACCATATTTTAATATTTTCAGAACTTTATTATCATTTAACCGATATGTTTAAAAGAAATGCCATCTGGTAGTGAATTAAAGAGAAAATTATTGTAGGTTTCCGTAAGATTTGTAATATGATGAATCGTGAAACATATGGAAGAACAGAAAGAAAAAATATATATATAAAGGGGTTTTAAATAACACTTTTAGTAGTGTATTTAAAAGTAAAAAACATTTTTGACTTAGAAAGAAGTAAAAGAAATTTTTGATAAAAATATGAGAGGGGAGGGAGGGAATCAAACGAAAATGTAATACGCACTAGGCACTGAGTAAAATAAAATAAAGAAATAAGCCATAAAAGTATCTTTAGCAATGAAATTCCTAATTATTTATTAATTTAAAAGTTTTTATAAATGAAATTAAAATGGAGCATTTCTATCAGCCCCTCACGCTCTTTTGCCCCCTCCCCATTTTGATAAAAGAAGTATCTTCTACTTTCAATCGCACCATGCGCGTTTTTTAAAAACTTTTGTATTTTGTTCATTTTTCTATGTATCAGATGCAGTGCAATAATAAAACTTACAAATTCCTATACACCACAAGAAATTCAAATTTTTTTCTCAGAAACATGAAGCAATAGAAACCACAATAATTCCAACTATTAATAGATTAGCGGAAGTAGCGTGAACGTTGTAAAGTGTTTAGTTGGAGGAATACGCAGAGTCGAATAACTTGTAATTAAGCATCGATATTTTAGCGTCCTTTTTATTCATGATGGACACGGACATAGAACATTAAGTTAGAGACATAAAAATTACACAAAGAATAACACGTTCTTAAACGGACTCGCTTGTAACAGCGTCTGAGCGCAGGGTTGCGAGATCAAAGTAACAAAATAAAGCCAAAGCGTCTTTAAAATAAAGTCAAAAAAGACCAAATTTGAAAATTTTATTCAAGTACACATTTCCCCCTTATTTGTAAGGAGAAAATGACTACCCATCATGAAAAGGAATCCCATTAGATTGACATATGTATAATACTCTTTTATTATACTAAAATTTAAGTGAAAATATTTTTTTAAACATATGCATACACTAGCAGTACACGCACGGCGTTGCCTGTGGAATCAGGATTTCAACAAATCAAAGAAGAAGGGGAAAAAAAAAAACCGCCCACAATGACATAAAAAAGTTTTGAAAACAAAATCAAAAGGAAAGATACACATTATTGATTTTCCCGCTTATTTTTTTAACGATAATGGCATTTTATTTGTAGAAAAGTTAATCCAAAACAATATTAAAAAAATGCAACGTGAAAATTATTATACTGCAAGCTATGTATAGGAGATGAATAAATACGTTAAGATACTGCCGAAAATAATAATCAGGCATTCAATTCAAGGTTATGACGTCGCCTCCCCTTCAACCAATCAAATAGCCAGCTGCGTTCCGAAGAAGTGCCGCGCGAGGAACTCTCTCCATAAAAATAACTCTCAACTGATCAGAAAAAAATTAATTTGAAAAAACTTGAAAAGGTATTTTAACCGTTCTTGTTTTAAATCCGACAGAACCGTTCTACTTATAAGCTGAAAAAATTGTTTTATTAGAAAGTCGGATGCAACATATTTGAAAACAAAAGTAACATTTCGATGGCAAAACTGGGTATTTTTTAAAAAATTCTCAAAATTCAGTAAATTACGTTAGAAATTCAAAATTAACTTCATTAAAACGGAAATCGCGTGCTCTTTCCGATGGTGTATCTATTTTTGTCGTACAGTTATCCGAAACCATGCTATTGAGAAAATAGTGCGAAAAATCACCCAAAACAACACAAAACATTAAATAAAAAATTTTCTGGAATAAATTTTAAAATTCCGACTTTGAGGTGCATTCAGTCACCCTTACGACTACCTGTGTGCCAAATTTCATGGCTGTAAGTGCGATAGATTCGTCTGGACATCGCAGATAAACACACACGCAAACATTGCCTTTTTTTTATAAGTATAGATACGCGACTTTGCAAAAAAAAAGAAATTCTGTTCTTGCCGGTACAGAATGAAATGGCCGAGAGAAATATATGAACTTCTGTTAACAGCAATGTTCTATATTATTTTTCAAAGTGATTAAAATAAAAGTTCTGTCATACTCATAATAAATGACTAATAGTGAAAAAAATACATTAATTTAAATAAAACTGATTTCTGGCTCATAACAGATGGCTGAGTTTTCAAAATGCGATAAAAATATCCAAAATGCACTGCCCTTAGCTTCGATGTTCTTTAAATAGCTGACACCCGAATCCAATATGCTGCGTCGTTATCAATATTGTATATGAAAACTTTTTTCTGTCCCTTAGATTTTGCATTAAAACCTTTGTTAAATTGCTGGAGATAGATATTTCGAACAATACCGAAATTACAGACATAAATGCCTTTTCTTCTTTTTTTAAAAAAAATTATCTGTAATCGTTATATGATCGCCTTCCATTCATCTTTCTCTCTCAAAATGATAATAATATTTAATGCTTTTGTGTGAAGTTCTCGTAAAAGAATTCGACCATGAAATAAAGCGAATAAAGACAGAGAAAGTGGCTCTTTACAGTGCAGAGACAAACATAGCTTCCGCTAGAAGCATTCTGAATAATACATTCTGAAGAAAGGTGAGAGAAAACTTTCTTATCCTGGAACTACTTCGTTTGACACCTCACTGTGGGTCATTTAAAAGCGTCATATCAAAAGTTTATTAAAAAAAATAGTGAAATTATTTATTAAGACTCGCTCTAAACGTCATAAGCAAAAATAAAGCCAAAAAAGGCCAAAAATGAATTTAAGGCCAAATAAAAAATTTCTAAGGCCAAGAGCTTTTAAAAAAGGCCAAATTTCCAAAATTTGGACTTAAAAAGGCCAATATGGCAACCCTGTCTGAGAGTGCGCGCAACCTCGGAGGGTGGCGCCACCTACTCAGGAGATTCCACATCAGATTATGACTTTTTTTTATTTTGCGAAATTACAACACTTAAATAATATGTTTTTTATTTAATATAATCATTTTACATTTTTATTTATAGGAACATTTTACATTTTTTTATATAGAACAGAAGAAATTTTTACGAACTTTTCCAATTTTTAGAGCTTTTTTCCTATCGAATACGACTTAATTTCTTAATGAATTCGTTATTCAGAAATGCTACGTACATTGCTTAAAATTTGTGAAAATGTTTCCAGAATTTATTAAAAATGTATATTTTTAAGTAAGAAAAAAATACTAGGATTTTTTCAAGATTTTATCATTATTTTTTAAAGATATTTTTTCGTTTTTTTAATTTAGAGTAATTATCATTCATGATTGTTTTCCACTAGCTGTAATTTTTATTTTTGGTACATATTGGAGAAGCAGGAATCTTTAACTTGGATAGCAAAATAAGATCTAAAATTTTAACTTTTTGCGATCATGTTTTTTAGAATTCCATGTGAACTAAAACTTGAGGACAAGTACCTGCTGTTCAAATAATTGCTAAGGAACTCAATAAGTGGCTTTTTTATTTTAGAAATTCTAACGTTTTAAAGGAATGGACGAAGGCAGAAAAATGCACCTTTGTGGGTTGTTTTTCTTTTGTGAACCTTTGAAAGGTTTTGACAATCTAAACAGGTATTGAAAATCAATACCACAAACAATGTCGCTAACTTGAACAAATTTTATGTTCTACGAACTGAAATTATTTGATAAAGTGTGTTAGTAAAAATATAGTATAAACTTCCATATAGGGCGCAGGCAGAAGTGTGTTTATTCTTGAATCATAAGTGACATAAAGTAGCACTTAGGCAATAGAAATCATATAATGACTAATAATTATTCGATTTTTATTAAAAACTGTCAACTGTTCCATGAAATTTGCAACTAAATTTACTTTTGTACGAAAACAAATCTGATGAACAAAGATTTAAAAATATTCAATGATTTATTTTAATCACTCAAGACTAATAGTGATAAAAAAATGTGAGTGCCAAAAAAAAAATTCAAACACAGTTTCCCAAGTTAAAGTGTAAATTGAGCAATGCTTACACCAGGGTCGGATTTAGCCTTTAAACTGCTCCGTACAAAAGTAAAAAATCGCGCCCCTATGGAACCACAATGAAAGCATTCTGGAAAAAAAAGTTTGTAATATTCGTAGCGAATAAAAAAATATATGTTTGTAGAATTATTAAAATATTTAAAGAAAAGAAATTAATTAGATAAAAAAATCGTTTGGTCATAAAAGAAATTAATTTAAAAATATCGTTTGGCTGTAAAAAAATGAATTAAAAAATCGTTTCACATTGATTCTTTTCTAAACGTTATAAAAATAGTTTTGCAACGATATATTGTCTTTTTCTAACGTTGCCTAGCAACGGAGAATAATAAGAGGATTGAAGATGGAATTCGATGTCAGTGAGTGATGTAACGTTTGTGATGTAAATGTATGTGTTTGTTTCACATGTTTGTGCAATAAACATATTATTTTTGATAAAGAAAGCTCCACGATTATTCATGCTATGCTGAAATACATCACAAGGTATACGGTCTTTTTTACATTTTTTTTAGCGAACGTCCAAAAAGCAACAGTCTACCTCAGAAATTGACACGAATACTTACTTATAATAACATTTCACTTAAAATACTTCATTTAAAAAAACGGTTATCAGGAGTGTAATTCACATGAATTTTTTTACGAACTTTTAGCTCAGAGAATTCTCTAATTAATTCAGAAATATCTAAACTGTCACTCAGTTCATACTCAATTCCTAATATAGCGAGGTCTAATAACCTTGTTTGAGATGTTGTTCTTCGCAAATAGTTCTTGATTATTTTTAGTTTGGAAAAACTACGGTCCCCGGATGCATCACTTATTGAAAGAGCTAGTAAAATTCTTAGAGCAATGCTCAAGTTTCGAGCAAAATTAATTTTTGATATGAATTTCAAAATTTCCAAAGGTGGTAAGTTTTCTTCCAATAGACACACCACTGATATTTTATCACAAAGTTCCAGGCTGTTTTTATCCGATGATTCTCCATCTGCTAACATGGTTTCATTTGGCCAAAATTACAGAACTAACATCTTTTAGTTCATATATATAGTAGCGCAGCAAATAATGGAAACTCGATATAAAAGAAAAAATATTCGTTTCTTTTAATAAAAAGCTTTGAAAGTTTTCATTAGATTTGAATGAATTTAAATGAATTTGATGCTCTAAAATTTAAAAATGGAAGGTTATTTTTATTAAAATTCGTATGTTCCGAAATCTCTAGAGCCGATTTTGTAGATAAAATCGAAACAAAATTTCACCAGAATATTGTACAAGTGATGCGCTTTGTAAAAACAAACCAATATGTGCATAAAAGCAGTACTTTGAGCGGAAAAAGACTTCGCGATCAGAACTGAATTTCGGCAGCGTTTTTTAGTTGAATTAAAAGAAACCAAGCTGAACTATTGATTATTTTCGTAATAATAATAATAATAAAATCTGCAAAAATCTCCTGAAGTAATGGCCTTTTATTGACGAAATTTTATCTATTTTTTTCTTCGGTTTTCCCAGAGCGCATCACTTGTACTACATTCTGGTGAAATTTTGTTTCGTTTTGACTTTTCATTTTAGACGCAAGTAAAGGTGAATTTGTTCTTGTACCCTCAATGTCGAAAAGTTCCACTCCAAATAACCAATGAAAATTTAAGAGACAAGAAAAATGTTTTGATTTTAAATAAAACAATAAAAGTCATGATAGTTTTATGAAAGCAATCAAAGTTAAAGATAGACACAAATAAAAGTTCTAGACGGAACGGTTTTTGTTCTACACGGAACTGTTTTTGTTCTAGACAGAACGGTTTTTATTCTACACGCAACTGTTTTTGTTCTAGACAGAACGGTTTTTATTCTACACGGAACTGCTTTTGTTCTAGACGAAACGGTTTTTGTTCTAGACGGAAAGTAACACCTAAAGCAATAAAACTATAGAAAAATAAAAATGCTTATAAATTTTATATTCTAGCACGATCAGCAACAGCAGATGCAAAAAACAAAATTCTCTAATCTCGTTGTTACAATCCGATTACCAAAAGGAGAAAAATGGGCATTCCAGCAATAGGAGCTTTAACTCTGCGAAAGTAGTTTTACAGGTCATAAAGGTGGAAATATCCTGTAGGCAGGAAAACTCTTGACACCGAGGTTAAGGCTTATACTTTCTCAACATGAGAAATTGTTGTACTATTGAAAAATGTATATTTTTTGCTTTCCATAATACGAAACTTACACGGAGAAAGTATTATGAACGCTAAACAATTCGGCTTCGGTGTTTCGATGTATCTGCAAGATTCAGACCTGCCTGAGTTCGAAAAAGTTATTTTTTTGAAATTATGTTTGTCTGTCCATCTGCGTGTGAGTCTGAGTGCAATGAGCTTAAATGGATGAAATTCATCATACAGGCCTTATCTTCACATTGTAGATTTGTATCAAATTTTAGGTCAAATCAATCACCGAGAAGTCTTTTTCCTAAAAACGTACTCGAATTTTTTCATTGCGTTATGAAGATAATCGAAAAAACACTTTAATTTATCCTCGAGACAGTGGCGGCCATTAGGGCTGCAGAGCTGCAGCACTCCCTGAAATTTTTTTAAACTTGTATTTTCGTTTCTAATTTTATTCGCTTATTTTTTCACTCTCAGAGTTCCATGACTTACGAAAATGCAAAAAAGTAATAAAAATTTGGAAAGAAGACATATTTGAATCAACAAGTAAGAGAGAAGCACGTCTTATCTGCAAAGTACTCTGCCCCCCCAAAAAAATTCGTTCAATGCGTAGAAAATCCGGAGAGAAAAAGCAACCCTTTCTCCCTTTAACTTAGACGGGTTCTGGGCTGCCGGGAGAGCAGCTCTCGCTGGCACGGAGCCAACTGAGAGAGGAAAAAGATGCTCTTTTTAATTGTTTTTCTATTTTCCCTCATGTCCACACAAAGTGGTAATCTCATTGGCTGGTTATGGGTTTTGGTTTCGGTTTGTGTTGCGTCGACAGAAACACATCTGGTTGATTGATTATTTGCTTTCTCTTGATAGAAGGCTAGATTTCTTTTGAAGAAGATATTCATTCTTGGAAGAGTGTCATCGAGTGAAGTGGAAGGAAGTGTGTATGTGAAGCTCTGCTTTTTTTTCTGTCAGCAGAATCGTCACATCAACATTCACTTAACTTTCTGTTAGTAAAACTAGTTGTAAATGTCATATGCTGGTTATTTAATTTGTTTGAAAAGCAGGTAATTTCATATATGGCTTTGGAATTAAAAAATTAGGCCTAACGATAGATAAAGTAGCTTTTTTAAAATGTATTATCTTGATAAATATTATCTTGCAGCCCTCCTCGTTTCTGAGCTCACGAACCTCCACTGCCTCGAGAAATTTGGAGTTCTGATGTATGCTTGAATCATTGGAGAATACTTGTATATTGATCATGAAAGATGTGTATCGTATTTTTACACAGAATAAACAAGAAATCTGATAAGCTATATTTTTTGTTCAACTCTCTAAGAGGATAAATGAAGTTTATTTTGGTAAATGCTTTTCTTTTTCATTATTTTTTCGAAGTATTTTTTAAAGTTTGAATAAATATCTAAAAAAATTATGTTCTTTTCACAAATGATTTAAATTCTTAATTCTCTTCCTTCATTAAAAATTACAGCGACACGATTTCTTATCTAATTCACTGAATATCTATCTGAACCTTTCAGAAAATATGCGGCGTTGAATAGGTTTTTAGACTCCTTTGAAAGAGTGAATATTTTGTGCAACGTCTTCTGTTATAATTCACAAGAGAGACCATGATACAGATAGCCTATTTACTCCGAAAGTTTTCGTTATACAAGTTTATTACTATATCCTACACGAGATATTCTTATGTACGCGGTCTTTTATCCCAAATCCTCAAGAGATGACAAATACAAGAGTCGGGGAGAATCTTTCCTGCAGAGAATCTCGACTTTCTATTTTTACTTGAAGCGTATGCGAGTTGGTAGATTAAAGCAAACAGCTCTCTTCTTCGTGTTAAATATGCAAAAGGTATATAATTTTGGACTTAAAAAAGGGAGAAAAATGAAATGACAAAAAATTTATAGAAACAGTTTTTTAAACACAATTTTGTTAGTTTACTTGAAAAGTAGAAATATATCCACTTTTACTAATTTTTACTTTTTTAGTCTTTAATTTATGGTTCATTACATTAAATATTATTTAATGTTAAAATCGTTACATAAGACTTTAAATATTATGTAATGCTATGTAATGTTTTTAAAAACATACTTTCATCGGTGTACTGAAAAGTAGATTTTCTTTATTTAAATTATTTTCTACATTTTAATCTTTAATTTATGAATCATTATTATTATAAATATTAAGGAATCTTGTAATCGAATTTTTCAAAAATTCACTACCAGGTGGCACCACTAGTACGCAATCAAAATGTATTTGAATTAATCAATTACCTGATAATTAAGTTCTGAAAATAATAAAACAATCTATTGTTATCAAAGGCACAGAAATGTACCAAATTTCAAAACTCTAGCACATCAAGAAGTGAATGAAAAATTGATTACAAAATTCTATTTTTACAAACATAAACAAGTAAAATAAAAAGTTTTTAAAAATCAGAATGTTTTCAAACAAAACATGAAAATGGGGCATCAGACATTCCGTTTAAAATCTTAATTTAGTATCATGGAATTCACATGATTCGAACATCGAGAGTAAGCTAAAATGCGCATAAGGTGCAATTTTAGTTAACTGCATTTTTCGACGCTGTACCAAAGCGATTAAAACAGTTTCCATTCGATCCTTAAAGCGGAAAAAAAGATAAAATTTTTTGAGTAGATTTCACGGAGTAATTACTTTCAGAAAGTTATTCTTAAAGAACAATACCTGTGTTTTTAACGATCGATTGTCCAAAGGTGAAAAAAAAATCATGCAACGTTTTATGCGCATTTTATTCTCAAACAAGTCTGAAGAACAGTAATTTTGTCAAGTAATCTCAACATTTAATTAGTTTATTCCCTTTAATTTCTTTATTGGGGCGATCCATCATTTTAACTCGGCAAAAGTTAAATTAACTGGACTTTAGAAGGTTATTTCCTAGCTTTGTAAGAATAAAAATAAAATACCTGCTCGTGGCGGTAAAAATTCCCGAGACTGTTTTTTTCTACACTGTTATGGCAATTCAAGCAGGTACTTAAAGTCTTTTTTTGATTAATGATGCTAGTATTAAATTACATTACTTGATGGTAAATATATCCTTTCCATTTTATTTTCCTTGTTTTTTTACCATCTCATCCTTCATTTGATAGTACGTTTACGCAAATTCAACTTATGAGAAAAACGGTTTCTGCACTTTAAAAAAAAATAATGCGTAAATTATACTTATTGCCCTAAAGTTTATTCTGGTTTAATTCCATTTACTTTCTGTTTTGTTGATTCTGTTGGAAAGTTGTTTTGGTTAGGACTAGTGTTCCCTAAACATCGATGGTTCAACTATCGATAGTGCAGTCGATAGTTTTCCCAAACTATCGATAGTTTCAAAACAATCGATACTATCGATAGTTTTCTCCCGGGCAATACTATCGATAGGCGCATTTTCAGTCGATAGTTCAGAAACTATCGATAGTTCCAGTCGATAGTTTTACTGAAAAGGCGTCTATCGATAGTATTGCCCGGAGAAAACTATCGATAGTATCGGCGTATTATACGAGCTTCCCACGCCCTTTTGGAATGAATTTCGCCCCCAGAACGGGAATCCTTATCCATTAAATTAAAATTCTGACCACAAAAATCACATTTCGTTCTAGTTTAAAAAATAATTCGTGTCTTAGTAAGCTTTTCTATTGTAAAAAAATTATAATTCATTCTGTTGCAAAATTAAGTGTTTCTTAAGAATAATTAATACGTTTTAAAAGATTCTGAGCCAGTGAAAACGCGAAGAAATTCACACAGTTTACGTTCTTCTCAAAGAAGGCTCCTATTTTAGAGGAGCTGTTGTGGGTTAGACTTCACGCTTGTGAGGTGTGCAAGTCAAGAAATTGAGGTTTTGGAGAAAAGATTTTCCCGTCATCTTATTAAGATTGAAGATGATTAAATCTGTGCCTGATTAATCTTTAAACTGTAAACCAAGAGTGCAGTGGAACCGGAACGCACAGGAATAAACGCTTATAGCTCCGCAACCAAATAACATAGAGAGTTGTTTTTAGTTTGATTTAACAGAGAAAGGTAGACATTGAAGATTGCAAAAATAATTTTAGAATTTCGAATTACGGTTTAGTCACAGTCTAGTTTCAGAGTTGATGAAAATCGCGAATAATTTTATAAACGTGTTTTATCGCGTTGAACAAAACTACACTTGCCGGAAATGAGGCTCATCTATATGGCATGCTCAAAATGGTGTCCTTCAGCAACAATACACATCTCGACATGGGACTGCACTTCCCGCTGCACATTGTACAACATGGCAGGTGACACGCTGGCATAAGCATCCGTAATACGGTTTCGAAGTTCCTGCAATGTTGGTGGAGGGGTTGCATACACTCGCTGTTTGAGTATCCCCACAGAAAATTTGCCGAATTTTGCCGCTAGGTGGAGCTGTAAGCGGTTTCCTTGCGTAGCGCATGGCAACTTTACTATACCTAAATCCGACTTTTATGACTATAGCTCTTGGCGTTTAGAAAATATTGGAGTGACAACGGATTTTAGAGGGCACACTGTATATTTCTCTCGTACAGTTGTAATAAAAAAGAGTTAAAGCAGTTTAATCTAAGCCATTTAAGAACTGCAATTCAGCATGTACCTTTTATTTCAACCGCTGTTTTCTATGTAGTATAAGACTTTTCTCTTTTACATGCTATTATTAACCTGACTTGTTTCTTGTTTCCAAAGATGGAATTTTGTAATCGAATTCTCACTGACTTTTTGATGTGCTAGAATATATAAAGTTTGGGTTTTCTTAATGAAAAATCAATATTATAATATTTTCAGAAGTTTATTATTAAATAATCGCTTCATTTTATTTATTTTTATTCAATGCGAGAAATGCCATCTTGTAACGAATTTCAAAAAAAAATTGATTACAAGATTTCATAATATTATAATGATGAATTATGTTTTATATATTAAAGACTGAAAGATTTAAAAGAATAAAAATTTTAAAAAACTTTTTAAAATGACGTTTTTATTAGAGTACTAAGATGTAGTCAATATTTTTTAATCAAAAATCTAAAGGTCAGAGCAAAAAAAATCATTAAAACTCAAGGTACTGAAAATAATACGATTAGGAAACTAAGCCACAATGAATATAATAAATGAAATCATCAAAAAAGACTCCCAAACTTTCATTAAAAGTTAAAATATATAATGAATGTGATTATAATTCCGACTTACTTAGAATATGTGTCACCAACCTCACTTTTTTACGATTTTGGATTTGTCGATTTGTGTGATTTTTGATCAAAATATTATTTTCTAAATTGTAATAAGCTAATAAAAGGGTTCTTTTAAAATACTTTTTATTTTTATTTATTAATTGGAATACAAATTTTCCATTTATAAGAAATATGCAATAATTAAAACAAAGAAAAATAAAATAATGCTTTCTCTTTAACTATCACTTGTTATTAGGCGATTTTAAGCTACAGTTGTTTGTAGCTAATCATTCTCCACGTTTCTGAATTTGTCGTTTTACAACAACTTCGTACATGATTAAAATGTTGTTCATATTTTATAATCAACCGTGGTTGGTATATTGTAATTTAAAAGCACATTTTTCATAATGCAAAACAATCATTTATTCATATTTGCGTCGTCTGAATTTACACTTCCCAAACCACACACGACGGCATTTTATCTTCATAAACTTGAAACGCAGCTTAGTCGCTTAATACATATGACAAAGTTTCATGCGCGAGGCCGCTTCGCTTCGATGAAGAACATTAGAAGTTAAATTCTGCAGAATTAATGAAGCGAATGACAAATTTGGACAGGAGACCGCAAGATATTCCCTCTCCAAGAATAGTTTCCCCTGCATCATTAAGCCCCCCTGCAGTTAGCTTCGCGGCTCCCATGTCTTGAGTTATTGGATTTTGGAAGATTTATTTTGAAAGAGCGTCGCATTAATAATTTGGTCAACCAGGGAAACATTTTGTTTGTTACTTTACCAGGTTGAATTTTCATTTGAGGAAAGACGTCTGGTTCAAAAATTCAAGCTGACTACGAGGGAAAATTAATTCATGGCTTTTGAAAAACTACTACCGTTTTTTTTATTTTTTATTTTTCTCATAAAATATTTTCTAACAACAGCTAACATATGAATTCATCTTTCACAAGCTGGAAAGACGTATTCAATAATAGTAAGTAAATAAATTTAATGAGAACAGTTTTAAAAAACAACCTTTTATTAATGTAATAAAGAGCAGAAATTTTTGGATTTAAATTATCTTCTGCTCTTTAGTCTTTAATTTATAATTGATTATTTTTATATTATGGAAACGTGAGTTCAATTTTGTTCTTAAATTCACTACTAGGTGGCACCACATGTATGGAATCCAAATTTAATCAAATTAATCGATTAACGGTAATTAAGTTCTAAAAATATTGAAACAGTGTATTATCATCGAGAATACACAACTGAAAAATTTCAAAACTCTAACCTATCAGAAAGTGAGTGAAAACTCGATTGCAAAATTCTATCTTTACAAACATGAAAGAAGTTAAATAATAGTAATAAAACCCCGGTTAACCGAACTCGAGTTAGCCGAAACCCGGGTTATAAGAAATGTGTCTGAAATCGCAAGTCCAAAATTTACGTACTGTACTGCACGTAAATAATCGCGAAAGCGAGAATTTTTGCAATGATATCCCCCACTCTTTTCTTTTAAGGTATTCGACTGTGTTCGGAGACATTTTTTTGAAAAATAAGTTATATATATTTTTTAATGTTATTTTTCAACTGCATATGTTTTAAAACTATGAAAATATTGTAAAATTAGGCTTTCAAAATAATATTTAAAAAAAAAACTTAGAAAGCGAGAAAAGAAATTTGAAGAAAAATGACTAGCCTTACGCTAACAGCCATAGACAAAATCATATTCTAAATATACATAAATCCTTGTAGGAGTATATTTTTATGACAGCTATCTGTGTTATGCTCTAAAATATTTCTTGTACTTCAAAATAGTTTTGAGATATAGCTGAACATAGTTACTAAATTGGTAATTTTGCATAAAAAAAATGCTTTTCGTTTATATTTAAGGACTTAAAAATAATACTTGATTTAAAATTTGACCTTAGTTTTTAGAGGAAAACATCAAGCATATTACAGAAAACAATCTCAGAAAATTTCATATCAATACTTGAATAACTTTTCGAGAAATCATTGTTAAGGTCGACAGTTTTCCTCAAAAACATCATTTCTCAGAAAACACATTTAAAGTTTTCATGCAACATAAAATAAAGCTTCCAGTTCGGTAATAAAACAGCTGTAATGCCATTTGTAATTCACGTAGAGTAAAAAGTGAGACAGTTTTAGAAATCTGGTTAAACAGTCTACAAAATTAAGTCTTAAAATGTTGTTGATAATTTCATCAAAAACGACGATTTTAAACCAGTCGGATACCTTAAGCCTCCCCAAGAAGGTCAGTGATTAATTTTAGCATGTTAAAATTAAAATTAATGGGTACTATCAATATTAATTACGATATTGTTTACCTGTTCCTCTCAAGCGTATTTCGCCCGAACTCGCCGGTGCAATAAGTGTAACCTACAGAGAGAGTTTTGAATTCGTTTTATACTCAAAACATTTCAGAATCACATACTGTCATTAAATGCCAAAAAGTAATAGATGTTCATGACTTAACCGAAAAAAATGTTATCCGAAACTGCTTCTCCATTACTTCGGTTAAACGAGATTGTACAGTATTGTTTCATCCGCCCAACTATAGTAGTCTCATTTACCTTTCTTTTTCCTGTTGCTTTTTTAGCGAGATTGTCAACATTCCTGAAGGTTCCCTCGTAGGCATTTAACCTAATGTAACTAAATAGTAGTTTTATCAGTAAATATTCTTTTGATTTCTTGGATGATCGAATCTTCGTTTCTCGTTAACTCTAGGGGCATTAGAAGGAAACTTGAGCCACCAAAATGATGCATCTCCTCTAAACTCTTTTAAGCTTTTCCAGTTGCTTCCAAAATCATTACTGCCTCTGTGGGAAAGACGGTGGTCTTATTGATTAATGTTAACTTCTCTTCCCACATTACTTCATCGTTCTCGTCGAAACAGACCTTCCGCCATCCTTGTCATTTTGAGATACCTGTAAAATGGCAATATTTTGTGATTTGGACTAGGTGTCAAAGTTGCATCGTACTATCAGAACATTTATTTATTTGTTTAAAGAAAAGCACACTACATAGAAAACTCCATTTACAGAGTGCTATAAACACACAACATACACACTAAGAACAAAAGCCACAAAGAGCAAACACACCAAAAATACACTAGAAAACAAAATGTTGAACACAGAGAATACACAAAATCATAAAACTTTTGCAAACGTGTAAATAATTAAAAAGACATAATCACAAAAGCACTAAACCACACTATGATACTAAAAGTCTTTTTAAAAAATTAAAAGACCATTTCCAAAAGGCAGGGGTTAAAAAGTCAAAGCACGCAAGTACCAAGTCTTCTAAAAACACACCAGGAGTTTGAAAGTTTAAAACGTAAATACACACTTAAGATAAAAATCAATTCAAACACGGCGCCAAGAACAGAGTACAAAAATTAAAACCTATAAAAAGACATTAAAAAATGGTCGATTACATAAGAACACGGAAAAAGAAAACTCCATTTACAGAGTGCTATAAACACACAACAAACACACAAAGAACAAAAGCCACAAAGAGTAAACACAAAAAAATGCACTAACTTTTATTAGGCGTAGTTTAGTTTAGTTACATTAACGTCTGGTTTTGAAGCGGCACGAGGGTTGCTCAGGGACGGATTTCGTAATTTCGAACCGTGGTCAGATGACGAGGGCGACACCTGATTGGCATCCCCTGGCCAAGCTTCCGCACCACGCCAGGGGAGTGCGTTTGAGCTACGATGTCAGATTTAACGCGCACTAGACCCACATACACGGTTATTCCTTAAGGGTATCGGGTTTCGAACCTGGAACCATCCGGTCCAGAAGTCGAGATCTTACCACTAGGCCAAAGGGGCCTTGCTTATTAAGCGTAATATGCAGTTTAACACCCATGAGTTTTAAGTTTGGAAGTCTCCATACATTTCGAAATTAATAAATAATGGATTTTCCTTGATTTTTTTGAAATTTAGACTTCTGGTTTTGGACAGAAAAAAATGACCAATTGGACAACTATAATTGAATTGATAGAATATTATACAGTAGCACACCGCTAATCCGAAATTCCGGTTAATCCGAATCGATTTTATTTTCGAAAATTATATGTAATTGAAAAGATTTTCTAAAAAGATTTAAATATAGAAACTAAAAACAAAAAAGTACTTTTTCAGTATGCATAATTTTGTACACATTGAAGAAACTAATGCAATGAGCCGTAAGATAAGGCCATTTCATACAGAAAAACATCCATTATTCTAATGAAAAGGGGAGACATATTCTCTTTCTACTGCTTTTGAATAAAAGAATTCAAGACATAGTAGTACTGAGTACATATAACTTACATTTTTTTAGCTCACATCTTTTTCTTTTCTATTTTTATCGGAATTTCGGGTAATCCGAACAGGTACCAGTCCCAGTTAGTTCAGATTAGTGGGGTTCTACTGTAATAACAAAAGTTGAAGTCTTTTCTTAGCAATATAACAATCTAATGTAACAAGTAATTCTATTCATTTATATCATTTTACTTTAGTGATGAGTTATATGTTCTTAAAACGCTTATATTACACTGTGAAACATGCTTTTCTGTTAGGGCAATATGGTCTGGGCCCTGTCTTTTTAAAGCGTTTTTTGCATACTCAAATTATTTTGTACAGTTTAATTCAAAAGTCTTTAGGAAAACTTTAATGGTAAGTCAGGTATATACAAACATGCCAATTTTGCACATATTGTTACAAAAAGTCTTACAGTGGGTGTATGGTGTAAACAGTCCAACACGCAGGATAATGGAGAATGAAGGTTTATTTACAAATATGCAGGAAACAATAGTTCTTTCACAGATTACCAATGTAAACAGACAATAATTCACAGGTAATAACAGTTCAGCACTTTGTTATCTAACAACACAAACAGTCAGCAAATAACTAGTAACGACAATAACTGCACTTTCAATAACCCTCAGCTCACCAGCTTCCTAGCTCGCACTGCGGACGAAACTCTAAAGTCGTTCCCAATGGATCAACGCTTCTACCGCTCGGCGTCTAACAGCTTACTAGCTCGCACAGCGGATAGAACTCCAAAGACGTTCGCCCTCCAAGGCGATCCCAGTCGATCAACACCAAACACGTCATCCAAGCGCTCACCTTATATAGTCTCCCGCGGCAGGCCGTGACGTCACATGGAATCTTCTAGTACATTCAAGCGTATCTCCTCTGCTAATAGAGATATCGAGAAGATTCCAGCACCTTTGAGATCCCATATTTCGTCGCCATATTTGTCGCCAAGTCGCCAAGGTCAAGTGTCCAGACGTGGCTGCTGTCGGTCATCTCATACTTACCACTGTAAAACTCTCTTCCCAACCATAAGACTCACATTGCTGGGAAGCAACTTTCCATGTTTGTCATGTCGTAGAATGAATTTTAAAGGAGTTGCTGTGACAATGCAGCAATAGGTCGTATGAGTTTGAGCTCCGTGATGGTTTCACGGACGAAGTCAGATTTTCAAAGGAGATTGCGATGAATATCAATTTCAATAGAGCAGCAGTTTTCATTTTATTGATGTGAAATTCAGTATAAAAATTCGTTTCGTTCATTTTGTTTTCAAAAAACCGTCCTTTGAGTGGGATGACAAATAAAAGCAAAGTAAAATGTTATCATCCCTCTTCAGATTTATTACAAATTTTTTCCATTAATTCTTATTATCGAACTAATGCGCAGCGGAAGATTCAAAAGTATTATCTGGCCAAGGAGCTTTGAACGAAAATGAAAGAAAGTCCCCCCTCAGAGGAATCCATTTCGACTTAATCCTTTGTGCAAGGTGGACTGAAAATCAAGTTTGAAAGAAAGTTTGATGCAGGGGATTATTAATGCTTATGCTGATGTGATGTTTTTGTGTATAAGAGAAGCATGATCAGCTCATTAGCCTTTGTAGAATCTTTCGGATTATTCTGCATATTTGTTATTATGAATGGTTGTCGTTGCTGAAAGGCATAGGAGAAATGTATCCAATTACGAATAGGATATTCATGAAATGAGTTTAAATAAATAAAGTTTTATATAGTAAAGATTTGAAGTTTTAAAGATAGAAATTCTAGAAATTTATAATTATCCATAATATTTTTGAAGAAGTTTATGAATTTTAGTATAAATTTTAAGAAGTAAATAATTTTTTTTCTTGTGATCTATATCTTGTTGACAGGTTATCGTTGATAAGATAAGGTTATCCAGTCATGAATTTTATGAAATAACTAGAAAAATACCCGTCATGGTATCACGGGTGCAAATTGCCTCTTCAGTCGACAGATTGCCCATCAAATCCGACGTGTTTAAATAGACATATATGCCAGAGAAATGTTTAACATTGATTGAAAACAAATAAAATAAACGTATGTTTTATGACAGGAAATATTTTTAATTACATATTATTTATATATTTCTTTATTCAAAAAACCTCTTGGTAAACAACATTCGGTGTGAAGTATTTTTCGTTGTTTAACAATTTTCCTTGTACTTCAGATGTCTTTGTGTAAATTTTAACGTTGCCAAAAAATATTTTCAAATTATGTCATCATGAATGCACTCAATAATTAGATGCATCGTGGCGTCCAAACTATGTCACAAGCGTGATATACCACTGACGTAATTTACTACTTTCTATTATAGGATTATTATAATTTAAAATTTCTCGAGAACTATTGATCAAAGCGAGATAAATTTTATATCTATAGAGAGCAAATTTTATTTCACTATTTTAGAGCTATTAAATTTCAAATTAGAACGACAATTACTCTTTTAAATTTAAAATGACTGAAATTTGGGTTCTCTAACAATGAAATAATGCTGTTTAACGTCTCGCAGTGCTATGGCGCAAGTTTTATTGTTGGTGACGTCAGAGCGTTATCGGAGGATCTGGGCTATTATATTAGTATTACGTGTTTCTATGAACGCGACTTATTATGTTATTTTTAAGCAACGTTGCTAGGCAACGACTTTTTGTGCGAACTCAAAATGAATCACGATAGTACGCAGTTATGCAGTCGGAAACCAACAGCAAAACATATTGTTACAAAAACGCGTCTGTAAAACTCTTTATGGTGAAAACAGTCTAACAAGCAGGGTAATGGAGAACAACGCTTTATTCGCGAATATTCCAGAAAACACGAAGCACAGGTAACAGGAAAAACACAGCACTTCCACTAGTTAGCAATAAAAGCAGACAGAAAACCACTAACAATAGCATTAATAGCACGAACAATAGCGCTCCGCGTCTAACAGTTGACTAACTTGCACAGATTAATTCCTCGCTGAGGTGGTCTGTATTTATGCTCTTTTTCCGACAGGATGTGACGTCACAGGAAAATTCCAGAAGAATCTTCATAACTTCGCTCTCAATAGAGATAGCGAGAAAATTCTAGTATTTTCGGGATCCTACATTTTGTCACCAAAGTCGCCGAATTTGTCGCCAATGTCTGGGGTCATATGGCTCCCATCCACAGGTATTCCTGTAAAATTTCAGTAAATGTCTCTTTCCACCCATAGGACTAACATGGCAGTGAAGCGACATTATAGTTTTATAACAATATATTTTGCACTATAGCTGTTTTCACAAAAAATTACAGAAAACTATAATAACACTATATTTTGGATGGTCATTTCCGCACAGCAACAAAACTTCATTTTTTAAAACTATTTTCCTTATTTTTTATATCGTTAATTGTTTTTGAGAAAGTTTGCAAGCGAAAAAATTTATTTTCAGTACAGTTATTAATGCAACCACGTTGCACATTTTTATAACAAAATTGCTGAACTTTTATTGTTGTCTTTCATTTGCTATTCTAAAATGTTGATAAGCTTATATTTTGAATTGAGTTCATACCAAAAATAATCAAAATATTGACAATTTTAGGCAAAACTGCTGGTTATATAAACAAAAAATAATAATCAACTACTTAACGCCTCCTATTCTAATTAAAAATAAATAGTAAGAAATAAATAGAAAATAAAAAGCATGAAATAATAATACAAGATCAGAGGATTAAACTTTCTTTGAAATAATGCTCTCCATAAAGAATTATCCAAGTGGTTATTTACCCAAAATTAATAAGAAATTTTTTAAAAAATGCGAAGATAATCTATAAGCGAAACTTACCTGTTGAAAAAGCTTTTATTATTATTATTATACAGAATTTGTAGATAAAGAAATGAAAAACTATAATTGCTTTACTTTTATTACTTAAAAAAAATTACTCTTAAAGTTACCCATTATTTAAATTAGAAATAATAATTAAGGAAAAAGACTAGAATCATAAAAAAGTAAGATTAGTTCAATTTACTTTTTATCTTATAATATTAACTAATAGGGTACATCTACGGTTACTATGTATCATCTTTTATGAAAAAACTAAAAAAATATTCCAGACGTACTATATTTTTGTTATAATCTTTTAAACTAATGATGATAATTATGTAACACGCGATTATATGATGTTAATCTTGATGATGGAATAATTTACGAAGCACAAGTAATACTCAAATATTTAGCTTAAATCCAGTATTAATTTAAAAATGTAATAATTTAATAATGTGTTAATTTAATAATATTCTTTCAACAGACAGAAGGCAAAGACTAAAAAGAGCTGGATTTATTTTTCTTAGTAGTATTCTCCTAGAGAATCTAACGTTGCTTGAATGTTTTTAAGTAAATAAACTGACTTATAATGTTCATCTATACAAGAATAAAAGCCTTTATTCTTGCCTTTAAGAGATTTTTTATGCTTAATTAATCTTTTTAATTTCTTTACGATTATTTATTTTTATGCTTTAAAAAACTTTTTTTCCTCTTCTGAATAAATAATTTAACGATTTTCATACAGTAATAGATAATTTCCCCATTTTTCATACATTTTCTTTTACCTAAGAAATAAATTCTTCAATTGTTAAACATTAAAGATATAAATACAAATTAAAGGAAATTTCAATTGTGATAGAGGCAAAAATACAATGACATTGACAAAAACGAATGAAAAAGAACGAGGAGGAAGAAGAATCTGGTGGATGATGTCATCAGAGGCCTTCATCCATGCAGATTCAAAATTAGAATAGATTTTCTGTCGAGGAAAAACGACTTTAATGTCTAAATTTGAATTTTGCTCTGAGGCCTGAACCTATTCCGGAACATATTGGAAAGGAAAACATTTATCCACAAAAAAGAAATTCGAAACAGTATTTTGAACAAAGTCTGATAAAAACGACTTAAAATATCTTATCTCTTGTTGTGGAATGAAAAAAACGATGCTCCAAAGTGAACTTTGTTTATAGGTGTGCGCATCTATCTCCATCTAGTAAGGTATACACTAACTAAAAACCTAGTAATTTTTTGTTGTTGTTTTGTTTCTCATAAAGTTTTTTATAGTTATTTTGTTTTTTAGTATTTAAAAAAATTTAAATTGTTTTATGCATTTTATAATTTTTAATTTTATAATTCAGATAATTGTTGATTTGTCTTTTTTAGATATTTTTTCAATCGTTAAATATTAAACCGCTTCAAAAAAACCTTCAACGAATGGATTGTCTTTTTGTTTGTCTGTCGGTGCGTATTTAAACATGATAACTCAAAAATAACAAGCAAGATAAATGAAATCTGATTTGTAGTATTGGCACCGAAATTATGTCTGTATCAAAATTTGGAACCAATCTGTGGAAGAGAAGAAATGCAAAATCCAATCACGTTTCTCCTCACTATATTGTCGAAATTAAAGATAAAAACCGAACGCTGTAGTGTAACAATGCGACAAACTCGAGAATTGTTACTCTAGTTTCGGTCCTCATTTAAGCGAAATTCAATCCCTAATATGTTGCGATTCAATCCCTATGTGCAGCTCATTTCAATAAACTCATCTCCAAACTTTCACTTCACTCAGCGTAAAACTCTTTCAAACGGCTCTGGCTTAGTAAATGTGTTACTAACAATGAGTAAAACTATTCACTACACACGTGTCTTGCTCTGTGCGATCGTTTCAAATATCGGAACAGAGCTGCCTAGTCATTATTAATGCACATTCACTAAGCCGATACGACTCTAGAAAATCCAATTTTCCGATGAAACTAGAGTCCCCTCTACCAGCTTACTCAGAATTCTAAAATTGAACCACGTGACTGTTTTCTCAGGGATATTTCATCCAGCATATGCTTGTCGTGAAGTTAATGTAGCGGGTGAGGCTTTGGTATTGAAATGTCATCGTTTGTATGGCACTGTGCTCCTCTTTATGTGAGTTCATTAAGGTATAGATGTATACATGATCAATTCGCAAATTCAGGATAAAGAACTGATCAGATTTGTATGGATTTACCGCTTCATTTAATGTGAAATGAAATTATAGCCATCAAAATGGTTAATTTTTGAATATGATTTGATAGCTTAATTGTTTGATAATAAATCAGATATTTTTTTTTTTTACTTTCTCGTATGCAATGTATAAAAAAACATATTATTATTATTGTCAAAAATTTCCACCAAGGAATTTTGATGAATCTTTACTCTTTAGACCTCCCTGGGAAAAAGGAAAGCATTTTTGACATTTTTGGAATAATGTTTCTTTGTCGGTCAGACGCAGAATATGTTAGAAGAATGAATTTGATATTTTTACGAACCTTCAATGTCGCTTCCCAACAATAATTGTCTTACGATTGGAAGGAGACATTTACAGGGGTTTTTATTGGACGCAGGGGGAATGGAAGCCAATGACCCGACCTTGGCGAGAAGTTTGGCGACAAAATGAAGGTTCGAGAAAATACAAGAATAATCCCTCTATCTCCATAAGGAGCCGAAAAATGGAGACCCTGCTAGAAAATTGAATGTGACATCACGCCTCGTCGGAAAAAGTATAAATACCCGGAGATTCTGAGATGAATGTGTGTTTGAAGGTCTAAGAGAGTCTCTTTTGAGTTTTATCCGCAGTGCGAGCTGGTAAGATGGGGAGCTGAGCACTATTGAAAGTGCTGTTACTGTTATTATTAGTGATTTGCTGTCTGTTTGTATTGCCTTGTACAAGTGCCCTTTTTTGTTTCCTGTGCTTCGTGTTTTCAGGAATATTCGTGTAAAGCGCCATTCTCCATTATTCTTCCTATTGGACTGCCTTCACCATATAGTCACAGGACGATTTGCGTAACAATATGAAGCCTTTGCGTCAAAATTGTAGATCTGTATCATTCTTTCTAACAAATCCGTCAATGGAAAGTTTGTTTATCGGTCTGTCCTGGCATACATGAACTCGATAATTCAAAACCACTATACGGTTGAACGTTGGCATGTGGTTTTAACATCAAAATTGCATGTACATATCCCATTTTAGAGAGGATTCTTCAAGAGGTTGACTGTCTGTCGGTTTGCAGATTTTCGTGTATCTAATCGCGATTGTTCAAAATCGCAACAAGGTTGATGGATGAATTTTAATATATGATGTTTTCATCAAAATTGCAGGTCGATGTCATATTTTTGTATCCAGTCGGTTAAAGGGAAAGCGTCCCAAATTCTTGCTTGGTTATCTTTCCTATATTACGAAGTTAAACTGAAAACGCTCCAGATCACGTTATTGTACAAGAATGTTAAGAGATGAACACTTCCCTTTCCATTCCTGGTTGAATTTAAATTCAGTTTCTAACATGTTGCGAACCGTATAGCATTACTAATATAATAGCCCAGATCCTCCGGTAACGCTCTGACGTCACCAACAATAAAACTCGCGCCATAGCACTGCGAGACGTTAAACAGCATTATTTCATTGTTAGAGAACCCAAATTTCAGTAATTTTAAATTTAAAAGAGTAATCCACGTTATAATTTCAAATTTAATAGCTCTAAAATAGTGAAATAAAATTAAATAGGATGTAAAATTATTAATTAAATTATCGATGGATATAAAATTTATCTCGATACGATCAATAGTTCCCGAGAAATTTTAAATTATAATAATCCTATATTTCAAATTAATTTCCGTTTTTTAATAGAAAGTAGTAAAGTACGTCAGTGGTATATCATGCGCGTGATATAGTTTGGACACCAAATTGTATCTGGATGCAATCGTGGCGATGTTGTTTTCTTGCCAAGAATTAAATTAGCCACCAGTGACGGAATGTTGTTTACCAAGACGTTTTTAGAATAAAGAAATATTTAAATAATAGGTAAATAAAAAAAATATTTCCTGTCATAAAACATATTTTTATTTGATTTGTTTTCAATCAATGTTAAACATTTCTCTCGCATATATATCTATTTAAACACGTCAAATTTGAAGGGAATTCATCTCTCGAATGAAGAGGCAATTTGCACCCATCAGACCGTGACAGGTGATTTTCTAGTAAAATAGAATACACTATATTATGATAAATGCATAATAAAAACATTTGTAAAATTTTATATTGTAATTATGCGTACATGCCTATTAATTATTATTTCAATTAATACTAAATGAGTACGACGGATCGGCGCGACATCACTCGAATACGGAGATTAACAGATTAGTTTTGAAATATCGAAAAGGAGGACATGTAGAAGGACACTTTTTGAGGGAGGACGGACCTTACAAAAGAACTCTCCCTAAAGGTGGACGATTGGTAAACCTTACAATTATGGCATCCCTACCAATATGAATCAGTCAAACTGAAGAAAAAGTAGCAACAAAATATATTTTTTGTGTTTCTTTATCTTTTCATGCTTTTTTAGAGATAGTTAACTATTTCCTTGTTTCGGAATTTTTATTTTAGTTAATTAATTAATTTGCAAAATTTCCAGGTTTTGTCCAGTGTTCTGGTCATTTGATTTGATTGCCGTTATATAGAAATTGTGGATTGGAAATGAAGCGGGCTGGATTCATGCCACTCTTTTTCCGATTCCGATAATAATAACACAGTGGCGAATCCAGGATTAGGGTCGGGGGGAGGCTGAGGTATAAAATGTTTTGTATCGTCGTGACGAATGTCAAATGTTATGGCTTATGTAAACCAAAACACTTTAACTTTACAGACTTTACTCACCTGACAATAAAAAATGATACCTTCACAACACAACAATACCTTCGATAATTTAACAAAAAACACAATGAAATAACTAGCAAACACATGTTTTTGACCGTGTCAACCATGACGGGTGATTTTCTAGTATTTCAATAATATCATATCCAAACTTGCACTTTACGCAGGACCGAACTAATTCAAATGACTCCAGCTTACGACATATTGTACCAACAATGGCTAAAATTATTCACTACACGTGTCTTGCTCTGTGTCATAATTTCAAATATTAGAACAGAGCGGCCATGTCATTATTAATGCACATCCACTAAGGCGATACGGCTAGAAATTCCAGCTTTCCGATGAAACAAGTGTCCTCTTCCACAAGCTTAGTTAGAATTCCAGATTTCAGCCGCGTGACTGCTTTCTTAGGCATATTGCATTCAGCATATGATGTTAATGTAGTGTTTGAAGCTTTGGCATTGAAATGTCATTACTTGTATGGAACTGTTCATTTCAAGAATTTATAAGGGTATAGATGCATAAATGATCTATACGCGAAATCGGGGGAAAGAAGCGATAGGTTTTAGTTTAGTTTAGTTATATTAACGTCCGATTTTGAAGCAACAAGAGGGCTATTTTGGGAAGGACCTCGAAAATTTGAACCGCGGTCAGATGACGAGGGCGACACCTGAGCTGGCGTCCCCTCTCCAAACTTCCGCACCACACAAACGGGAGGACGTTTGACTCATATACATATGATTTAGCGTGCAACAGTCCCAATACACGACGGATCTTCAGTGGAATCGGGTTTGGAACCTCCGCCCCCCAAGCCGAGACCTTATCACTAGGCCACTGCGGTAGAAGAACGGACAGGAACTTATGCACTTATTCTGTCATTTAACGTAAAATGGAATCATTACAATTATAGTAGCAAATTTTCGAATTTTTTTCATGGTTAATTGTTTTATTGAACCAGCGGGAGTGGCCTCCCCTAAACTTTCTCGTATACTTCTCGAAAATTTGTCATTTCCCCTCTCCCTGCGTGGATAAAAAATGCGAACCTACTGTAACCCAGAATACAATAACTATCAGAAGGTTTTTCATTGTCGATTACAGTGATTGTAAAATATTTAGGTGAAGAATCATATTCAAAGAGATGCGTATGTATTAAAACTTAGCAATATTTATTTTCTATAGCACTCTAGCAAGCTCCGCTAATGCGAGGGTGTGCGCGAGCGAAAAGAAAACAGGAGAAAATGACCCCCTTCGCAATCGCTGAATAGCTTGCGCATGCGCAGAGATTACTTCCAGTACGCAAGTAAACAAATTGAATATGCAATTTGAACGTCTTTTTTTAACCGATTGAAACGAAATTTGTGCGCAGATCTATAATTAATGTTAGCAACAGTCATACCAATTTTTATTTATCTAAGACAAAGGGTTTAGGAGATATAATTTTTACAAGTATGCGATTATAAAGTCCGTCAGACCATCAACCCTTCGACGGATTTGGTCCAAACTTTGATACGGACCTACATTCATGATGATAAAACTGTGAACCAAATTTTATCCGTCTAGCTGTTCAAGTTTTTGAGTTATAGTGTTCACATGAACGCGGACAGACAGACTCCCGTGGACGGATTTCGTTCAAAATTTGATAGAAACCTACAAATTAAATGTGAAGACCACATACCAAATTTCATCCCCGTAGCTCTAATAGTTTTAGAGTTATCGTGATCAGAGACAGACATAATTCCAAAATTGTGTTTTTAAGACTCAGGGAGGTCTAAAACGTGGAGATTCGTCAAAATCTCGAGTTCGAATTTTTTGACGATTACAATACTTTCTCTTTGTATACTTCGTATACGAGAAAGTAAAAAAAGACATTTTTTTTACTTTTTCGTATACAAAGTATAGTAATCCTCGAAAAATTCGGCCTCGATATTTTGGTGAACATGTACATTTTATACTTTTTGGCGTCTGAAAAAAAAAGAAATTTTGGAGTTGTCTGTCTTTACAGGTATTCGTGAAAATGATTTTTCAGTCTGTGAAAATAATTCTCTCTCACTTACTGATATACATGAGTTCTACAGGTTTGTTCAGATTTGTGTTCCAGATGATAATATGATATTTTAATATTTTCAGAGCTTAATTATTGGTTAATCGATTAATGAAATAAATTTTGATTCCATATAAGAGGCACCATATATTAGTGAATTTAAGAAAAATTTGATTTTACTACATAAATTGGTATTTAAATGTTTCATAATTCATTGTGAAATACACTAAAGCCCAAAAAATGGAAAGTAATAAAAATTTAATTATTTTGAGAACACACTTTCACATTGGTACTATAAAGTAAGAAGCAATTTTTAATTAAAAATCTGGGGGTGAAAACAAAATCGTAGAACCGTGAAGCTTAAAAAAATATTATAAGGAATTTAAACCTTAATGAATATCATATAAAAAAATCCTAAACATTCGTTTGAAGATTAAAAATCTATGCTTATAAAAGGCAATGTTTGCGTGTGTGCGCGATGTCCAGACGAATCTATCGCACTTACAGCCATGAAATTTGGCACACAGGTAGACGTAATGGTGACTCAATGCACCTCGAAGCCAGAATTTTAAAATTTAATCTAGAAATTTTTTTATTTAATGTTTTGTGTTGTTTTGGGTCATTTTTGGTACGTTTACGGCTGTAGTAGCTTTTCTAATGATCGTTGAAAAACAATCCATGCACCATCGGATAGAACAAACAATTTTCGTTCTAATGAAGTTTGTTTTGAATTTTCAATATAATTTACTGAATTTTGAGAATTTTTTAAATAGTAATAGTCACTTTTATGGTAATTTTTAATAAGGATTTCTTGAAATTCTCGCATCTGACGTTCTAACAATTCTATAATTTTCATTTTTTTTCAGCGTATAACTAGAACGTTTCTGTAGGATTTAAAACAAGAACGGTTAAAATATCTTATTCTGTTTTTTTAATTAATTTTTCCCTGATCAGTTCAAACAGTTTTTTTGCTAGCGAGATTTGACAGCGCGAGTTTCTCCGGGCGATCCCAGAATGCATTGTTGCTTCCTCGTAGGAGGTGACGTAATATGTTTTCATTCCCAGCCTGCATTTCTACAATCTGATTCCTTCCGGTGAAGTCATTACATTCGCGTCATTGTGGAGAGGAAAATAAGCGGGAAAATCAATAATGTGTATTTTTTGTTTTGATTTTGTTTCCAAAACTTTTTCGTGTCATTGTGTACATTTTTCCCCTCATTTTGTCGAAGTCCTGATTCCACGGTCAACGCCGTGCGCGTACTGCTAGTATGTTATAAATATGATTAAAATTCCAATTTATTTAGAGCATTTCTGTCAGGCCTAACCCTTTTTTTTTTTAGCCTGCTTATAAGAAAAAAAATCGAGTTTTTAATGCACGAATAAAAGCGTGTCTTTAAAATGTTCTTTTTAAATTTTAATATTATTAAATTTATTGCGAAACACGTCATCATTTTTCAAGAAATCATAATTTTTCAACAGCTAAAATTTCCTGTATTTTCTTTAATAGTTTGATTACAGTTTAGCAAAGATTTTAGTTAATTTAAACGCGAATCTTTAAACACTTCAATAGGTGAATAAATTGAATATATTATTACACTTTCAGACGTAACGGTGCCTTTTAAATTTATTCATTTCAGTATACTTGCAGCTAGTTTGCTTACTAAAATTCACCAAATGACATCTTTCCTTCGACGGAACGAGCGAAATCATCATACCTTGTATTCATAGCGTTCATCTGAGAAAATGTTTGAACTACAAACTGAATCATATTTTAAATGAAAATTGTTAAGAGAAGTCGTTTAGCGCAGTTTTCAAACATAAAGTGTTCCGCCAAATTGTTGACGATGTACTTTTGAATGTGTTGTAGAACGTAATAATCATAAAAGTTTTATTAGTACAGCATTAAATAGTGGAAATAAGTGAACGTTATACCACGGTGCAAACCACAGTAAAATTTAATGAATAGCTCAGAATAAGTATAGGAGATAGTGGTACCATTACACACTGAAAAACGGTTGTATTCAAACCTACATTTTACAGTGATTCATATTTAAATCGTTACTATTTTAGTCTAACGAATGACTAATATAATAGCCCAGATGTGTCTCTCGGTAACGCTCTGACGTCACCAACAATAAAACTCGCGCCATAGCACTGCGAGAGGTTAAATAACGTTGTTTCATTGCTACAGAACCTAAATTTCAGTCATTTTAAATTTAAAAGAGTAATTGTCGTTCTAATTTCAAATTTAATAGCTCTAAAATAGTGAAATACAATTTGCTATCCATTGATATAAAATTTATCTCGCTATGATCAATAGTTCCGAGAAAGTTTAACTTATATTAATCATATATTTCAAATTAATTTCCGTTTCTAAAAACAGTGCACTCCTGATTATCCGGGTTAATCACCGGGAGGGATCGCACGGACAATAGAAAAACACGGATAATCCGAAAACTCCTTTTTATTAAAGAAAAAATCAACATCAGTACAAAAATACACAAATTAATTACATTTGCATGCTCTATAACATCAAACTAGGAATTTTCCTTTTAACATTTACTGCTTTAAAAAATCTGTAATGCGTCTTTCCTTCTGCTGTTTGTTCATCTCTTGTCGTATATCGACACATATTTTGCGAACCGCAGTAATGTCGCCGTAATCAAATCCTCTTTGTCCCATATAATCTAACAAAGTTTCCACAGATTGTAGAGCAGCAGAATGAGAAATTGTATTTCCCTCATTTAGTACATCTTCTGCATCTGTACTAGCTGATTCTCCATTATCAAGTTTTTGAAGAATTTCTAATTTTTGTTTAACATTTGAAACGTTTCCTTCTCGTTTGACACCACTCATTTTTACCAGAAAAAATTTCACGCTACTAACTGACGATAAACAAGACGCAAAAACTAAAGGAACACTTGTGAAAGTGGAAGAAGACGAAGAAGTTAAAGAATGACGTGTCAGGCAGAAGCGTGTTCGTACGAGAATGAGCTAGCAGGAAGTGGATGATTCATTTTTCGGGTTGGCCAGGCGAATTCAGGTAATTTTGGAAAACTTCTCATAAATACCTTGGAAGTACAAGCATTCATCGATCTTCTTGAATTGAATGCGCTTACCAGAAGAGATTTATCTGAATTTTTTTATTAATATTTCATATTCGGTACACTAGTGCAACAAATGTTTCGTATTAAAGTAAATATCATTTTCTGCGTTTTCTGTTAGAAAACAGGAGCCAGGGCCTACGAAGTCCGATGCGCGCTCTCGAGTGTAAGGAACTCGCGTAATCGCGGGTTAAGGCGCTGTTTAGATTGGCTGTTAGCAAATAGGTACAAACGGTTTTGAAAAAAAATCAGATATTATTTATATGCAACGGTATAATAGTGCAACAAAATTCAACGATGAAAAATTTCAGTAGATACCGATGTCGGATAGAGAAAATGTTGCATAACTAAAAAAAAAACAGAAAACTTTATCAAATGTATCTTACATCGTGTATTAATATCTTTCATTATGTACTGTTTTTCAAGATAAAAAGAGAAATTATATGACTAAAAACCATATCTTAATAAAGAAAAGTAAAACATCAGTAAAAGGAATTTAAAAGACAAAACAGTGAAGTTTTATTATGAAATGTTTGTGATAGTAAATATCTATAACATCATGCCCTCAGTTAGTCTCCGTCCCACTAACTGGATTAGAGAGGATGTTATCTTCTTCTCTCAACGTGACCCTTTCCCTGCCTACCTCAAAAGGTTTCACCTGTCTGACAGCGATTATTGCAGTTGTGGTGGAATTGGCACGGCACTTCACTATGCCACGGAGTGTAATTACACAGTGTCTTGGCACATGAGGAAGCCAGTGCCAAACTTCGAACAAGAATGGCTGAAAAGTGTCGCCAATAACCTCGTCTCCAAACATAAAATTCGTGGGATTGTCAAATTCATTAGCGAGAACAGAGATCTTTTCAGGCCTCCCTAGCCTTCAACTTTCCAGCGAGCTGAACTAAAAAGCTCAATTACCGGACATCCCCCTTCAAAAAAGGAAAGGTATAACAACATCTAAAGAAAAGTAGACTATTATGAACTAATAGTGTAAAAGTGAAAATCCCTGTGTTGCACATAGTGTATATATTTCCTTCTTTTTGTTTATTTTGTTTTTCTTAAATAAAATTCTCGTGTCTTGCCCATCAAACCGTTCGGTGACCGGTCTGGTCACGGGTACGGGGGTAAGAGACGGCGTTCTGTTCTGTGATAGTAAGTTATTTGTCCGCAGATTGATGTTTCCTAACTGCTCTATGTTGCTGTCTCATAAAGGACATCCTGTACTTACTTGAGGTTTCCTCTTACTATTTCAAAGCTATCTCTATAGCATTACGTCCATCCTTTACATTGATTTTAACATCACAAGCCCCACTATGTTTTTCTTTAAAAGCTCGTCAGTTTAAACAACAAGTCTTTTCCCTTTAGTCGCTATAATAAAAGAGTCGTATCGAAAAACACAAACGAAACTCTAACTGGTTAAAACATAGAAATACGCTAACCGTTTAACAAAAGCATTCCTTACCACAGCGATCTAATTGCATTCGAGTCTCCAGCAACACTTACTATATGGCTGCCTCGTTAGCACGTGTCATCCTTGACACCACATATAGCAAAATAAACACCCATCTAAAGATAGTGAAAACTACATAGTACATTTTTGGTTTGTGATTTTTAATTCATTCAGAATTGGTGTCGGTTAAAGCGTAACGTCGAATAACGATCACAATATCAATTTTATCTGTTTTGTATGTTGAAAAATTAGAGAGCAAGATATAGAGTCAATTCAAGGTGAAATAATATATGTTAAATGAAGCACGCAAATTTAATTTTGGAATACAATGCTATCTTGCAGTAGGAGAAAAGAAACGATGTCATAGCACAATGCAACTTAACTTGCAGTTTTACTTTAGATGATATGCACAGTGTGTTTTTTTTGTCACGTAAATTAAGCCTACTTCGGATGATGGAATTGCTAATTCGTCTCCTAAATTTTTTGTGAATTTTGAGAACGAAAAACAATATATAAATGTCATAGATTGATACTTGACTTATCACATGCACCACTGAAAAAAAGTAGCTTAGGCATAGATTATGAAACGAAATGCTTTTCGTAGATTAATGATCAATTCAATTAACGCAATGACAATTATAAATAAATGATGCATAAATCGTCAACAAGAAAGTTCTCTTATTAAAAGTTTAAACACTTACTTTAAACTCCAACACGACGAATTTAAATAAAATAACACCTTTGATTCTTGTTTCTTTCAAGCGCTACATGATAAGTTTTCCAAAATGCATATTTATCGCTCTCAGAAGTCAAGACCGATCAGCTTCATCATTTATTCAACTGTTCAAATTTGAAACATTTTCCGAATCGTCTCTTGGAATTTGCATATTTGAATATTTTCGCCGTTTAAGTAGTAAACAGTAACGCTTAGGTTTATAAGGTGAGAAAATAACCGCTATTTCCCGAAAGAGAATCAAATTGATGCGTTTTAAAACTTGTTTATTTAGGTAAGTTACAAAATGGCATTCGGAATGTAAAAGTTTACTTTTTGGAATGAGAATTTACAGTTTTTGTAGAAAAGTATAAAATTAGAAATTGTGAAGTTTTTTTATTTAAATTCTGCAAAGCATGTTATTAGCAGTTTTATGATAAAATTACTTTCTGTACTAAAATGATGGTGAGTAGGATTTTTATCAACTTAACGCACACATAAAGGCTTGGAATGATATTTGATTATATTCATAACCTCTAAAAGGCAGTACTTGCAGGATGATAAAAAAAATTCAACATGCAAACTGTTAGATGAGATATTAGAAACAGAAACAAGACAAAATCATACAGAAGAGTATGGTCGGCAACGCCATTCCGATAATCTAGAGGGCACTGTTAGTCGATTCTGCAGTTGGATTTCTGGTTTAGTCATTTAATACTGAATACACAACAACGCTGAACATAACAACAGCTTACAAATGTTGAGATAAGGGCAACCCGACCTCTTCACGAGAATCACCATCGCCGCATCAAATGTCCACGAAAGCCCGAGTATTAACGTGTTAATGCTATAAGCTGGATACTATCTGTAAATTGTGTGGTGCGACTTGTATGACAAAATTAGTTCATAAAGCTCTACAGGGCAGACGTAAAGCTACCACATTCAGCATGTAGTTAATTCTTGCGTAGTAGGTGTTCGCAAAGAAAGGGGTTTTCTAATTAGAATCTAATTAAAAATTAATCTAAAATTTACGATTTCCCGCAATAGCTTCGGATCATATTATTGCATAAAAACCGTTTTTACCCACTCTAAAATTCGAAGAAAAACGGATCATATTATTGCTCAAAAACCGTTTTTGCACCACTTTAAAATTTAAAAAAACGGATCATATTATTGCACAAATACCGCTTTTGCACCACTTAAAAATTTAAAAAAAACGGATCATATTATTACACAAAAACCGTTCTTTAAAATTAAAAAAAACGGATCATATTATTGCACAAAAACCGTTTTTGCACCACTTTAAAATTCAAAATATATATATAGCTTCTCAGTGATGCCAATTTTATTTCCAAACAATTTTTTCTCTAATTTTAATAAGTTTTTAAAATTAATTTAAGTATATTTAAGTATTTTTTTTATATATTAAGTTATTTTTCAATATTCTTCCTTGTTTTAGTTGCTGCGTTATTTAGTTACTAATTAGTTTAGTTACTTCATTGTTTTAATAAGTGTTTTAAATATTGCGTTTAGATATGCTCGTTGAGACGATACTAAACATAATTTTTGTGTGTACTTTATTGCTGCTACAATTCAGAGCAAATTTTTATAAAAGACATAAAGACAGATGAATCAAGTAAGTTGGTAATCAGGTAAGTTGTGGAAGATGTTTTTGAAAAGAGCAAGGACCATCAACAATATCATCTCAATTCCGCACACATAAAGAATCTCGTAACAAACTCTCTTCTATTACGACAAGACAAATGCTCGCACCCTGCTCGGAATGCCAATCCAAAGATTAGAAACATCACAAGTAATCCTGATGGAAGATCAATCAAGAGATCTTTTATATATATAATAAAAAAAACCGAATTCCACTGGATGGAGGAGTTACCCAATCTTTAAAAATTGGAAAGTATATCTTCAATTAATAAATTAGTTAATAAATCATATTCAACTATTTGTAAGTAAATAATATTTACTTATGCTTAAATAAATAATATTCATTTAAGTTTATGTCCATTTTAGCTGTTGTATTATGAATTTTTTCTTACAAACTAATAGATGAAAATAATACTCCCTACATATATATTTATTTTAAAAGTTACAGAATCTTTCCCCAATTAACTCATGCTTTGCCGCAATCTCTTCTAACCTTTAATCTAACGTGCTTATATCGATCAAACAGAACGTACTTTGAAAAGAGAGAGAAGACCATCAACTACATCATCTCACATTCCGTAAAGAATCCTCCACCAACTCGCTCCTATTACGAAAAGACAAATGCTCGCACCCTGCCCGGAATACCAATCCAAAGATCAGAAACATCTCAAGTAATCCTGATGGAAGATGAATCAAGAGATCTTTTTTTTATGATCGAAAAAAAACTCTCCCTCCTCAGGATGGATGAGATACCCAATCCTTAAAAAAAGTATAGGACATCCACGGATATAGGCTAGACACAACACGCCATCGAGCAAATGATGGAAACGTGATTCCGTTCGACTGAAAAAGAGGTCACACATAGGAAAGTTCTCCATCTGTATCCCCCAGGCGAGGTTTTGGTTGTTTTGTCTGGCCCCCCGAGCCGTGGTCCACTTGGCGGACCGCCAGGACTTCTGGGATGTCATTGCCAAGATCGGGTTACGGGACAGCCATGAATATGTACAAAAAGGGATACTCGGGATGTAGGAAATAGGATCGGCTTCGAATGAAAACATTTTTCTTCTTTTGGATATATGACTCAGGAACGCGTTCAAATAAAGATGGATTTTGATTAGAATTTTATAAAACACCCATCTCTACGCGTATTAAGACCGTTGTGAAAAGTTTTATAAAACATTATAGGCAAGGTTGCCATGCGTCCCGTATATAAGGGATTGTCACCGTATTTCACTAATCAGTGGTGTACTATTATTTGTTCCGTTTTGGTCCGTTTTCTCCCTAAACTGTGAGTGAAACCGTTTTGGATCCGTTTTCTTCCTAAACCCTGAGTGATACCGCTTTGGATCCGTTTTCTCCCTAAACTCTGAGTGATACCGTTTTGGTCCGTTTTCTCCCTAAACTCTGAGTGATACACCGACCGTTGATATTATTTTTTTCTTAAGATTATTTAGAGAAAAATGATACCAACCAAAACTGTGAAGTATCTATGAAATTGAGTATGGAAGAGAAATGGCTGAAGTGTTTTGCAGATACAAAGTATATTGATCAGCAGGCATATCTAATAAAACTATGCGAATACGTATTTGCCACAATGAAAATGTGGAGAGAATATTTTCCCTAATCTCAGCTCAATGGTTGGACGAAAGAAACCGGTTGCCTGTGGAGACAATGGAAGCAATTTTGATTTGTCATTATAATTTTAAAATGATTTGCGCCCAATTTTATAACTATGAGAAAGAATGAAATGATATGATTAAGAAAGTAAAATCAAATTTAAAATATGACTGGGTCAAAAAGGATTAGTCTGGCATCTTTTTTATTATCTAGGTATTCATTTTATTAGATTGCTTAAACTTGATTGACTTTTTTTATTAGAGTAAAATAAACTGCTACCTAAGTCCTTTTTTCATGTTTTATTTATTGAGCATTTAAACGTTCCGTATCAATGCTTGGCAATTATGGCAGTCCTAAGGAAGAGAAACTTGAGAAAGGGAAAATTTAAGGCATCTCAGGGGAGCAAATTAATACCGAACAAGAATATTAAATTATTTGCTCTCAGTGGTCTGCATAATATTAAGCTGGGGGCCGTATGAAAATTTAATTAAAATTTTTTTATATCAATCCCCATGGAAGCCAAAGTTTTTTTATACAATTTCCCACCTTATTTAATGAAACTTTGAAATTGATTTGAAGTATATGTCTAGGTGCAATATTATATCTAAGGAAATAAACGCTTGTTCCTATATTTTGGGATACCCGGTATAATGTAAGAACAAATAAAAAATTATTTCCATTGTCATGTTAGCTTATATGATTTGAGCCCAATTTTATATTTATGTGACAGAAGAAATTGGTATAGTTAAAAAAGTAAAATTAAATTTAAAATAAATCTGGGCTAAAAAGGATTAGCCTTGCATCTTTTTTATTCTTCTACGTGTTCAATTTATTAGATTACTTAAATTTTATTGATTTATCAGAGTAAAATAAACCATTGCCTACCCACTTTTTTCACGTTTTACTTATTTAGCACTTAAACGTCCCGTATCAATGCTTGGCAATTATGGCAACCATAATTATAGGAATGACTCTGAGGATTCACTGGAATTGCGGATAATTTTTCCCCGAATTCTTTTAAAGGTTTCATGTTTTCATCAACCTTGGAATGGAAACGTAACTGGTTTGATACTTCAATGAAAACATGGAGTATTTAAGCCTGCTGAAATATTAGTCCATTTTAAAAGTACTGTCGAATTTTATGAGCAACGACTTTTTCATTAATTAAAATGGTTTTTTACATAAATTTCATTTTTTAGGCAAAAAAAGATTTGGCATCAGAGAGCATCGTAAGACAACGTACAGTTACGTTTGTCATGTGACTATGACGTCAAGTTAATTGATTCCTTTGGTGGTCATTTCATTTAATTTTATCGAACGTGACATCTAAACTCATATGAAGCCGTTAGCTGGAAAAAAATTAGTATCTTTCCTTCAGATTAAAAATAGAGAACCGAATAAAATAATTCTGTGAAGCATATATAAGTAATCTGAACATTTATGGACAATAAATTCACCTTAACGTGAAAAAAACCCTAAAAAAACAGGCAATAACTCTCGTAAGACCAATATTACGAGGTGTTATGGGCGTTTAAAAGTCATTTCACGACAAACAAAAATATTTTCAAGTGCATTTTGGAAGAGATTTATTTTGATTTTGCTTCAATGTTTCTTCCAAAAATATTGATTCACCAAAATTTTTTTTGCTTCAAATATTCCCACTAGATGCGATGAACCAATAAAATTTATCGTTAGTGTAAGAAAATCAAATCTATGGTAGTTAGTTAAGCTAGTTAGGTGCGAAATCGGAGTATTTTTTTCTCTTTAACCACTAATTTACCGTTAAGATAAATGCGGCTAGATTAAATATTAAAACTAATTGCTTCTCTTCTTCGTCATCGATGGCTTCATTTTATTTTACTTTAACAATCCGAAATTTAAGTTAAAAATTTATGAAGAGCTTATTCATGACAAAGATATACTAAGGAAAGCTTTTAAAGCAATCTTTATGCATAATTTATTGATTTTACTGATTTGTAAGAATTTAAGTTAAAAATTTATAAAGAGCTCATTTATAACAAAGATACAATAATTAAGCTTTTGAAACAATCTTTATGCATAATTTATTGCATTTGCGGATTTAAATTTTGTTGAATCGCAAAAATACTTAAACAGTAATGCGGACTAAGTGTATTTAATTAGTAAGTGTGTTAAAGAAATTACAAAAATGTGTAGTTTTAAATAAATTACCACAGGGCGTCTTCTTTATGAAAAGCATTTAGTTATTCGTTTCAGCTAAAGAACATTAAAAGAATTGAATTTCTCTATATAACAAAACTATGCGAGTTCCTACGAGAAATTTTCTATAATATGTCATTTTCCAATAATTAATCTTGAAGTAAAAATATTTCTTACCGAATCTGAAATTGTTTTATAATATTCTCTATTTGTATGAAATGAGATCTTAATGGATAACTGGCAGCTTTGAACTATCGCTTCCTGTAAAAAAAAATACTTTCCAGGAAGGGCTTTGCTCATCTTTTTTCCATATTCATATATATTGACGCATATTATATATTAATTGCAAAATGTCAAGTTAAAGCACTCTAAATTTCTTAGCAATTTACCAGAAATACGCAACTTTACTTCATTCGAAAAATAATCAATTTTAATTACTTTTTCTGAAGAGACCAGAAACAATTTCAACAATAATTAGTTCCATTTTTACAATATGCTATTAAATAGCACAGTTTGTGCTTGATATCCGGTATCCTTATCAAATTTTAGTTAATGAATTTGTTTTCTTTTAATTCACTTATATAAGTTATCTTTTTCTGATTTTAATGCTTAAACCTTTTTATTCCGGCAATTGTGCACCAAGTTTCGAAACAAAAAAGAGGAATGATAGTTTACAACAAAGCGAACTTCACATGTAAATTGATGTATAATATTGTTACGAGTTTGTAATGCGGGTTTCCCTGCCATGTTAGTCTTATGGTTGGGAAGAGATATTTACAGAGATTCTATGGACGCCAGGCCAGTGCCCCAACCTTGGCAACAAGCTTGGTGACCATTTGGCGACTTGGCAAATTTGGCGATAAAAATGAAGGTTCTGGAATGCAAGAATTATGGCCATATCCCTCTTAGAAACCGAGATCATGATATTCTTCGAGAAAATTAACGCCAAATGGAACTAATTGCAATCCGTTGCACGAAAGAGCACTTTTTTTCGCACAAGAACTTTTGGAAAAATGTAAAATCTTTTCAGTCATATCATTTGTGAAATAAACTGCATCTCTAAATGTGATTTTTGGATCTGGTACCGAATCGCATGACTGAATCCTTTTGTTCTGTGTCTTAATATAATAATTGTCCGAAGAAGAATTGTTTCAATTTTGAGTACATAAAAAGAAAAACACCATAACAAAAAATCGTAGAGGAAGTTGAAACATAGCGGAAATATTTTATATCATATTTAAACGATATTATTCAACATTCACAATGACGCACACTATTGCGGATATAAAATATGCCCAAAAGGAAGCTGCTGAGTAAACAAGGAAAAAAAAACGCTATTAAGAAAATTGAAACGGAGGTAAATATAATAATAGTACAAATATATTGTACATATTGTTCAACTTTTGCAATTTTGTGGTGTAACGCAAAAATAGCAAGGCAATATTATGAATGTCCAAAGCAAGATTATTTCAGCTATAGGGTAAGTAAAGAAAAAATCCGTAACTAAAATAAATGAAAAGTAAGCAAACAAAACCTAAATTTGTTCTTACACTATTTAAGTTTTGTTAATATTTTATTTTTTGTTAATATGTTATTCTCGCATTTAAAATGTCAATAATATTTTTGAAATACATATTTTTAGAAAAATAACATTGTTTAGATTCTTTTTTCATGAAAGCAAAAAGGAAATAAGTACACACGTTCCTAAAATTTTTCAACCCATTTCTTTATCTAATATTTTAAATGCCAAAATCTTAGCTTTAAAGAATAAATCTAACACGGTACTGATAAACCTTTTCCACATTTATACCACTATTAAGCTCTTTGGTCTACATCATTCCATTCCCTCAAAAAAAAGATTCAATTCCATCAACATTTCTTCAATCGAGAATTCTTTATACAATTCTCAAGCGAGTAAAAAAAACTCTTCTTATCTAAGTCCGCCATATGCTGAAAAAAATAAATCTTCTGTAACAAATCGCTTTTAGTTCGTAGATTCGATTTTTCTTCAAAGCGATTATTTAGAATGGTTTGGGAGCCAGGTTCAGAAACTGTACCGTTATTTATTTTCTTTTCAAAAAAATAAAAATAAATAAAATAAAAAGATTGCGATTTCATTTTGACGCTAAGCGAGATTTACTAGATATCTTTCTAACTTTTTTTATGCGTTGTTACGGTCCTGATTTCAGAGAATTATGGAATTTTTTTATTTACTTCAATGGGCAACTATGCGTTGAAGCTAGTTGTTTTGAATTAGCCGTTCGACAGATTAGGGCTTGCAAAGTCGATGTAATTTTATCTCGGGTTTCAGATAAAAACGGCTGTCCTGCTTGCTTGGTTTTGAAGTTTATGATGTTATATTTTTGTTGCAAACTATACTTTCATGGCAGGAAATGGGTTCGACTTTCTAATTTAAGAGATATATAGTATAAGTTTTCTGCTAACGGTTTCGCTTTCAGGGGAAAAAAATTCTTAAGTTTCTAAATTCGGCTTTTAACACTCATTTAAAACAGATTTGACAATACGGTATTGGATAATCTATCTATATAAAAAACGCTTATGTGGACGCGAAATCGGGCCGAATTTAATAATCGCCGTTTGGCAACAGCTCGCAAGTTTGGAGGATTGCTTATGTTTGAATCGGCGTAACTCTTGAACTGGTTTGAAGTCTGAAACAACGAAATTGTTTTTGAGTTAGATCGCTTGAATGAAATAAGTTTGAGTCGTACAGTTTGGATTAGACAAATGAATGAATGTGTGCTTAATACTGAAAGTCTTTTTCAGCTAAAAGTTTCTCCGAAATTGGTTTATTCATCTCTCGACAGTTCAAATTTTTTGAGTTTTAAAAAGCGTAAATAACTATCCAGAGAAATATTGCGTACCTTCCTTCACTTAATAATAATTGGAGTGAGTGTGTTTACATGTGCGGAAGCAACATTTCGTTTAAAAAGTACATGTTTAAGATATTGCTGGAAAAAGCAATGTTTGAAAATTTTGAAAAAAGCTATCTAATCTATTTTAAAATACTACGGGTAAATAATAATTATGGGTTTTAATTTTGAATAGTTGATATGAACATGTTTCAACCACTATTTTCTTTAAACAGTCCTTTTTCAGCTAAAAGTTTGCGAGATGGATTACATCATTCTACGACAACTATAATTTTCTGAGATTTAAAACACAAATGACTACACTGAGACAAACACTATATCTTTCTTGACTAAATAATTATTGGAATAAGCATATATACAAGTGGGGAAGCTTTTCTGGGCAATATTTAATTGAAAAGTGGGAATGTTTTATATTTTGTTGTAAAAAGTAAGAATTTGGGATATTTTTGAAAAAAGCTATCTTATCAATTATAAAAGGCTAAAAGTAAATAATTATTATCGGTTTTAATTTTGAATAGTTAATATGAACATGTTTCAAGCCACTATTTTCTTTAAACTGTCCTCTTTTAGCTAAAAGGTTGCAAGGTGGGTTACATCATTCTACGACAACTAGAATTTTATGAGATTTAAAACACAAATGACTACACTGAGAAACCTCCTGGGGGTTGGCGACCTTTAGCGAGCAGGTTTCAGAGCCCACTAGTATATATATAAATTGTTAAGGTACGTGGCAAAGAAAAGAGGTTAATTTCTCTTTTACCGATGGCAACGATCGGGTTCTTACAAAAAAACGCTAGCCTCCTCCATGTTAGGTATAACTTCACAGTTATAGCCTGTTACTATATTCGTTCTGGTGTAAAAAGAAACTTTTTCTCGGAAAAAAAGTTTAGGATGAAGAATTCGCAATATTTCTTACAATATAATGAAACTTTGGTTGAAATTATTCAAAAGAGATCAGTCAGAAACGAAATAGAGGGCTTAGGCGCGCCAGAGAACGTTTAGGTCAACGTCAAAATAGTTTAAGTCAGCAAAAATAAAATAGTGTCAATTCACAAATTGAGGTGAACATCATGGAGATGACTATTGTGAACTTGTGCATTTCCCACTTGTCTGTTATGCGCCCACCACTTGGCGCTTTTTTTGTCTTGGCGAATTTTCTTGGAGTGCTGAATCGCCAGTTTGGCTCTAGAAGCTTTAGGAAAATCACATGGTATACCTATAACCAAGGGCAGATGCTCAGAGCAGGATCAGCTAGTTAAATTTAAATTTTCATCAAACCATCTCTGTAATTAAATTTGTCGTCTTCCAGATCTAGTTTTCCGTTGATGAAAGACTTCTTAGTTCCCGAAGCCCACAACCATCTGAAAGATTTCGGGTTCGCCGTTGCAAACCCTACTTGAGCGCATGTAGTTTGTGCTGAGCGATATTCAACCAAATCAATTCAGTTGCACAACAGATTATCTGTAATTGAATATTTTTGTAATGTTTTGTTAAATCGACTGTGTTTTAAAATGTTTTTTGCACCTCCTGTCTTTACATAATTATTTTTCAAAAAAGTACTTATTTAAGAACGAATTTTTGCTCATATTAATAACTATTTAAAAAATTTCTTACCATTATTCAATTTTTTCTGGATCTTGGAATAAATTAATGCTCACATGATACAAATAAAATGCATTGTCAAATTGCAAACCATACCTAAATGAATGCGGTTGGCTTTGCAAACTATAAACATTGCATTATAAAGATAAACCCTTGCCCTGTCTTGCCGTCTGGATCACTTAACTACCTGGTCACTATTATTACAACATGGATACTGTGGTCAGCCCGTGGGTATCAGCCAGGGGACATGTGCACCGATTCTATGCCAATCAGAATGGCCATCACCTACCTATGCACCAAACCCGCCAGTATAAATTACGTTCCATCATAGGAAATGTGGTCACCACAACTACACCATCATTACTGTACGCTCAGTGGAAGAGAGAACCGGCATGTTGAGTCAGGCACTTCTAATCCACGTACTCGTGGTGTCCCTCCCGGAGGATATTGGCTTTGTAAAATTAAGCAAACTCCAATCTGTTGTATAACAGACTACTTATAATTCAATAATTAATTTTGAAAGATGTAGCGTTAGAATTTTTTTGCAATATTTTGTCAAAACAGCTGTGTTTCAAAATGTGCATTTTGGTGTCGCTTCCCCGTCACGTAACTCAGTATACAATAAAGTATGCAGTTTCCTTTGCAAAACTACGAGGATGGATCCAAAAAAGCTTACAAGGGTTCCCCGTCACATAACTCAGTATACAATAAAGTATGCAGTTTCCTTTGCAAAACTACGAGGATGGACCCAGAAAAGGTTAAAAGGGTTTCCCGTCACGTAACTCAGTATACAGTAAAGTATGCAGTTTTCTTTGCAAAACTACCAGGATGGATCCAAAAAAGATTACAAGGGTAATAAAAAATTATTTATTAAAAACAGACAGAATTTACAAAAGGGAATGAAGAGGCATACTTGCCGATCACTTTTCTACATAATCACCAAATCTATTTAGGCATTTATCTGAAAGCAGGACCAACTAGTTTAACCGGGCTTGGTAGAAGTCACGTCCCTGCCCATTGAGTCAATTCTCGGCAGCTGTTTTCACATCACTGTCTGAAGAGAATCTTGTTCCTGATAAGTGTTTCTTCAATTTCGGAAAAAGGGAATAGACAATGGGCCATTGTTAAACCATCCTACGCAAACGCCTTCGTATGTTGCGTTATGGTGTCATCCTCCTGCATGACAATACCCATACTGCTCGCAAAACTCAAGAATTGCTGCAAAAGTTCAAATGGGAAGTCTGGATTCACCCCTATACAGCCCAGATTTGGCACCCAATATTGACTCCTAACACTTATCTGAAAAAGATTCTCTTCAGACAGTGATGTGAAAACAGCTGCCGAGAACTGGCTCAATGGGCAGGGATGTGATTTCTACCAAGCCGGGTTAAACTAGTTGGCCATGCTTTCGGATAAATGCCTAAATAGATTTGATAATTATGTGAAAAAGTGATCGGCAAGTATGCCTCTTCATTTCCTTTTGTAAATTCTCTCTATTGTTAATAAATCATTTTTATTACCCTTGTTACCTTTTTTCCGGATCCATCCTCGTAAAACAACACCAATCCGCTGCACAACAGACTACTTAGAATCAGATAACAAATTTTGGAAAAAATGTTTTCTGTATCGTTTTGCTAAAACAGCAGTATTTCAAAATACGCATTTTGGGACTCATTCCCAAGTGGGTAACGGTGTATAGTTAGAGGAAAGAGACCACATATTTAATCAAAGTTTATGTAGAAATTTAATGCGTACTCGATGGTGAAAGGCCAGCTTTTATTAGTGCTATAATGCGTAATCAGAATAAATATAATGTTCAATTGAATGCTCATGAACGAGATTCATGTTCTTGTACTGATATAGTCATTAAATTTTAAACACAAGTAATACAGAGACTAGTCATTTGACTTACAGAGACAGAATTTCTGATGGATCTGTCTGGATACAATTTCGAAGATTCCAAATTAAATTACTTCCTACAAAACTATTCAGAATGAAAACTATTATAATAAAATCCTATATCTTACAATAAAATGTAAGAATATTCAATTTAACTATGGTTATAAATGAATATAGATTTCCAGAAAAAAATATGTCATTTAGAACAAAGATCCGCTAACAACGGAATCTAGTCCAGCAGAGAAGTAATTTATTTAAAGAAAGGAAAATAAAATTGAATCGTCTGCAAAAATGCCTTCCCACGCTGGGAAAATGAGTTTTGGGTTGGAAAGCCAGCGCAAATTCAATTATTTCTGATGGTTATGCTTGATATGAAATGTTTCGAAAAATCTTCATCGTTTACTCATGAGAATGTTCCGAGGGGAAATATGTACGTAAATGGAATCTGTGTTCTATGGAGCTTAAAAATATCGTCTGCTGTTTTTGAAATGGCAGCCAAATCAAAATAAATTTTTTTTATCTGATATACAACAATAAATGAAATTAGTTGTTTTTGAAATATCATTGTTACATGTTCCAGCAAAAGTGGCTCAGAAGCGGAAATATCAGTGTAGCATCTGATGTTAATGATTAGATTTTTTAAATGCATTCGAACAAATTTATTTCTCGCTTGTATTTTTTGAAAAATAAAATTTATTTTCAAAGCATGGAAACTTTCTCTTCTAAGTGAAGTCGATTCACGTGATGACGTAACAGTCACATGATAATCATTCTGCGCATGTCATCTAACATGTAAAAGCAAGTTTCCTAAAGCTTTTCTTCCTGCAAGATATGCAATGGATCACACAATTAAAATGGTGCGGGACATTTGGCGCATTTCACATGGCCATAAATCTCCTTCTTTCCCAGATATTACAATTTTAACAATTTGCAGTAATGAAGCAGGATGAATGCGATATTTTGAACATCTATTGCACTTTTTCAAATTTTTCTGAACATTTTAATAGAAGTTTTCCTCAATCGTCCATAAAAGCCTTATATATTTTCAGTATGAGAAAGATTTTTAATTACAAAAAAGAAAATACAGAAGAAGTAAACAATAGTGATAACCATATACCTTTTGCGCGCAACGCAGCAGCATCCAGTGATTGCATTAACAATAGTGTCTATAATCAACTAACCAATTAAGATAGACTCAAGCAACAAAAATCATGCTTTAATAAAAATTAAAGCACATTAAAAGAAAATAAATAAGATGAAGAAAATGGAAGAGAACTCGAATGGTGAACTTTTTCAAAGTGCCACTCGCCATCAGAGTTCTAATATGGATAAATTTTCTGTCAAGGGAATAACTTAATAGTCAAATAACAGACCACAGAGGGAAAATTATTAAGAAGATAGCAAGCAAATATATAGTAGCATTCAAAATATTAAATAATTCCGAGGAAATATACGGCAGTTTTCAATAGCGTGAGTAAATTTCAAGAAAATATGCGGTAATATTCATAGAGCTTAAGAAGATTTCAA
>BGPR01001868.1:0-26764 GCA_013235015.1 Araneus ventricosus | reverse complement strand
ACATCAGGAACTGAGTGAAAAGTCGATCTCAAATTCCATCGTTACAAGTATAAAAGAAATCAAAAGCACCCCAACTGTAGAAAAAAAACCAGTTTTCATAAGAGCGTCAAATCTCGGTGGCAGGCATTTCGCAACATAGAGAAACAAATGATGCAAAAAAAAAAAAAAACGATGAACCATAAAGGAATAAACAGTCTCTAGTATAAACACAGTTGGAAAATATTCTTTAGTATAAACATAATTGGAAAATATTCTCTAGTATAAACACAATTGGAAAATATTCTCTACTATAAACACAATTGGAAAATATTCTCTAGTATAAACACAATTGGAAAATATTCTCTAGTATAAACATGATTGGAAAATATTCTCTGGTAAAACATAATTGGTAAGCAGTCTTTAATATAAACATAATTTAACTGTAGATGATTAGTGTAGATGAGTCATTCATACTTAGTCGTGATGCATTTTAAGTACAATTTTACACTTGGTATTGGATTGAACATGGATTCTAAAATTTGTAATAAACATCTAAATTTTAATTTAAATAAGCATATAAAAAGGGATTTGCAGCGGAGAGGTTAGGTTAGGTTAGGTTATATTAACGTCCCGTTTTGAAGCAACACGAGGGCTATTTAGGGACGGACCTCGTAATTTTGAACCGCGGTCAGATGACGAGGACGACACCTGAGCTGGCACCCCCCTCTCCAAACTTCCGCGCCACACCAACGGGAGGACGTTTGGCCACTACGTATGATTTAGCGTGCAACAGGCCCCATACACGGCGGATCTTCAGTGGAATCGGGTTTCGAACCTGCGACCCTCCGGTCCCTAGGTCGAGACCTTACCACTAGGCCACCGCGGCCTCTTGCAGCGGAGAGAGGTGTCTTCCAAGATGAATTGGACGCAGCTATGCGATTAGGAATTTTATGCATTTTGGATTCAGAATTGAAATCTGTACAATTTATATGTACTGTAGAATATGTGCAGTGTATATATGTGTGTATAATTTCCGCACAGAATTGAAACAGCTGCAGTCCACTGCACAACAGACGATTAATATGCAATAATGAATCATCATCAACAGAAAACAGCTACACCTCATAATTTGTACTTTGGAGTCGGTTCTAATTGCATAATTGCGTGCACTTAAGACCAAGACAAATGTAACCAAAAACCAGCGGGAGTGGTCTCTCCTAAACTTTCTCGTATACTTTCCCAAAAGGGTGTTGTTTCCCCTTCCCCCGCGTGGATAAAAAAATTCGAACCTACTGTAACCCAGAATACAATGACTATCAAAAGGTTTCTCATTGTAGATTATAGTGATTGTAAAGTATTTAGGTAAAGAATCAAATTCAAAGAGATGCGTACAGATTAAAACTCCCTTCCACTCTTGCCGGCTCAAGGACAAAGTGACGTGATCCTTCCGCGTCCACAAAGATTGCTACCAGTACGCATGCGCATGGAGAATCGGATTAGAAAAATTAATTATGCAATTTGAACGCCTTTTTTTAACCGATTGACACAAAAATTGGACACAAATCTACAATTAAGGTAAGAAGGCCACATACCAAATTTCATTTATCTAAGCAATTTTGTTAAAAAGTTATTCAATTATACAGACCGACAGACAATCAACCCTTAGACGGATATGACCCGAAATTTGACTCGGACCTACATTCAAGATGATAAAACTGTGTACCAAATTTTATCCTTCTAGCTAGTCAAGTTTTTGAGTTATAGTGTTCACATGAACGCGGACAGACAGACTTCTCATAGACGGATTTTGTCCATAATTTGATAGAAACCTACAAATTATGTGTAAAGATCACATACCAAATTTCATCCCTGTATCTCTAATAGTTTTCGAGTTAACGTGTTCACACACATACAGACACACAGACGGACATAATTCTAAAATTGTGTTTTTCGGACTCAGGTCTAAAACGTGGAGATTCGTCAAAATCTCGAGTTCGAATTTTTTGACGATTACAATACTTTCGCTTTGCATACTTCGTATACGAGAAAGTAAAAAGACTGTTAGTTCCGTATTCCCCTTTTCAATAAAGGTTTTTACAAGCATTTTTATCTGATATAACTTGCTACTAGACAGCCTCACGATAATAAACCAGCGTGCACTATCTATCTCAAGTCTGAAGCCAGTTTAACATACAAAATTTGGAACCGTTCTCATAACAAAGCGCAAATAATGTTAAGATGGAGTTTAAGACGGTATCTTTGTAAGTGCATCATATTCTAGAGATGAATCCAAGTTCATTGCAATTAGAACGGTTGTAAAATAGATAACAGTTAACCTTCCTAAAGCGTTGAGGTTAATTGCGTAAACATCCAGGGTAACTACGCCATTCTCTATTAACTGAATTTGAGAAAGTTTAGGCTTACAAAAGACACGCGGAATATACTAAAAATTAAGTATCTCTGTTCATAGAACAGTGGTATAAGAGAAGTCAGTGGCCATAAGAATGCCAAATATCGCAGATATGCAGGGAGAAAATAAATTATTGGGCCTATTTAAAATTGATAAGAAAAACTAATAATGTTACAATTGCTGTTTTTTTAAATGACGGAGCAAATAAAAAAGTTTTTTCCAGATAGATGACGTACCATTACGGCGTTCTAACTTTGATACAGCGAGAGATTTCCATACGCAATGTCTACCGATCAGCAGAAGCCAATGCACGTTTTCTGGTTTCCGTTTCTTGTTTTTCTCGAATTTCTCAAAAATTATTCAGTTTGCCAATTACAATTGATTTAACAAGTTAAAAAGCGTAAAATTCCCCACAAATACGGGCTTTTATATTTCTTTAATAGTTTTAATGGCTTTAATAGTTTCGCAGATAATGGCGAATAATCTCATTGGCGATAAATCTCATTGCCGATAAATCTCAAAAATGGGAGATTTCCAATAATTTACCGCCACCGTAACAGCAAGTTACTTATCTGGAAAAAAAAACTTTTAAAAATGCTCTTTCATTAAAAAAAAACCCTTTGTTGTAACATTATTCTTTTTTATTAATTTTTGAAATGGGTCCAATAATTTATGACCATCCTGTACATTGCAGAACTAGAGAAAAGGAATGTCACAAATAAAGGGAGAAGTAAGAAAAGAAACACTTAACAAAAAAGTCATTTTTTATATGCCTAATGACGCGATACCTTGGTTTGATTAAAGAAATTGATATTTTGGCTTTTATGGCAAATTAACTTTCTGTTTAACGAATTAAATAAAAAGAGAATATTGTGGTCAGCTAAACCTTGACCATGAGATTTGATGGGCCTCCAAGTTTTTGACATCCCAGATAAAACCATCTTTGTTTAGAGTCAGTCGGACCATCTGTCCGGCCTTGTGCATGTGAAGATTATTAATTTATAAACTCAACGAACTAGACAGATGATTGCGTTCATATGGTCTGAAGATTATTAATTTATAAACTCAACGAACTAGACAGATGAATTGTGTTCATATGGTCTGAAGATTATTAATTTATAAACTCAACGAACTAGACAGATGAACTGTGTTCATATGGTCTGAAGATTATTAATTTATAAACTCAACAAACAAGACAGATGAACTGTGTTCATATGGTCTGAAGATTATTAATTTATAAACTCAACAAACAAGACAGATGAACTGTGTCCATATGGTTTGAAGATTATTAATTTATAAACTCAACGAACTAGACAAATGAACTGTGTTCATATGGTTTGAAGATTATTAATTTATAAACTCAACGAACTAGACAGATGAACTGTGTCCATATGGTCTGAAGATTATTAATTTATAAACTCAACAAACTAGACAGATGAACTGTGTCCATATGGTTTGAAGATTATTAATTTATAAACTCAACGAACTAGAGAGATGAATTGTGTTCATATGGTTTTAAAATAGTACAACTATCGAAATTTGGACCAAATTTGTCAACAAGGTGACTGTCTGCCATTCTGTCTCTTCATGCATATATCGAAATAGTATCTCAAAACCGCAATATGTTGCTCTTTGTGTAGTTAGGTGTGTGGCTTGCTTCACATAATCGCACAGGATTTGTCCTTTTCGTTATTTTTGCAACCACAGCACACCACACACACATTTCACGATCACGACATAGAACATATATTAGTAAAAGAATATATCCATACTTAGTAATTAGCCACTAAAGAGCGTGCTGTGCCTAATTGCACCATGCAAAAAACTTTCGCGCCGAAGTATAACTTCTGAATGTACTCTCGGACTGTGGAAGCAGAGTAATCTCAATTAAACAGGAGGTGTTTAGACCTCTGCGTATGAAAAAAATACTTGGCCAATTTCACCCACATTTCGTACACATGCTCTCCTGAGTACGGGGTTTTGATTTCTGAAAGAAAAAAACAATAGTTCATATTTCGGCCGCTAGGCGATGAAATGGCTCTGCACAGCAGGCAATTTACATATTTTTTAACATATCTAACAACGATCTGTAATGTGCACTAGCATGTGGAGATGGAATAAGTATCAACAACGAAAAAGTATTTTAAGATGCATAACTTTGATTGCAATCACATGAAATTAACTACAGTATGACTAAAAGAGGATTTGTGCAATAACTTTATTGCTATCACACGTAGAATCACCCTATTATCACAGATACGGCTCGATATGACCTCCGTCTCTTTGCTCTAGAAATTGCAGTCGATGAACAACACATTTCACGGCAAAACATAGCTCATTTGCTTGGAGGTGGGATACATGTTATGAAATTCTGTCTTTTAATACAGATAAATTCGGAACATTGCTTTTATAAACGCAGTCCTTAAATATGACCACAGCCAAAACTCACAAGGATTTAGATCGGGTGACCGAAGCGGCCAAGATATTGAAAGTGACCTGCTAATCACTCTACCATCAGAGAAGTTATTCCGTAGTAACGTTTGAACAGTCAAAGCTATGTGCGGGGGAGGGTTAATTTAAAAAACAGCTTAACAAGTAAAGCGCGATTTGGTAAAATCAGTTTCATGGCGGAGACCTCGTTTTGTGAAAAAATGCTTCACTACTCCTATACAGATAAAGGATGCTGCGCATGTAAAGAAATAAGTAAATTACCTGCTCCTCAGCGCCATTTCATCCCTAGCGGCCGAAATATGAAATTTTTTTTCTTTGAGAAATCGAAACCCCATACTCAGGAGAGGATGTACAAGAAATTTGGGTAAAATTGGCCAAGTATTTTCCCTAGAAAGAGAGGTCTAAACACCTCCTGTTTAATTTGGATCACCCTGTACTTAACAAGTACACATAGAGCCAACTATAAGCAGCATTCATGAATATATTTAGAAGATGAATATAAATATACAAAAAGTAAAGATTACAGATAACAAACATACATGAACAATGGTAGATGAATGTTAATATACGAACTTAACAACTAATTAACGATCTGTGTTGTGGACTAAATCCTTCAACGGGTAGACCTTCTCTTCCTTTTGTCTGTCCGTGTATATGTGAACACGATAACTTAAAAATACGAGAAGCAAGATAAATGAAATTTAGTATGTGATCTCTATAGAAAGCCACCTCATGCCACTTTGCCTTGTAGTCATTACAACTACCTTACAGTTGTATGGACATAAAGCGAAGAAGACGAACCATCCTGTCAAGGAGTCCCGTGGACGTCCTTCTCGGCATTTATTTATGATAAAAATGGGGTATCATTATACATGTACATGAAAGTTTGGTGAATAAGTCCTGCATACTCCATTTTCTTCATTATACTACGAAATTAAACACAAAATGCACTATAAATCGGGAATACTCATAGGTTTTATTTAAATCGCATGTTAAATTAGCAGTTTTTTCATACAATTTAGAAACGAAGTTTATAGCATATTTGTCACAATACTTTAGACGTAAAACAACAAATTAAATAAATTACGCCTACCTCTGTTTCCACGGGCCGGGAGCGCTGTTGAGAGCTGGGGATCCACTTTCTGAAGCATAATTATAGAATCCATATCCAATGCAAGGAAGAGAAATCCACTGAAACGAACACGTCTTTTATTGATGGTGGCGAAATCGCCTCCACCTATTTACATTCTCCCCCACAAGAGTAAACAAACTGTTGCCAATCAACTATAACAAAGCAATGGTTATTTACATGATAAAGGTTCTTTAAAAATACACACATTAAGAAAAGGTCGATTATATACAAAATTTCACTTTCCAGAAAGTTCGAATGTCCATTTACACATATTATTTGTTTTTGGATTATTTTCCCACCAATTCTCGAATAATATTCAAAGAGTCCTGGCTGAAGATGCCTGCTCTGGATTGGTGGAAAAGTTCAAGCGTCCAGTTACGTCACTCGATGGCAGAGGAGTCGCGACAATATTAATTGTATTTGTGGTACTTCATTGGAGAATTCGTACACAAGAGTCACAGGAACAAAGCCTTCTTGCCATGCATAGTCATGATTTTTATTTGCACTACAAAAGATTAGAAATTTAATAGTATCAACCATACAATTGCAGCCAAAATTGGTACTGGCTTGAACCAGCGTTGTTTACAAACTGCTTCAAGCCATTTGGAAGTCGTAGAACACGTGAAACAGTATTCTACGACTGTTCGGTAGCGAATGCTATGAAGTGATTTCTTTCAAGGTTACTTAAAAGTCGATTTGGGATCAAATTATAATCACAGGGGTCTAAATGGCAGAGCAATTCTTGGCCCCAGCGAGCAAGCAGATCTGTCAAGGGATGCTACTAAACTCATCAAGATATTGTTACAAAGCTATAAAGTTGTTTCCCTGAGATGCTAATCTTGGCGATAAATTTGGCGATCTTGGCAACAGATTTGCGACTTTGGCGACAAAAGGAATTTTCTAGAAGGACCTCAAACTTTCAACCTATTTCTACTGGCTTCATGAACTTTCTGGAGATTACGTCACTTCCTAAATAAAGTCATTTCCTGTTGAAAAAGTATAAAAGAAAGCTCTCAAGCCAAGAAGAGTTAGTTGGATTTCGATCATCAAGCAAGCTGGTGAGCTGATAAGAGACCTTTGAAAGCTGTGTTGAGATTTATTGGTAATCTCTGTTGTGAATTTTTACAAGTGTTGTTTTAATACTTGTGCTAAGTTTCTTTTCCCAGAATATTTGTAAAATAAAGAGCTTTATTTTTTTAATCCTGCTTATTGGATTGCATTCACGTACACCCACAAGACAATTTTGTTACAATATTCTTAAAGCGATAGATCACTCCATCTAAACCAGCAACAGACCTGGTACTGCTTCAGATATTATACGACTTCCACACGACAGGAAACAAGCTGTACACAACGTTGGTGTCTACGTCGAAGGACTATAAACATTTAAAACTAGCACTGTTGTATCAGCTGCAATTATATGGTTGTCACTATTAATTCCAAGCACTCTTAAAAATGATTTTCTTTTCTTGTACTTCTAATAAAGAAATGTTTATGAGGAAATATGAAGGTTTGGCTGACATTCTGTTTTAATTTTCTGCCTGGCTGTAGTAAATACAAACAAGATAAATCGACGAAACATTTTCAGACAGTGCCAAAGACAGGTCGCGACACTACTACAGATTACAAGCCTTAAGCCAAAAGAAGCGAGCAGGAGCATTTATTTTCCCTTCTACTATTTCAGACAGTTTCTTTAAATAAAAGTTTTTGACGAAGACACACTTATTCTCTGCATTCTATAACAGCATTTTCCTCCTAGAATTAAAACCGGTAACGTCATTAAAACACAGCATTTGTCTTGTGCCGTAACTTTTCAATTATCTAATCTAATTTGAAGCGAAGCCCATTAATTAAACTAAATCTTGCAGACTCCGGTTCTCTTCATCGCGATGTTCCGGGCACGGCATCAAAACAAATCGAAAGTAAGCAACTACATCTGGAAGACTTTTGCATCATCAAACACTTCTTTCACCTCCCATAATTAATTCTCCGCCCAAAAAGTTAGCATTTTTCCTCCCGAATAACGCAATAACCTGACGGCAAAGTCCTGCAGAAACAGCAGCCGTAATTAAATTAATTAACCTTCACTTTTCCTCTCCAATCGAGAAACGTTTCAATTATCCAGGCAAAGCCCCCTCTGAGATCGAATCGAACAAAGGCTGTCGACATGGCTGTGGACCACAATCATTCCAGAACAGCCCCTGATTAACAATCGATCTTCGGAATTCGTTCGGACAGCTGTAATTTCAGTTCTTGGGCAGAAGCGTCTCAGCTTGCCCCTTTCGGCACTAGACTGTCACCTTCCGGATCGCTATCGATTAATCGTAATCGGGAAATTCCATTGAAGTGGAAGCATTGTGTTTCATTTAGGAATCGGCGTGGGTGTTTAAATAAAGGCACCTGTCATTGTATTTATTCTGATGGGGCTGAATGAAATATACAAGACCTTACTAATAAATCGGTTGGTGTTCAATATATCTGTAGGGCGATTAGAAATTGAGCGTAAAAGCTTTGAAAAGACTTAATAAACGTTCTGTTTAGGAGATGCACGAAGGCAATTGTAGTAACATTCAGCGTGTAAGTTTTGAAAAGGTTTGATAAACGTTCTCTTTCGGAGATGTACAAAGGCAATTATAGTCACATTCAGCGTGTAAGTTTTGAAAAGGTTTGATAAACGTTCTCTTTCGGAGATGCACGAAGGCAATTATAGTCACATTCAGCGTATAAGTTTTGAAACGGTTTGATAAACGTTCTGTTTCGGAGATGCACGAAGGCAATTGTAGTCACATTCAGCGTGTAAGTTTTGAAAAGGTTTGATAAACGTTCTGTTTAGGAGATGCACGAAGGCAATTGTAGTAACATTCAGCGTGTAAGTTTTGAAAAGGTTTGATAAACGTTCTCTTTCGGAGATGTACAAAGGCAATTATAGTCACATTCAGCGTGTAAGTTTTGAAAAGGTTTGATAAACGTTCTGTTTCGGAGATGCACGAAGGCAATTGTAGTCACAGTCTAGAGATAATAATCACTGCTTTTGTTTTCCGTACTTTATCATTTGAAATTAATTAATTCTACTATCGGAACTGCTCTTTAAAATTGGAGTTTCCTGGAGACAGTAGATTGGAGACAGTAGAATTCTCCCTATATTATCCTGCCGAATGATAAGACCCCTTTCTTGTTTAATCATACAAACCCATTCTCTAATTCTACAACTGAAACTGCCCTTTAAAAGAAGAGGATTCTAATGTTAGGGCTGCATCAATAGCTAATAATAGCAAAATTCTCTTGATATTATCCTGCCGTGTGATAATTTTACTTTCTGAATTTAATCATACAGGCCCATTAATCATAATCACACTGGTTTGTTGAGCCAGTGAGACAGTCTTGATTCAAGAGCCTGGAGTCAGAGGTTCACGGGTTGGTTCTTCAGAAGATCTGTTCTGTATGAAGGCCTCATACACGCAACATCTATCCTAATGGATCAGATGCATTGAAATTAATAAGGTAAGAAAGCCTGGAAAGTGGTGGGTCAGTTCAGAAGTCATCATCATCTGAACATGATTAAAAAATATGTACCCCCAATAACCAGATGTAGATTCCAAATATACCGGCAATTTGACAAATCTGAATAGTGGGCATTTGGTGACGCACCTCGCAACCAACACTTAACACGTTGACTACCAAGATTATTTTGAAGAAATCTGGTAACCACGAGTTATCTCGTGGTTGGTAGTCAAAGTGTTAAATATGCAATTCATCTTTCCAATCTCCACTCCGTACTGGCGTAAGAATGTTTGGGTGTCAACATATTTGGTATACACCAAATTGCTTAAATGGTAAATTTTCATTGAAATCAAAACATTTAGCGGTGGCCTTCCGCTCACCCGCAACAAGTGCACATAGGATTCAATATCACTTTATTAAGAAATTTTCTTCAATTTCTTCGAAAACTCTGGATTTTTTTTCTCTGTAAAAAAGAGCAACCGTGTTTTTCCTTCCTATTCTTAAACCGAATAGTGTTCGTAGTCCGATTTGTCCTCTACTCAGACAGTTCATTAGCTGATCTTTCTCTGCACTTAATTGACCTCTACTCAAACAGTTCATTAGCTAATCCTTCTCTGCACTTAATTGGCCTCTACTCAAACAGTTCATTGGCTGATCCTTCTCTGCACTTAATTGACCTCTACTCAAACAATTCATTACCTAATCTTTCTCTGCACTTAATTGGCCTCTACTCAAACAGTTCATTGGCTAATCCTTCTCTACACTTAATTATAACTTTAATAATATTTTTTGAAGAACTAATGCCAATAATATTAATTGTATATGAATATAATTATTTCATAATTCAGTGCTCCCATCGTATTCTGCAACCCTATACTAAACGTTTCCATTCTGACAGCCTTAACCGGGACTTGTTTTTTGAACGTGACTTACCTTGAAAAATCATAAAAATTAAAATTCCAACATGAAAGCGAAAGTTAAAAAATAAAATTGCTATCTTTGAAAAGAAATAATAAAGATGCCGGTCCAACAGTTGTGTTACCTTATACCAAAAACACAGCATTGCTCTTAGAAGTTCACTGGAGCTTGAAAGGAGCTGTATTACTATATTTCCTATATTATAAAATTACTCATTGAAAAACAAACAATCAAGGGTATTTTTCCCTCGATTCAATTATACATTACGGTATGATTTTTATTTAGCTTCGTTACCATGCTGGTTACAAAACCGTATTCCTAATTTAACCTTTTTAGCTAGTTGCATCTTTCAGTTATTATTTTCATACGCACACAGATAGGCAAACAGACATATAGAGTTCCTCTAGATGGATTCCGACCAAAATTTGACAGAAATCTATAATTTGGTGTAAAGAGGACATACTAAATTTCATCCGTCTAGCTCGTTGCACGTTAACTCTGTAAACGGAACGTCCTTTGATAACCAGTTTACATGCACTTTATCGGTCATATTGACAGATATTCCTCTCAGAGGGTCAAGAATCATTTCGATAGTGTGGCGCGAAAGTTCGTAGTTGGGGTGCGGTTCAGTTATTGTCCTCTGTCCGTGATTCAAAATTATGAGGTCAGTACCGAAATAACCCTCGTGTCACTTGAAAACGGAATGTCAATGTAAACTAAAGCGTCTAGACTACTTAATTTAGGATACATCGTGTCTCCAGACAGACAGACATAATTCCAAAAATGTTCCTTTTTCATACTCGGGGAGGTCTGAAACGGGATATTGGAGTCGAACTGTCTGATGACTAAAACACTTTTTCTTTCTACACTATATATACAAAAAAAAATAAAGAGGTTTACCATATCATCTAAGATCGACAGAAAAAGAACCATTAAATACAAAAACAAAGACATCAGAAATCTTTTCTAATCTGGGAAAAGAACTTAAAACGGAGATACATACCCCACCGGTGTCTATACCGTCATCCGAAGGGCCCCATTTCCTCCATTCGAATACCGCAGGCATCAAGGAGACTATTTTAAAATATTGATGAGAGCTAAAGGTGAGCAATCAAGGCGCCTCCTCATCTGAATACCAAATGCGCGGCCACCTGTTCTAGACACCCTCATTTGCATGGCAGAGGGAGATTACCGCGGATTAGTGGTGTTACGAACTCCCCCACAAAAGTAAGGGAGGTCAGTCCGTTGAACCCTGTGAGGCCTGGCCGGATGGGGGAGGACCCTCCTTCGACCTTTAACCTTTTCTTGCAAGTGAGTTGCTTGCTGTGAGCGAGAAAGGTTAGTTCTATCAGCGACGCTCGCACTGTGAGGTGTCACGCATTTTTTAGGACACATGCTTGTGGAGCGGGGGAACTCATGTGCACTCTGTGGAATGCCGAAGAGAGGCACATTATATTAACATGAATATTTAGGATTGATTAATGTACCATTATCTGCTGCTAGTATGTATACAACATGATCTCCTGGTCGACAAGGAAATAAAGATGTTGAAAATACTAGATGTCATCATTTGGAACGTAGATAAGTACTTTATCAATTATTACATTTTTTAAGTCAAAATAAATTAAGAATTCTCCTGATAATCTTGTGTGAAATAGAGAACTTTTCCACAAGTGGGGAATTCCGGGAAGACTGACGAGTGGCGTGCGTTAAATAGGTCCCCGCCAAAGGAATGTCGTGATATCTCTGATAGGATCAAATCCCCACCTCGTCGTAAAGTTCGAAGAGCTTTCGATACTCATCTATTGTGAAATGCTCTTTATCAATAGGGTTTATGGCACTAATTCGCAATTCTGCTGCATAACTGTTTTTACGGAATGGCGTGATTATGTTTTATGATGTTTTTGCTTTCTCGCATGCGAAGTATACGAAGAGAAAGAATTGTAATCGTCAAAAAATTCGAACTCGAGATTTTGACGAATCTCCACGTTTTAGACCTCCCTGAGTCCGAAAAACACAATTTTGGAATTATGTCTGTCTGTCTGTGAACACGATAACTCGAAAACTATTAGAGCTACGGAGATGACCTTCCGTATGTGATCTTGACACATAATTTGTAGGTTTCTATCAAATTTTGGACAAAATCCGTCTACGGGATGTCTGTCTGTCTGTCCACGTTCATGTGAACACTATAACTCAAAAACTCGATTAGATAAATGGATAAAATTTGGTACACAGTTTCATCAAAATGAGTGTAGGTTTGTACCAAAGTTTGGGCCAAATCCGTCAAAGGGTTGATTGTCTGTATAATCGAATAATTTTAAACATTATAACTCGTAAACCCGAGGGCGTTGATAAATAAAAATTGGTATGAGGCTTGCTATCATTAATTGTAGATCCGTGCCCAATTTTCGTTTCAGTCGGTCGAAAAAAAGGTGTTCCAATCGCCTATTTGTCTTTTCTCATCACACAATGACGCGAGGCCGTAATTGCTCTATTCCTTTCCGCTTGTACCCACGCCTTTCGCGCACGATTTTCTTCTCCCCTGGGTTAGGGACGCTTGATTGTTTTACTGCCTTTTAGCTTATTTTTTCTCCACATGTGTAAGGAGTATACGAGAAAGTTTAGGGGAGGCCACTCCCGCTGGTTTTTATAAATAATTGCAATCTTTTTTCTACCAATTTTTTCATTTCATGTTTGTAAAGATTGATTTTTGTAATCGAGTTTTCGCTCACTTGACGACACATCAATCGCCGTTTCGACAAAAATATAATTAACCACAAAAAAAATCGTTTGCAGCGGGTAAATAAAATTAATTAAAAAATCATCAGCAGAATGATTAGAATTCTACTTTCAGGTGATAAGTAACCTTAAATTAAACCGTTTACAGATAAGATGATTATAAAAGGATGACTAATGATAAATGATGACTAAATAAAATGATTATTTAAATAAATAAACATCTGTCGAATGCTGATGTTAAAACTATACAAGTAGAGATAATAATAAATAAATAAAGGTCGTTCGCATTGGAGGATGTATGCTTAGGAAGTAAATAAACTCTGGAGAGCGATGTCACATTTATTAATGATATCTAAAACTATAGAAATAAAAGAGAAAATTCAAAAATAGTTTATAAGCTATAAAAATGCAATCTACTGAATAGATTTTTTCAAATTTTTTTCTCACAAATATTATTGAGCATAGGGAAGGTTACAGTGAAGATTTCGTGATAATTAATTAAATAGTTCATTTTTATTAATTGAAAATTTTGTTCTCTTATGTAGAAAAGATCATTTTATCATTAGTTTGTAATTCTTTTGAAAAACTACAAGATCGAAAAAATGTTTGGAGCAAATGATATTTGCATTTTAAATTAAAATATAGTTGCAGACGATAAGAGGATTTTGTGCATTATAACATTCTGTACAAGTATTTTATTACTTAAAAAATATGTTTCAAAAAATGCGTTTTCAAAAAAATAACTTCATTTATTTGCTCGTTGACATTCTGTTAATATTTAATATTAAATAAGTTTTTATTTTCTCGCTTATGACTTTCACAACACGTTGACTTCAACATCTGATTTGATATTTCATAACTGTAATTTTTAGTTATAAATATTTGTTACTTCACATTTTCTCCAAAAAATACCGAAGCATAATGGAAGTTTTAGTGCAAGATTCATGACAATTCATTAAATAGTTTTTTTTTATTAATAAAAGGAGCAAAAATATTTGTATTCCGATCAACACCGGGTGTATCTGGTAGTTTCTAAATAATTTTGAAATGCTTAGGAATTGTTCTATTTTTCTTAAATTAGAATTTCAAGTTTCTTGTTTTTTCATTGCCCACGCCGAGCCTGCTTATCCAAAGGGTGTAAAGCATGTCACGAGTCGGTGAAGCTTTTTGTTTCAAGTAGCAACTAATTAAATTTCTCTCACTAAGTAATCTAACCCGTGGTTATACATAGCAACTAATTAGCATAAGTTTCTGTGGCGCTCTACTATAAGCAGGAAAGAACTCTTGGTGTTCACTTCTCTACCATAAAACGCCTTCACAAAACCCTATCAGCATATTATAATATCCTTCCTTCAATAATGACGCAAAGCCCTTTGTCCTGTTTACTACGTCATTAACGGCTTCACGACTTCGTCACTAATGAAACGGGAAATTTCTTCCGTTCCCCATAAATAATTACGTGGCACATTAGCAGAAAGGGAACATTAAACCTTAACGTCTGTCGTCTAAAAAGACGAAAGGACGAGGCATGTTGCGCGCGTGTCGCCTTTTATGCGAGCTGTTAAAGGCCAAACATTCCGTAATGGGAATTCGCGCTGCGACAAAGGCCGTTCTAAAAGATGTTCTTTCTTGTTTGAGAAAAGGAAGTATTTCTTTGAGCATTTAAAGCGGTTATTCCTTTCAGAAGGTGGCTTCCTTTTGAAATAAAAGGTTAACGACTGAGGTGCGGGAAGTTAATTAAAATGCAAATGAAAGCTTTTCAAAGCGACGTTGAAATGAAATGAAGAATGGACTCGACCGGTCTGAGGGACAAAGAACTTTGGGTGCTTAAGAAGTGGAAAATAAAGCTGTTTATGGGCTTGCGTTTGAAATATTTTAATATGCGTTTAAAATTCTTTTGCGTTGAATATGCAAACATGCTGTTATGTATGCTGTAGTAATATAGTTAAATGCTTTCGAATTCATTTAGAAGCAAATGAGGTTTATTTTGTTGTCGCCTCGGAATTTGTACAAATAATTTCTCAAACTGGTTAAAATATCCGTTGTTTTAGTAAGTGACGTCTCGTCCTAATGTAATTGGCGGGGAGTTGCAACTTTTAATTCTTTACTGCGCAGTGATGCACTTTAATCCGTTGAAATTATTGCATATACAGCGTGTCCGTAAAGTCATGGTGCAGTTATGAACGCTTGTTGTGGCGAACAGAAACGAAACGAAAGGTTGAAACGACATTGGACAGTATCCCAAAGAGTGTCTCTAGTGCAACGATGTGCGCGCGCAGGTGATGACGCAACACCACGCACCGTGCGGAGCCGACTGTGACGTCAAACATCTACCTTGACACGTTGCAATTGTATGCAGTTCCACAATTTCCAGAAGGTGTCATCTTTCAACGGGACGGCGCTCCTCCACACTACGGCAACATTGTTTGCGAGTTTCTGGATACAACATTCCCCCAGCGGTGGATAGGCAGAGGTGCTGTCATGGTATGGCCACCACCAGTGGCGAATCCAGGATTCGGGTCTGGGGGGGGGGGGGGGGGACTGAGGTCATAAAATTTTTTATCGTAGTGACGAATGTCAAACATCATGGCTTATATAAACCAAAACACTTTAACTTTACAGGCTTTCCTCTCCTGACAATAAGAATAGTAAAGAACACTACATTACTTTCGATAATTTAATAAAAAATACAATGAAATAACTGGCCAAAAAATGTTTTCGACAACGCCAACGCTACAAGTGCAAGTGGAATGACTAGAAAAGTAGGAAAATTTTCGAGCCCGTCAAGTCAGAATGCAATGTTGTCACGATTTTATTACTATTTTTTAAAATGAAAATTAAGATCAAACAGTTATAGTGATTTTAAATTAAATCAAGAATTTTGGTTTGGGCCGGGGGGGGGGGGGGGCCGGCAGCCCGATAGCCCCTCCCCTGGATTCGCCACTAGCCACCATGATTCTCGGACATAACGCCATTAGACTTTTACTTGTGGGGTTATGTGAAGCAACATGTGTACAGTGAACGTATCAACGACATTAATCATTTAAAACAGAGAATCACAGACGTTATTCACTCTGTTACACCAGACGTCCTTACCCGTGTGTGCGACGAACTGGACTATCGTTTAGATGTGTGTAGGGCAACAAATGTAGCCCACATCGAACTGCGCTGAACAGGTATGCAAACCTGGAGAGTTTTCCTTTTATTTGGTGAAGATGTCACCTGTCTATCTTGTTTCATTGCTGTCCTGTGACCGGTCAAAAGTGCACCATGACTTCACGGACACACTGTACTATCTCGATCCAAAGAATATATATTTTTCACCTTAACTTTGAAAAGTCAGAACTAAAGTTCTGGTGTAGTTACAAGAATTGTCAAGAAATAATTCATTTATTCTGTTCTATATATAGGTGCGACGTGATATCTTCAAATGGGAACGCAATTGCTAATATTCTTTAAAAATCTGTGTTCTTTGAAGTTACCTGTGTATCGTTGAAAGTAGCGTCTTCTTAAATTCTGAATCATGGCCCCAAATTTGTGATCGAAAAAATAATGTAAATGCTATCGAAAAAATAATAGAATAAAGAACTATTTTAACTCTTTGAACCCGGCTAGAGTGAGAATTCGAGTGCCTCAAAAACTGGAGTAAATTTTCATTCGTGAAATCAAAATGAAATCCTCCCTACAGAAATTCCAGGAGGAAGACACCCTCGGTTGCGCGATCGATTGTCAACAAAGAAAGGAACTAATTTTCTCCCGTAAAATTCACACAGGAGCCCGAAACCGCCTGTGTCGAATGAGGCGGTTTGAGGCGGAATAGGGCTCAGAGGGTTAAATTACTCTTTTAATTATCATTAATTTTCTTCAATTGTCTTATTTACGAGTAGAAGTCAAAAATTATCTACACTTTCATTTTACAATTTATTTACATGAAACTAGGGTCTCACTGTGCACATCATTTTTCTACTTATCTCATTTCATCTACTTTATTTATTATACTTTATTTATATATATTATATTTTTTATTTATTATATTTCTATTATTATATTATATTTATTATATATATACTTTATTATTTTATTCACTTACTTATATCATTTTTCTACTTATCATTATCTCCCTCCTTATGAATGAACTTTGCCCACCGATGAACAAGCTTACGTATTCTTTCCAAATAAAAGGTTTTCGGTTGGTCGTGAAACCATTCTTGCACTTCATTTTACACGTCAAAGTTTGAAACCTTCCAACTCTATGAACGCGGGTTCGAACCCCGGCTCGGAGGAACGAAATCGTACAAATAAATTCAATTAAAAATTAGACCAATCAAATTAATTGAAGTTAATAATTGAGCTTTAATTAATTAGCCTTCCTAATTGATCTAATTAATTGACATTCCAGATAACTCTAAGCTGGACTAAGAAGGGGTCAAAAGAATGGGGATAAAAAAGGAGGTTGGACCCCTCTGTAGGAGTACAGCTTTGAAGTGGGGGGTGAAAAAGGGGGGTTGGGCCCCTCTATAGGAGTATGGCTTCGGAGGGGGGGAAGGGGAGTTCTATTTTGTCCGCCGAAGGAGGGCTCTTAACAACCTTTTAAAAGCCTGAAACAAGCTTGTAATAAAAGCTTGAGGAAATCTTAATAACAACCTTACAGAAAACCTTGTTTCTTGTTGACTAGTGAACCTTTCCGCTACTTTTGCCGGAAGGTCCAACCCTTGTCATTGAAACTTTTGTGACAACCCTTTACCCTTACCGACGACAAGGTTTCCAAAACCTTTTAGACAAGCTTTATTTGCTATCTGGGAACGAGTGAATCAAATGGAGATAAGTCTGGGCTGTAGGGAAGGTGTTCCAGTAAGCTAAATTTAATCTTTTTGGTGGTTTCAATAGTGTGATGAGCCGTGTGCGTCCGTGCATTGTCATGCAACAGCAAACTTCTCGATCCACAAAAACACATCTTTACGTGATAGTGCACACACCCCATATTTCGATGATAGTCGACAATGAATTTCTGAATCTTCGACACCCTCCAACCAGAGGAATAGGAACGCTGATCCTCTTTGGTGCAAACTTCTAATGGAGCGGCCATGATCTGTCTGCACAAGAAGAAAGAAAAATGGCGGAATTGGGACCAAACTTTCATAGCATTATCACAATAGTATAACAATAAAATAAGCCAGGACAGAAGTCAGTGTCATTATTACAATGTAAGGAGAGTTATGTCAAAAGTGTAGATAATTTTTGACTTACCCTCGTATTTTCATTTCCTCGTATTCACATTTTGGGCTTGCGGGGAAAAAAATCCGCTGTGGAAAAACGCTTAATGATTGTTTCTAACGTATCTCGGGCTGTGATTTGTACAGCCCCCTATTCAGCTGAAAGCTGTAGTAAGAAAAAAAGTTATCAAACTTAGTTACTGATCCTGCACAGTAGAAGAAAATCGGGACTGGCTGAAAGCGTAGTCCTTCAAGAAGTTTTTCCCCTCTACATAGAAAGGCATATTTCGGATTAGGAAAAAGTGTAAAGGAAACCAGTTTCCTGCCACAGTTTTGCCCTGCGTTTCGCTTCAAGATTGAAAACGCTGAAAGGTAAATAACATTAAATTGTTGATGGGTTTTAATATTATGCGCAAAATTAAACAAATTAGTAGTTTAATTTAGATAAAAATTTGGGACGCTGCAGTTTCATAGAATCTGTACTTTAACGGGTCCTGTTTTAGATCCAACGTCTTACTAACCGGCAACTATGAGCTCCGTTGGATGCATTTAACTTTTAACTATTCATATATTATTTATTATAGTGGAATAGGTTTAGGCCATCAGAAATTGAGTGAAAAAATTCTGAAAAAATTATCTCAAAATGAGCTTTTATTATGTACCATTAACTTATGCGTAGTTTTATAATTTGTTTTCCAATTTTCAAATCGCAAAATATTTTTCCACTTGAAAAAGCGTCTCGAGTGGAATAAGTTTCAGCATCTCTAGCCTAAATCCGTACTTCTTTGGAGGAGTAGAACAGAAAATAAAGCAGAATCGTAGCAGTGATGCATGCGTTAAAACTGCTGAATATTTGAATAAGTGATTAGAAGTGATTCAGCGATTTTGAATGAGTTGTTTGTTTGTTAGACGTGGGCCCTAGAGATACGGAAGAAAAATAATTTCAAAGGCTTCTTTTATCCCGGATTTACAACGTAAACAATTCCTAAAAGAATCTTCTACATAAATACATTTAATTTTTATAAAAAGTTTTAAAAACACACTTTTATTGATGTATTTATTGAACAGCAGAATGTTCAGTGAGGACAGAGGTAACGTCTGCGAAGATCGCTAAGTGACAATTTCTAGCCATAGAAATATGTAGATGTTGAACAGCTTGAGAGAGAGCAAGCTGCCTTGAGCACAGCCACTAAGGCGCTTGCAACGTCATTCACATTAATTCCTTAATTCCACCCCCCACCCCCCCAAGCTTTGGTTTTCTCTACAATTTTACCATTATAATACGAGTGCATTTCCACTCATCTAGAATTAATCAAATTAAATTTTTCGGTTCGTTCAACGTACAAATTAAATTCCCCTTTTCCAAATTGTGACGTGGAGTTGCGTGTGAAATCGTTTCACAGAGCGGAACTCCGTAATAGAGATTATCTTGCAGTTTAAACAACAGAATTTTTTTATTTCAATTATTTTCTAATTTTTAGTCTTCAGATCTATAGTTTCTCAAACTCACCACCAAGTGGCGCCACTGGTACGGAAACAAATTTCATTGTAAATAATGTTTAACTACTAGTTCTGAAAATATTAAAATAGTTTATTGTCATTGAAAATGCATAAGTGTAAAAAATTTCAGTCCCCTAGCACATCGGGAAGTGAGTGAAAAATAGGTTACGAAATCCCATCTTTAAAAGCACGAAACAAGTTAAGTTAAATGAAAAAGTTTAAAAACATCTAGATGCTAAATTCTTTATATATCCGAAATCTGCATGGTATTGTGAAAGTCATGCGCCATACACGGTTGTTTTTTTTTTTTTTTTTTACCAATTTTGTTATACATACAATTTAACTGATTTTAATAAATATAATTTTAAATCATACACTTATTTTATCATTCAATCTCTTTATTTCTATACATTCCTAGGTGGGGATTAGTTATATAAAGTAATTTTCAGATACATAAATAGGGACTTAAAATAATTGACTAAAAATGTAAAGAAAACATATTTAACAATAATTCTAAAATATAAATTCAGATTGTCCTTTGAGTATTTGATGTAGAGCTCTTATACTGAGTATAGCAATCAAAAGAGAACCCTGCTCTACAGCAGCATACGGGTAAAACTGGAAGACCGGCTGCCGCGACACAAACACGGGCACTGGCGCCGAATGAATAAACCCTCCGCGGCGAAGTTATTTTAATCGAAATATGATGTTTATATTTTACTGAGCGTGATCTAACGAAGAACTCCGGAAATGCGCTCATATGATTCATTGCCTGACACCTCTTTCCGGTGTAAAATCGTCCGAAAGTGGTAGTCTCGGAATCCGTTGCTGAACAGTGCTTCCTGTTTCAGAAGTGTTTATGAATATAACTGTACACATTTGTTTAAAGAAGATTCCCAAAATTTACAATTTTAATGCTGTCTTTTTTTGTAATCTAATTTCTATAAACTCTTATTGCTCCTTTTTAGTATACTATACAATTAAACGCCAAAATAATTGTTCTCTAACTCATTTTTAAACACTGTTATTGAAATACTAATAATTGGTTCAGTTCCCGTGACATCACAGTTACGTGGCAAACTTTACGACGCATGTCAGTCAACATTTAACTTGCGTTTTGTCCAGTGGCGAATCCAGGGGGATGCTATGGGGCTACACCCCCCCCCCCCCCCCCAGAGCTAAACCAAAATTCTTGATTTTTTTTTCAAATCACTACACCTATTTGTTCTTTATTCCCTTTATAAAAAAAAACACAGAAAAAAACGTGGCAACTTTGCTTTCTGGCTTGAGAGGCTCAAAATTTCCTCACTTTTATAGTCATTACACTCGTATTTGTAGTGTTAACGTGGTCGAAAACGTTTTTTGGGTAGTTATTTCATTGTGCTTTTATTAAATTATCGAAAGTATTGTAGTTCCCTTTATGATTCTTATTATATAAGTATAACTTATTATATAAGTTAAAGTGATTTGACTTACATAAGTCATGAGATCACGAAGATACAAAATTTTTATGACCTGAGGGCCCCCCCGACCCAAATCCTGTCTTTGTCTAAGCCATATTGTGACAAAATACTACAAGAGTGAATTTAAAAATTAAATTGGCCGGAAGCGGAAAAGTGTCCCTGAACATCCTTTTGTATTCAATCGCGCCAAATTTTGAGCATGCTACAGTTCTTATTTGTTGCCTAAGAATTTTTGCAGACTCTACTTAAGGCTTGTGGGCATGATAATTATGTTTATAACTAGTCACATCAATTACCTTTTTCAATTCCTACTATTAGTTCACACTCTCCCTATATGTATATATTTATATATCTTGTTCAAATTTCAATCGTTAATAAAATACTTTTATTCATCCACTCAAGTTCAAATACATTTTTAAACTTGTATGGATGACATGATGTTTACAGTTTTTCAAATATTACCTACGTTAATTAAATTTATAATGTTTAGTTTTAAATGGGAGAAAAATTTCTAAATAAAATTTTTCTTTGCGGTGACCCAAATAGGAAATTGACTTTAAAATTTTTTCATATTACTTGTCATATTTAAATGTGATACCAAATCATTATTGATCCTTACACATTTTTTAGCCAGTCATTTTTTATGAATTTAAATAAATAGATAAATAGATATATATGGATTGAGTGCACTGTCTGTACAAAATATGTTAAATCGTCACTAATGGAATAAAAATAGAAACCATAGGAATATCTAAATTCTCGTATATTAAATTTGAACTCCTGTGGATAAAAGACCCTTACTCGTACTGCAAGAATATGATGGTTCATTGCGATAAGTGATTGTAAAATATTTAATGAAGAATCATATTAAAGAGATGCCTATGTTAAAACTTAGCCAATATTTATTTTCCATCACACTCTCGGAAGATCGCTATTATACGAGCGAGCGAAGTTCTCTAGGGAGATAAAACACATTAATCACAAACTCCGTCTCAAGGACGTAACTCCTCCCGCTATAATACCAGGAGATAGCTGCAGGTCATGCGCGTGAGATGTTTTGAAACAAGGAAACTATTGAGTATCAGATTATATGCAAACCGACAGACAGTCAACCTGTTGACTGGATTTGGCATTAAAATTTTATACGGACTCATCATTCAGACGATAAACTGTAACAAATTTTATCGATCTGTGCTTTTCAAGTTTTTTGAGTTATAGCGTTCGCATGACCTCGAACATACAGACAGACTAGCGACTTCCGTGGACGGATTTTGTCAAAGTTGATAGAAAACCACAAATTATGTTTCAAGTTTACATACCAAATTTCATCCCTTTATCTCTAATAGTTTCAGTTATCGTGTCTCACAGACAACAATACAGACAAACTATCAGAATACACACACAGACTACAGACAGACATAATTCCAAAATTAGGTTGTTTTCGACCTCAGAAGAGTTCTAAAACGTGGAGACGTCAAAATCTCGAGTTCGAATTTTGAATTACATACTTTTCTCTTTGTATACTGTAGCAGAAAAGTACTAAACTTTCGGTCAAGTATTTACCGTTTTGTTAATCAAATAACTCTTTAAAATTCTAATAAAACCTAATTAAACTTTGTATTTTTAATATTTAATGCGTGTGATTAATATGAGCGTTTTTTTATTGCCTCTCTTTGAAAACATATTGCTACCGAAAAGATATGAAGATGAGATGATTTTTGTAAAATACTTTTAATTAAAAGTGAATTTAATGTTTCTGTAAGTATAAGGATGATTTAATTGTACATAGCATAAAAGAAGTTTTTTTTTCCCGCCTACTTCATTTTCTCCTAAAAGAACTTTTTTACGAAAAGATTATGTGAGTTGTTAACAATATCTTTGAAAGAACAAGTATTGCAACTTTTTTTATTTATATTTTCTGACGATCCAGAAATGAAGGTTTCTAAAATCTCACATTACCGAATAAAAATCGTTCTGCGCTGTTGCCATAGCAACAGAAAGTAAGAAACTGAATAATTTGAGTATAATTAGTTTCTGAATTCCTGTATCAAAACAGTCGTTTGTTTTCTTATTCGAGCACAGGATTTACCAATTCGTAGCAGATGTTCTATTTATTCAATAATAACTTAGCTATAAAATTACACTTACGATATTTGTTGACTATGAATCATACTTAAATGGATTAAAATGGATTCTGGATAATGTTAAAAAAATACTACGAAGTATTGAAAGTAAAATTACTCTACAGAATTTAAAGTATATTAATTCATATATAACTAAAACAAAATGGACATGCTAGTAAGTATAAATCTAATAATGATTAGATTTATTCCAGTATACTTGGTTTCAATTTTTTGACCAGAACCATTTGCCATGTTTAAAAAACAAAACATAAATAAATTCGGTTAAAATTTAAAAAAATCTATTATCTGTGAAAAACCTTCAGAAAGAATACATATCATTTAAAATAGTTCAATATTTTAATTTACATGCTATGCTTTTTTTTTATACTGGCAACCGTGAGTAGTTGAAGTTTTTGAGTTTTTTGCAAATGTCTTTTTGTTCTTATTTATTTATTTTATTTTCTCTGCATTCAAAAATTTTATAAATGATTAGCAATAAAGTGCATAAATTTTGTATTTGTGATCTACATTACAGTAAGCTGAAGAAAATAAATTAAAGTAGAAACAGAAAATTTGGTCATACTATTTAAACATTTAAAACTGTAATTTCAGTGATAGCAGACAGAAACTGGATAAGTTTCCTCTTAAATATGATAAGTGATAAATTTCTATTATCAAATATGAAAATACATCAGTTCTTCTTCCTATAATACAGAATACAGTTTAATACAGAACAATGCATAAAGCATGTGACCATATTATTATACAGGGTGACTGGAAATTTAAATTTATTTTAAAATTAATTTTTAAAAGAACACCTAAAATGTTGAAACTGCGGGTTTTTTTAAATGTGAGCTCATTCAAGCTTTCAGAGTGGAAGGCGCCGTTGACTGGTGCTCCTAGATTATTGAGATATCCCACTTTTTATGCATTATCTATGGAAAATATTAAAGATAGAAGAAAAATAAAGCATGTATTTGTGGAATTTTACGCTCTTGAATTCTTAATCCATATGTAGATGTGAAAATTGAATATTTGTTGAGATATTCAAGAAAAACTAAAAAGGGAAAACCAGAACCGATCAGTAGCCATTGGGTACAGGTTATACTGTGTAACAAATTTAGGGCGTAACGCCGCGTTACCTATCTGAAAAAAAATATTTTTATTTGTTCTCTCCATTTAAAAAAAAGGTAGTTCTAACATTTAGTTTTTTTTAGTATTATTCCTTAATAGTTATTATTTTTTATTGTTGTCTGTTAAATAGTGATCGAAAAAAGTAGTTTCTATCTGAATCTTTTTAATATATTTCAATTTTAAATATTTTTTTATAATAATAATAATTCAAATGCTTCGAGTTGACGATCTCGTTGTAGATAACCGTATATCCCCTATCTCATAGTATTCCGGAGTAATATGAAAGATGTCGTCGTTATATTTTCGTTTGGAACTTGGTTTCGCGCGTTTTAGGTCCCAATTAACGATCATTTGAATTTTTCTCTGGCTCCCCTTTGAATTTCCTATTAACATCAACGTAAACATATCCTATAATTCGAACTTCTTTTATTAATTCGAAGCAAAATTATAACAAAAAAAAGTGTAAAAATTTGCTTTCTTTTGTTTTCTGACAATTATATATCTCAGTTAAATACGTCTGTATCTTATGTTCACCTTTGCCTATTTTGTTTTACATGGCAATGTATTCAATCAAAAAGCAAAGATAAATTATCACTTTTAAAAGTCTTTGATACTTAGATATGTATTATAGTGTTAATTTAAGTTTTTAATTGCACAGTTGTTATATTTAAAAGTGTTGTATAGTGTTTATTTCACCTTACTTAATTACATATTTATTGAATATTATTTTGAAAATTGCACAATTACTGTTGCTTCTTATTTATTAAAATTACCTACGTTGTTTTTTTATTTATTTAATAATTACCTACTGTTGTCTTTTTATTTATTAAAATTACCACTGTTTATTTATTTTTATGCATTTTTTTTAAATTGTTAAATATAAAAAATAGAGCTTGTTGCCTTTACATAAAATCATCGTTTTCTCTTGTGTATACTAATTTCAAACCCATTTTCATTTTATTCGAATTTTGGATAACCGAATTCGACTGTGTTCTCGTCACTTTGAATATAACCAGTTCACTGTATTACAATAAAACCGATTACCCACACCATTTAACCGTCAGGTGTATGTTATCCGTCATCGTTCTAAAAAAAATCTAATCGCCATTTCTGTACATTACTGCTCTTATATTGAAGTTTATATCGATCTTTTGTAAAATTAGAAGTTCAATATGTATGTATTCTCCTTCTAAAGATTTTATTATCTTGTCCTAAGGAAATCATACGTTGCTGTACTGTTCAGCAAGGAGTCCGAGACTACCACTTGGACATTTACACCGGAAAGGGTGTCAGGAATGAGTCATATGAGGCGCATTTCCGGTTCTTTGTTAGATCACGTCTAGTAAAATGTAAACATCACCCTTCCATTCTTCACTTTCCTATTTTATTAAAATAACCTCCGCCCGAGCGCGTACACGCGCATACGGAGGTTTCCGAATGCGGCAAACAATACACGTGTATTAAGAGATTTCTGTTCTCCGTCACGGTCCTCATCCGACCGGTGACGGTAATTGAAGTCTTATTCGTAAGAATTTTTTAAAATACAAAACTTAATTGAATATTTTTCTTTTCTTCCATTTCCTTTGACTAGGATCAAACGAAAGCATCAAAGTGTTTTGGAAGGGAGTCCACTTTTCATTTTTTAAGTTCAAGAACATTTTTTTTTTCTTTTATATTTCTCTTCATGACTCTCAGCTATTAATATGCACAAAGTATGCATAAAGAAACTACTTTAATTATGCAATCCCTAGTTTTGTCCCGAGAATTTTTTTTTTTCCATTTCATACCATGACTATCGAGCATTATAATTGCATTTAAAAAACAGCTGATGCAAAAAAAATGAAGAACTCTAGAAATGAAAACGACAGCTAAAGAGATGAAAAATGGAAGACAAATTTTTATTAGTTTGAAAAAATCGTAATGATCATTCGTATTGAACGACATTTTTCACTATAGAAAAATTCTCCTCGGACATTCTTATGGAATTACTTAGCAAGTGTCAAGCATTATTCAGTAAAAAATCTCACGCTAGAAATCAATAATGAAAGAAGGGCATTTACTTGACAGAAATGGTTTTAAAATACATGCATAAATCATTTTTGCATTGTATTTAAAAAAGCTGGCAGATAATAAGCAGGCATCCGATGCCGAGAAGTCTGAATTGACATAAGCAATAATGTAACTGAACGAAGTAATGA
>BGPR01001867.1:156651-214031 GCA_013235015.1 Araneus ventricosus | reverse complement strand
TTCTACAGACAATCTTGTTTCTTAAATTTACATCTCGGTTTCGCTTAAATGTTTGTCTTTACAGGTACGGTTTATCAGACTCCACTCATCATCCTTGATGGTATGGAAAGATCGTATACATGCAGAAGCTTTTATACGCGTCTAAAATTTAAAAGCATAATGCAAGAACTGTTTGCCCTGTCAAAGTATGAAGTGCGACAATCGCCATTGACGTTTCAGTGCAACAAGGTGCAACATCTGTGCTAAAACCTTCCACTAAACCATAAATTACTTCTTTGTTCAGAAAAATGAACTTTCCTGCAACACAACGTTATGACAATACGGTTTCCATACAACGGTGCAAAACTAGCCTGATGCTCAACATGACATGCGATAGCCTTTATACAGCATGGTCCGATACAACAGGGAACGAATTAACCGCCTTATGTGGGGGGGACAGGAGGGATTGAATTCATATTCAATTCTTAATGCTAACTGAATGAAAGACTACCAGAATATAGAAAGTAGATATTACCTCGCACTCAATGAAACATTCATTTTTTTACAACAATGTTGTTTTGATAGCTTGATTCGATTTTATGGCGCAAGGGCCAGACGTGACCATACTGCGCCAAACGTTCGTTGTTTTCGAATAGCGCAAATATCTAAAAATAAATGAGATATTCAGAACTAAATCATTTAACGCCAAGCCCAAGAAAGTGATCTCTAGCTGACCTTCGGCGGCTAGCTACCAGCCGAATTGATACACTGGGGGCCAACAATGCACCACTAGTCTGATGGATCGCCAAGCATGGCTAATACATGGGGTTTTTAGGTGTCCATGAAACGCAAGGGGCAAACAGGGGGCAACTTCTCGTAGAGAGCCCTGCAATATTTGTAACATATATATATATATACATTTCTAAGGATAAAAAAATAGAGTGGCGACGCGATATTCGTCTTTAACGAACGTTGCTTAGCAACGCAGGAAAATATATGCTAGTTTTTAAAAATTGAAACCGAGTGTGAAGAAAATGTAATGAATGAGATGTTTACATAGTTTTAGAAAAAGATATGTTTGTGAAAAGCATGTCAAATAAATGTGTCGATATTTATAAAGATGTCTGATAATGCTTCCTGTGATACAGTACAGCCCCCACGCTTACCGTTGAGGGTTAAAAGAGAAAGCAAAAAGTAGAAAACGGAGAATTTGTTAAATCAAAAAAGAGACCAGATCACTAAAGGGCATCTCGAGGTCGTGATGCCCGTCACAAAGATACGCCGCTGATGGGTTTTAAAGAAAAAATCTCATTCGAACTTGACAAGTCTACAGTAAGGGACGAATTTGATGACATGATTGTTGAAGATGCCCAAGAATTAAGGGTGAAAGAATCAACTGTTGGTAGGAATTTGTTGGCAATAAAACCTGGAATATACCAATGCAATTCAGGAAACGATAGCACAGGAGAAAACGACACACTTTGAAAAATGTTAAGGACCTTGAACATTTGGGTTGCAATTATTTCTTGAATGAAGATCCTTCCGCGGAAAGCATTAAAGGTTGAACTTCGCAAACGCTTAATATTTATATTACGAAGTTTATAAGAATCTCTGCTAAAAGTAAGTTATGTAAAATAATATTTCCACGATAAGTATAGAATAAAAAGAATGCTGAAGATAATTCAGAATATGAAGATGCACTCTCAATAGAAAAACCTCGAAACTAATGTGCTTAGTAACGACGGCAAAGACCATAATTATTATACCATTTTCCATAAAAGTCGCTTTATTAAGAATGTTTCTTTTAATTATAAAAATACAGAAGCAAACAGTTCGAAATTCTGTTTTAACAATGTTTCATGCATGATGCAAAATTCTAAACTCTATACAGGGCAAACCGTTGGACTTACAGCTACTAAACTTCGCAGGTAGTTACATGGGTATTAGGTGATCCCCGAGAAAGGATTATTCAAGATTTTAGGTTTTAAATTAAATATTAATCTAAAATTTAAAGTTTTACCTCGATAATTTCTGAGCAAATCACTATGCAAAAATCATTTTTACACCACTTTAAAATTCAGAGAAATAACGTTTCAATGCCACTAATTTAACTTCTGTGCAATTTTATCTCCAATGTTTAAGAATATTTTTAAACTTATTTCAAACAATAAATTTTGTTTCAGTTAGGGCCTTTATGCACACGCGTGTCGATCGTAAACACATTTTTTGTGTGCACGTTTTCTTTCCTATAATTAAATTTTTAAATTATAAAGTTCAAAGAAAAAGTAGCTAGAAAATCAAATACACTACTGAACATAGTTTTTAAAAAAAAATTAATAAAAAATGGTTTATTAACAATGTTTTTTGGTTGGCATTTTGTGAAATGCGCGGTGTAAAATCGTTACAGACAGGATACAATGGCTAATATAGTCCAGACTAAAACATTACGATGTTTCGGGTTAGAGATTTGAATCTCCTTTAAAATTTTTTGTACAAGGCTGTTTAACTTCCACATGTTTCTATGAAAAATGGAGCTTTGTTATACTGGGATTACTTTCATTACACAAGATAAGCGATTTTAATGGATTTTTTTGTATTAACAGTATTCACTTGTTTTGCTTTCCCTCGTTAATCTTTTCAAATTTGATTTTACATTTTCACACACCATATTGATAATCGCTGATTTAGGCAATAGAAACCAAATTTTAACTGCACATATGACCCACCAAAACACATTTAGTATTTACCTTGGCTACAGGAGGATATTGTGAACTATATGCTGCGACATCAAGCGACTGATAGTGAAAAATTTTATCAGACGAAATATTTTCGAGTTACTGAAATATTGTCATCATTCTTTTTCTTAAAAGATGAATAATTTTTTAATCCAATTTTCTTTCCTATTCACAAGACTGGTACTTATTTCATTATCACCGATTGGTGCTTTATTCAGTTATTTACTTTCATATCCACGTAAATAGTTGGTTTTAGGGGAAAATTTCGATTAGAAAAGGGTAGGAAAATATTTCAGCTCCGAAATGGGGGTTTAGATGGGAAAAGCCAAAGAAAGGATCTGTAGCAAACCCCCTATAGTGCGGTTAAAACAACAGGCTCAGCAGGAAATCGACCTTACAAGAAATTCTCGTACAAAGCTAGTAACCTAAAGTAATTTTTTTCATCCCGAACTCGACTACTTTAATGTTTTAAGGGAAAACCAGCTAAGTTTATGCACCGTAGTATTGATACATCATTTCGTATTCGTACCTCTTGTATCAACATCAAGCAATGTAAATTTTAGAATACAGGGAGCTATGGAATTTTATTTAGCCCGTTGTACAAATAATTGAGTTAAGTAAAAACAGAAATGATCTTATCTTTGCAGCGTTATAGAAATTCGTATTGTTACGAACTTCAGTTGGACGAAATTGCTGTATTTGTAGATCTTTAAAACTGAATAAAGGAATTTAAAAAACATCTATTAATTACTAAAAATCTGGAAGTCAACAAATCTCAAAAAATATCAGAAGTTGATATAAATACGCCGATTAGAATTTGAACCCATTCACCTACAGTGACGATTCGTGCATCGAATTATAGATGTATTCTATAAGTAACTTAAAAGAAAAATCGGTTAACACATTCGCTGCCACTATTCACGACCGAGATTCGAACCATCTATCCAATTAGATGCCCCTTCTCTGCCATCTCTTGGCAGAAAAGGGGGTCATCTAATTAGACAATAGGTTCTGGTCACGCCTGCGCGTCGGTGGCAGTGAATGTGTTAAAATCTAGAAATTGGAACACATTCTTATTAAAACGGCCCTAAGTCGCCAAAGCAAGATTGCTGCTAATGAAATACAGACATGCATAATCCGTCAAATGAGCGACGAAATCGCGTGTGTTCCAACCCAAATATCATTTAAAAATGCTTAAGTATCTCAGGTGTCCTTTACGTTCTTATACGGATTGAAATAACAATGTTTATCCTATTTTGGGAAACCCAATCTAATTAGGAGAATAATTCGTAGGTCAGGGCGTTAATCACATTTATAATGTATCGTAATTTTTAATGAATGTTCAGGAATTTTCTTAACGACATCGTTGCTTACTCTCCTTGTGTTGCTTCAAAGCCTCAGGCTTTTATGATTTTTATTGTGAAGCAAGCTTATCTTGTTTTTCGATGAAAGAATTATTTTCGACTTTCTAGTAAGCTAATAAAAGCCTATTCTGAATAAAAACTTAAAATTAATAATGATCAATTTTCTACTGTAGTCTTTAATCTTTTACAAGTTATCCCGGGCTCCGTTCGTGAATCGAATTATAATTTTTTACACTTCCAAGCTAAAATTGAGTCATTCATAGACGTTATAATTCGATACAAAAATGACCGGTAATCCGTTAATATCTCATGCGTTCTATGGGTTCTTAGTTGAATCATACAAACACCACATTCCTAAAACAGAAGGGGATCTAATTAGACGATACATAATACTACACTGTTAAGGGGTTCGTATATTTCACAATCAGTTATACTTGAATCTCTAACTGCAGAAAGGCAACAAGTCCAAGACAAAACCTTTTTTTTTAAAAAAAGAATAGTTACGTTTTTAATGAAAAATGGGCATGAAATGTATTGCAGAGCCTCATATTTTTAGAAAGATTCAGTTTTGCTTCACCAGGAGCCATAGTATAAATTTTTTTCATGTTTTGTGTAAACATAGTATTTTATGACATGTTCCTTTTCTGCAGTTAGCGATTCACTTATGGAATCCTGTAATCCATTTTTACCTCAAATTCACTGCCAAATAGAGCCTCTAGTATGAAATGAAAGCTTCATTAACATCAATAGATTAATTGATAATTAATAGATTCAAGTATTAAGATATTGCATTATCCAGAACCCACAACTGTACAAAATTTCGGAACTATCATATCAGGAAGCGAGTAAAAAATCGATTACAGAACTCCATCTTGATAAGCATGAAAGAAACTAAATAAAAGCGTGTAAATATCAGTAACACACTAGAAACTGTAAATATCAGTAACACACTAGAAACTTACTGAAAATAAGCATTCCATTGATCAAAACCTGCTAAAAACTTACCACATTTTTGTTTGAACAATGCGCGCTGAAATGGCAGTTGAAATTCTCGACAGCTTTCCAAGACCCACTGCTGTAGATGCATTGCTCTTTTCTTCCTATACAATTACTTTCTTAGACCACTGCAGATACGCGTGCTCCAACGGAATAAACATTGCACTAACACTTGCCATCGCATTCAGAGCTCTCCTTCCCTCCTATACAATTGCTGCATCACAATTCAGACTTGCGTCATGTTCATATTTTCTTCTTTCCCATGGCGAGTTTTTCGGGTTTGTTTACTTATATTAAAAACCTTGACTTTATCTGCTTGTATGTTGGACTTCGGCTTTGAAGATCCAAAACTCTGGGCTTCATAGAGTATACATATTCATGTGAAAAAATGCCGAAACCACTTCAAAGATCTTCCTTTTACAATAGATGAACGAACGTGTTACCGTTTTTAACTTCTCCCGAACGGCACTTTTCAGGGGCCAGACGATGTCTTTTCAGACTACGGTTCTGGACTCCGAGTGGGATCGTTTACATGATTTCGATGTCATGGAAACGTCTTGATTTGTAACATTTAAGTAAAATTTTAAAACAAAATATTTCACTACCTTTTGCTTATAATTAAGTGACAAAGCTGGCGCGTATTGGTAATAGAGTTTTAACTTGGGATCGGAGGACTGCGGTTTCGAGATACAATTCTACAGAAGTTCCACCATGGATGTGGGACCGGTACACATTAACGGGTCTATTCTGGTACGCCCGGTTGGGTTGGGAGACGTCACTTTTCCGCACGTTAACAGCAGGAAAAGTGACGTCTCCCAACCGGGGGTACCAGAATAGACCCCTAAATCTGTCTTCTTGGGTGAAAAGCCCTCATGCTAGTGTCTTATGGATATATGGAGAGTGTCCTACGGACCCTGGTGTTTATCTTCCCATATAACTGGGTTCAAATTTAAGAGGTCCTTCTCAAGAAAGTAATGCGATTTCAAAAGATCCATTAACGTAACATGAATTAAATATGAATTTACCAGATGTATTTCTTTATTTATGCGTTTGTGTGTACACTTGAAAATTTCACAAATGATAATGGCCCTTACGAATTCACTTGAAACAAAGGAAACGCATATTTACGAATCCTACTATGGTTTGGATTGAGGTCGCTTTTCATTGGCTCTCAGCGTCACGTGACTTCACTTGCTTCTGAATGATGTCATAGGAGCGCGCTTAGTTTGGATTTCGACTTTTGTCTTAGTTATATTGTATCATGGAGAACCAAAATTATCTTTTCATTACGATTATTTGGATATTTCTAAAGGAAATGATGAATTCAAGATAAAGATAATTTTGGTTTCTCCATGATACAATAGCTAAGACAAAAATCGAAATCCAAACTAAGAGCTCTCCTATGACATCATTCAGAAGCAAGAGAAGTCACGTGACGCTGCGATGAAAAGCGACCTCAATCCAAACCATAGTAGGATCCGTAAATATGCAAAGGAAACAAAAAAGCACTCTAAATCATAATAAGAATAGTCTTTTCTTTTCCTTTGAACCTGATAGTTTTAACTATGCCGCAGATTTGATTTGATTTAGTCAGATTAATACCCTGTTTCTAAACTACACGAGGACTATTGAGGGAGGATATTTTAATTTTGCCTCAGTCAGAAGGGCCTAAGTTCTCTCACTACATCACGCCAATGTATGGACGGTTGACCCTCAGTAAGTAATTCAAAATGTGCCAGACCCACATATTACACTATATTACCCGAAAGACCCTTAGTTGAAGTGGGTCTCGAACCCACTATTTTCCGGCTCCTGAAGCGAAGACTTTGCCACCATGCCATCGACGTCTCCTACCCTGTGTTGTTTAGTTTAGTTATATTAACGTCCCGTTTTGCAGAAACACGAGGGCTATTTTGTTACGAACCTCGTAATTTTGAACCCAGGTCAGATGACAAGGAAGACACTTACGCTGGCACAAACCCCTTTCCAAACTTCCGCACCATACCAGCGGGAGGATGCTTGACCCACGACGTCAGATATAACGTACTTCCCCCCAACTTCCCTCCCTTTCCAAAAAATATTGCGTTTAGCATAGAATTCGAGTCTATGCTAAACTATCAGATTTGTTAACCAAATACTTTCAATATATGTTTTCTCAAAGAGTTTTTGTTGCGGGGTACAAGTATTTCAAATATCCTTTTCAACCTATCGTACAAGACAAAATTCTAAAACTGGGGGTTGCAACTTCACAAGGTTTCAAATGTCTTATTATAAATATATGTTCTGATGGTATTATGTATGTGAGCAAAAACGAAGAATGAGCGGTGCCCCACTCTTCCAAATGCCTATACTCTCCAACCTTGAGAATGCTTGACGCCACGCTACAAGCTCAACATGTATTAACACATGTATACTTAAAAAATTCGTTGTAATATCGGGTCTTGCCTCTCAGTCGTCCAATTTTAAAGCTGGTTTAAGCCACAGTCATCATTATCTGATTCACTCATTTTGCTTATTCACGTTGAATGGAGATTCAACCTGGAATTGTTGGTAGCTAAACATTCGATTTACCAGCTTTCATTCATGTGTTCTTATCAGGTTAAGAATGGGCACAGAGAATCTCGAATAACCAATGACTGAAATTCCGCATGAGATTCTTATTTTTCATCATATGCTGACAAGATGCCGTTTTGGGTACAGATTTGGTGGCGTTTCCAAATTTACGTGGGCAACAAGTAATGATAAGCGAAATTTTCAAGCTCGGAGAGCCTGCCAAGCGTATGCTTGGTGAGATGTGGATTCCTGCTATTATTTATAACTGATTTAATTTGGCTTCTTGAAAAGGATAGCTCTATTTGAAAGTGCAGCACCTACGGATAAAACGTTATTTGCAGGTACAATACGCCAACGGTCGGTTCTCATCCGATCACCACAGTTAAGTAGCATCGGGGGCGGCCTTGCGCTAGATCAAGTGGGATTAGTCACAATAGGTGTGCCACCGGTGGTACACACATTGAATGCGCCATCGGGCGGTGTGTACTACCGATGGCTCACACTTGAATGTACCATTGGACGGCGTGTACTCCCGGTGGCTCACATTTGAATGTATGATTGGCATGCGTGTTCCACCTGTGGTTCACACTTGGATATCCCATCGAGCGGTACCACAAACCATCAAATGTGTACTTCGTTAGATTCGTTTATAATCCGTTCACACTTTTGCTGATTGCCATCTGTTGGCAAATCATCAACTGACATTAGTGTGCTGTAAAGATAAAGCAGAATATGGAAGCAGCACAGATGGAATTATCAGAAGCTTCTGAACTCTGATTGCTAATATGCTTACAGTCTTTTCGGTTTACTTACCCAAACTGAAATGCACGACGGCAAATTAGCAATAGCGGGAAAGAAAGCAAAGCAGAAATAGTTATCTCTGGCATACGTTTTCAAATTGCGCGTTAGGTCAGCGCTGCTCGATAAAGCATAGCGCTTTTAGGGTTGCCGCGTGGTGGCAAGAAAAGCAAATTTCAGAGTCGGCGTGAACATGTTGAGAATAAATAATTAACTTATCGAGAATTTTTTCCTTAATTTTAATAATTTAAAAAATATTGAAATATAATTCTCATCAAGTTAAACCGTTCAATTCAAACCTTTTACATTGCTTTTACAAATATTTAATTATTTATTTTGAATCCATTGCCAGAAACTGTGGTATGGAGATTTTTGAACAGATTTATTTGCAGGTACTGTTTCTTTGAATAACACGTTATTTATACATAAAAAAAATACTAGAATCGGAAAAAAAACTAAAACTAAAAGAACAAGAATAACAAAAACATAAAATACACACAATGCAATCTGATACGCGCATACGTTGCAGCTTAAAGGAATGCAGTGACAATAATACAAAATTAACTAACATAAAAGGTTATTTATAAGTAATGTACATTCTGTTCAATTTAATTTTTCTGCTGTAGGAGTAAATGAAAAATCCTCTAAACAAATATTTATACTTTTTTTAAATTTAGAATATATGCCAGTATTGGGGAGGGAGGGGAAGTAAAAATAGAAATTAGTTAAAATATGTATAAAATAGGTTTGGAAAGAGGAGTAAAATCGAATGAAATATCCAATTTTACAGACATAATTTTTTTAATGATTAAGCAAAATTCAAATTCATTAATAGCTTTGTCATGTATCTTCGAAGAGGACAACGGCACCTAAGTTGTTGGCCTAACCTATAATCTGTGAGTCAGTAAACGGACACTTTACCGGCCACGCTATTTAGTTTTCTTCTTTTAACTCTCTCGTTTGTTAAAATTTTTAATGGTAGTTTCTTCTACAATTTTTTCAATGAAAATTTGCATTCTGGCAATGGGGTTATAAGCAGAGTTAAACTATTGACTTTGGATTTCAGGCAGCTGCAAACAGTAATTGAAAATTCCGTAAGACCTCTTCTGAGCTTATGGAACTCGTCAGAATTGGAAATTCGATTTTATCAATAACTTGCCATGAGGTGCAATTCTATCACTGGAAGATTCCGTGAATATAACCACACGAATTGGAAACCAGAACTAGAAACCAGTTTAAATTAAAACAAAAAGCATCGTATGTCCCCGATGAAACACTGAAAAATCTCGCAAAGTAACATTAATCTTTGTTTCAATTGTCTTATAAATAATATCAAGTACAAAAAAAAGCCTTTTTAAATTCATACAGAAGCATACTGAATTTGACAAAACCTGGAAATAATATTTTATCCGCATGTACAGTACCTGTAAATAATGCTTTATTCGTAGGTACAGTACCTGCTAATAAGCACTTATACAGGGTGTATATGAAATCCACCGACAAACTTGGAGGTGTGATGATACACGAACAAAAAATGTCTTGAAACATGGGGTCGCAAATGATGCTGAATGGGTGAAAATCAAAAAAATTCGTCTTCAAAGTGTGATGTATTTAGAAGTCGTCAGACCTTAACCCCTTGGACTTTTCTTCTAGAGACACCTGAAATCATTCCTTTATGGTAACAGTGGAGGCTCCAGAAGATCTGACAACGAAGATCATGACCGCTGCAACAGAAATACAGCAAACACCCAAAATCTTCGAGAGTTTCTACCAGTTGTTTCTGTATAGTTGTGCCCTATGCAATGACTTCCGCAGGGTTACTTTCAACAACTATTGTAGAAATTTTGTTTGTTCTGTGTATTACGAGATTATTTGTACATAAGTTGTCCAATAAATTTTTAAGGCACTAATTTCTCTATTTTGTCCCTTACTTCCCTGCCACAATTTGCCGACGCATTTTAGCGATTTTCACCCATTCAACTTCATTTGAGGCCCCATGTTCCTTTGCACTTCTTGTTCGTCTTGATGTGTACTATTAGCCATCCAAGTTGGTCGTGGATTTTGTATGCACCTTGTATATTTCTAAGTATATGTGAATTTAGAAACAAAGAGAAAGTGAAAATTGTTGAGCAAAAAGCCGTATGCTAGATGCGTAAATAGTGATTTTGGAATCTCAAATATACCAGCCTTGTTTTCCAGCCAACCAAATAATGCAGAAAACCCCTCCACTTAATCGATTCCCGTCTAAAAAAATAAATTAAATTAAAAAACAGACGAAAAAAATTCGGAAAGCTATTTTACCATAAGAATAACATAAAACAAAGAGTTATAAAATCTGTTGTGTAATTATTTTTATTAGACCAGATAAAAAAATTTAACCATCTCAAATAATAAATTTAATAATCTCAAGTAATTATTCCATATAATTAATGATATATAATATTAAAATAATAGTTTACTACAAAACTGTCGCTTTCTGTGGTACACCATTAATTTATTATTTGTATGCATTTCGAACATTAAATCCGATTAAACTCTAAATTGGATTTCTGGAAGAAAAAAAATACAATGATTTCGGGTTTTTTTATCTCGTGCTATTTCTGGATCATTATTAATAAATAATCCCTTGTAAAGTGCTTGTGCAGTAATATTAATAAGTTTTAGTGTATTTTTAAGAAGATTTTAGTCGAAAATGATTTTTAATATTAGGAATGAAAAGAGATTCATGAATAGGGAGAGTGCAAATTAACATAATGAAAGTCTGTTAAGCTATTTTCGAGTCTGACAAGTCGGATAATTTTGTGGTGGTACAATACATCTGAAGAATTTTGAATGAATCGGAAGATGTTGACCACTGAAATTATTTTGTATTCTATAGGATATCAGAGAAAGATCTTTACTATTTTAAACATTAGTGACAAAAAAGGGAAAACATTAATAAAAATACGATATCTAAGACGGTTTTTTTACAGTACATTCAGTGTGGCTCTATGTGAGCTCCTTTAGTAGCACGAAGAATGTCCAGTCTGCACTCAAACATTTCTTGTCTCTTTAAACTTCTGCATCCATGCATCCATGTCCAATTGAAGGCACACCTGATGGACTTCTATGGTACATCAGGCGAATTTTTCTTTGCACGGTTTTTGGTGATTTTGTTTCCGTTAACTATAATACACATATCGCTTTATCCTGAGCGATCGCCATTTTCATTTCTTATTACAGCTACCAAGTTATTAGTGCCATCTACCTCAGACCATTGACACTAAAAAAATGTTAGATTTCTTTATTCTTTTGCTGAAAACTGCGTTTTATTTCACCTTTTCGTATTTTTATTAATTTGTATAATAATAAAGATCTTTCTCGGACACCCTGTACTTCTATTTAAACCATTTACTAGACGCTCTCGAAGCCGCCTGGCGGCTTCGCGGCCAGCACCCACTGTGCTCAGCACTATCCCTGCCACCTCGCTTCTTCGTGAATCTCAGCCACTACTTTTTTCAGTTTTAAATACTGCATGAAGATCTGTGCAACAGACCATGAAACCCTAGTAGATTTCATATTCTTTGTAGACAACAGATTGCTTTAAAATTTTAAAATCTTTCAATAAACCTCATCTAGATGTAATGTTTTGTATAAATTTTTCACGAATTTCGGCATAAAAGTCTTCAGATCCATAAATACAGAATGAAGTCGCCCTAACTAAACAGTTCCCACCACCTACAATAGGTATTTTACAATATTTTTGACACGCCATTGTGTTGGAACTGTTGGGATCTATATATTTAAAATAATATGTTAAAACCCTCAGACAGTTCACCAGCCCCAACCAACAGATCGATTTCGATTTTTTTTTTTCATTTCAAAGGTTATGACGTCTAGATATGTTATCAAGAGTCGTTTGGGGGGCGGGCGGGGGGGGGGGGGGGGGAGCGGAAAAACACTTCTCCTCTGTTCATTGTATATGGGTAAACCTTGTAGAAATTCCCCAGCCCCAACTACCTAACCGATTTCGACAATTTTTATTTCATATGAAAGCTTATGACGTCCATGTCATCAAGGGTCTCCTGCTCTCCCTCCCCCCCATTTTCGAACGAAATCGAAAAAACTCGTTCCTAATGTACATTTCCTATGGGGAAAACCTTTGGACAGTTCGCCAGCAACAACCAACCGACGAATTTCGACAATTTTTATTTCATATGAAAGCTTATGACGTCTAGATATGTCATCATAGGTCGTCTGCCCCCCACTAACCCCCATTTCCGAACGAAATCGAAAAACATATAGAGAATGTATGGTGGAGAAGTGTTTTTTTTTATTTCCTTCAAAAATGGGGGATGGGGGGACAGGCTATCCATGATGACATATCTAGATGTCATAACCTTTCAATTAAAAAAATTGTCTAATTCCGTCCGGTGGTTGTTGTTGGCGAACTGTCCAACTGTTTTCCCCCATAGAGAATGTACAGTGGGAAAGATTTTTTTCCGATTTCGTTCGAAAATGGGGGTGGTGGTGGCAGGCGATCGCGCGTTGATGGCATATCTAGACGTCATAAGCTTTCATATGAAACAAAAACTGTCAAAATCGGTCGGGTGGTTGAGGCTGGTGGACTCGGTGAAGAATTTTTTACCAAATTATTTTAAATATATAGATTTTAATTCTCTCATAAAAAAGGGAAATTGTTTTTACCAAGCAGAAAACGCAAAAAATTCAAGTTAGCAGAGACATGAAACGAAAAATATACATCAGTGTGTAAAACACACTCCTTCACAGAACAATTGCTCTAAAGGAACACTGCCTAGCAGTGTATTACTCCACATTTGTTAATTCACAATAATTTGAATTTTACTAGATATGGATTGAAAATGACACTGAAATCCTTGTAGAATGACTATATGCCACGCAGTCACTAGGCTATTGTGCAAATCCTGAATGGAGGAAGAGTTCCCTAAGAGACAACCATTTCCAACTTACTTCAAAAATGTTTATTTCAGCTCAAATGAGTGAAATAATTTGGCTATCCTAGCAAAGAAAATTCATTTTTTAAAATCTGAATCCAATATGGAGGAAAAGTTCTTTTTAATATAACCTTTTCCAACATACCTCACAAATATTCCTTTGAGTTGAAAGCATTGAACTAATTTGGCTATCCTGTCAAAATAAATAAACTTTCATGATTCTTAAGCCTTGTTGTGTTTGATAGTGGTTCATGTACAGCTGGGTGACAGAAAAATGTGAACATCTTAGGATTTACACATTTTTCTAATGTCTTCCGAAAGCCTGAATCTATTTTCCTTGAAATCCGACAATCTAAAGAAGACGCTTAAACTCACAATTTTCATTGAACATTCGGTACGAGGGCACCTAGGGGAGCGACTAGAAACTGATAAAGACGAAAGGAGATTTTGGCTCACCCCATTTCACAGAAATCTGATAATGTTTTGCAATTTCCATCAATGCTTTTCTTCGAAGTGTACAATATTTATATGCATTTTCGAAAAAATGGCACGAATATTCAGGAAGATATAAAGGTTTTCTTAAAAAATCTCAAATTTTTCCACATGTTTTTTTGTGTGCTTCTAACGTTCAGAGTTTTCAACCAAATTATAAAAAACTTACAGAATATTCGTCAATATGTTAGAGAAGCTTTATATTAAAATTTGAAATAAATACCTTCAATATTAAAGAAAATATGAGTATTTGTAGAAAATAATTTTTTAATGCGCATGTGAGACACGTAGCGTAATTTTTCTTTCACAGCTTCAAAGCCATATATATAGGGCAACTGATATAAAAATTCTAGTTAAATACCTTTAAGATTCGGAAAGATATTGGCATTGCAGCCAGGTTAATTTTGGTTGCACTCTAAGAGAAGTTAAATGATGAGGGTTCTTGCGCAAATTCATATTGTTTTACTTGAATCTTCGGACAGTAATAGTGAATTTTATGATAGTTGAATATCCTGAATATCCATGCATACTTATAGACTGCATGCATCATCTAAATTGCAATTCGACTTTAAGTTTTTGAAGGTTCTTAACGTGCCATGAACATGATGCAACAAGTGATGTGTGGTCTGATGTTTGCGATTTATATTCTCAGTAAGCTTCTTCTTTCCTAGCAATAATAATAACTGTGATCACTATGATTCGCATTAAGGATTGCCGAATAGTTGATTGAAATCTATCAGTCTGAGAATTTAAGTTGTATTCTACTATTATTTTGTAATTTTAATTTGTTTATTTGCTTGTAAGATTCTAGCCATCCAGTTCTGAATTAAGATTCTTGCAAAATTCTAGACAGCCGATTGGGTTGATGACCCTTTGGCCGTTGGGTGTATAAGAGTAGATCTTCAGTTTTACTTTACTATCTGACGCTATGGAGAGCCTTGGTGTGGAAAAGCTGTCTTCCAGTACTTGGTTTTTGTCTTTTTGGCTCTCTGTGGTTTCCTTTAGTCTCTTCTTACTGGGTGGGTTGGATCACGGCAGCTCATATGCTTCCCGTGTGGATTCGGCCTGGGAGGGATGTAAATCTTGTCATCCAGTTCTGAATTATCTTCAAGGAGACGATTCTTTCACAGGAATGACATAATGTATATAGCTTATATTCGTAACACTGTTCTTAATGAAAATCTGAATTTTTGTCATATATGCATTTTATAACACTTAATATACACATCAGTTTTCCACATTTAAAATGTATCATATCATTGCCTTTTCTTGTGTATGATCTCAACTTGCAAGGTGAAAATTGCTTTATTGCATTTATTCCTGAAATTTTCGGCACGGGAGTCAAGTACAGTGGAACATAATGTTAACCAGAAAATATTTAATAAAGTGGTTGTAAATATGTTGGTTAGTTGGCTAGTAAACTTTAATGACGCAAAAGTCATATTTGGCCATACTGTGCAAAGATATGGTGCAATAAGTGGCAGTGTGTTTCATATCTGTTTTATAAAGAATAGTTGTCCAAAGGAAAAATTTAACATTCAATTTACATGTTTGCTTGTATCACTGAATGCAATCTGGTATTTCAAAGTGAAATAATATTTTTTCTTTTATTAATTCCATATAAGAACATGTTAACTAAAAGAATTCAGAATTATGGTTTCATGGAAAAGAACGATTTTTAAACAAAAATATCTCAGTGCAACACTAAAAATAACATTTCATAACTTTATCTCTAAAAATGGAATTTATTTAAACAATAGAAAAGACAGGATTATATATAAAGCCAGACATTTTTTGTTCCAGTTTTCTAAACTATCGAAATCCGAGCACAATCCTGTGTTTTACTTTCTTTTTCCATGTTCTTATTTTTATGCGTCTAGCCAACGCTGTTCTAAGTGAAAAGAAAGTGCAGACAAACTATTTTCTGTATTTCCACAAATAACTTTATTCTGTTAAAAATGTGTTATGTTACAAAGATGAAACAATGAGTTCATAAATCCCCTGAAACATAAAAATATTCTTTTTATTCTTTGTTTTGGTTCGGATAGCTTTCAGTCTATTTGGAATTGTCATAAAACGTGACAAGTAGCGAAAAGAAAAGAAGTAAGTGAAAAACTACGAGAACACTGTAGCTGAATATAGGAAGTGTGCTCGTGCAAAAGGGATCAGCGGTTCGTGGAGCAGTAGTGTTGAATTGTTCTTTGAAGAAATCTTCATTTTTTGTGCTTGTTCTGTTACAAGTTCGATCATCTTCTGACTGAACAAACAGCACTGTAGTACCTAGTAAATAAAATCCGATTAGTATTCAGGGTGTTTGAGAAAGATATCTATTGTTCTAAACATTAATATCAAAGATACGAAAAGGTGAAATGAAATGCAGTTTGCGGTACAAGAATGAAGAAATCTGTCATTTTTTACAGTACATTCAGTGTGGCTCTACGTGAGTTCCTTTAGTAGCGCGAAGAATGTCCAGTCTGGACTCGAACATTTCCTGTGTCTTTAAATTCTGCCTCTATGCATAAATTGAAGGAACACTTGGTGGACTTCTATGGTACATCAAACGAAACTTTCTTTGTACGGTTTGGGTGACTTTGTTTCAGCTAACCACAATACATACTGCGCTTTCTCCTGAGATGTCGCCATTTTGGTTTCTTATTACAGCTGCAAAGTAATTACAGCTATCTACCACTCACTGTTGATACTATAAAAAACTACTAAATTTCTTCATTCTTTTGACGCAAGCTGTATTTTATTTCACCTTTTCGTATTTTTGTTATTATTTTTTAGAATAATAAAGATCTTTCTTAAAAAACACTTGTGTAATTAGTGGTATTAATAAACTGAAATTCATTTAAAGGAACAAACATTTTATGTGGATACATCATTTTCTGAAAATAATCGGGTCACTATATGAAGAAATGAAACACTGAACGCGCATTAAATGTTATGATTTATGTCACACTGACCGAGTATTAGGAGAAAGTACCAACCATGCACTACCCTCTCCAAGCTAGCTCGTCTCTAGATGTCCCCTTCTCACCTGACAGGTGAAGAAACGGAAAGGAAATAACGTTAGTACAGTTGTTAGTTCAAAATTTACTATTGATTATTAATGCTGCTATTTCAGAATTTGGTATTGACTGAGTATAAGGCATGAAAGTTTTACTATTTACAGAGTAGAAGTTATGAAAATTTTGATATTTATTGAGTATAAGGCATGGAAATGCTACTATTTACAGAGTAGAAATCGTGAAAGTTTTGCTATTTACCGAGAATATGTCATGAAAGTGTTGCTACTTACAGAATATATGGCGTGAAAGTTTGCAATTTTACTGAATAGAAATCACGAACAGGGAATTGTTTAAGAATAAAAAGTTTAGTTCGACCATTATCCGTGCAGTTTTTCTGAATGACGTGTTGGGAACGCAAATGCATGACGGTTTTTGCTTGTCACGTTATGCATTTAATTTTCAATCTTTTGACCAGTTTGTAAAACGTGTCATTCGTTAAAATAATTATAGTTAAATTATTTAAATAGAATCTTAAATTTTCTTAAACTAAAATAGTTTTAAAATTTCTTAATGAATATTATCTAATTTTCTGTACATACTGAAAGATATTATTAAATTTTTTTCGAGTTAAATCAAATCGGAGTCGCATCTATCTAAATGTGATAGAAAATGAAATATGAGAATATATCCATCTTTTTTAACTCACTATTCAAACAGCGGTGTGTTGAAGAGACTATTAATGTTCAGAATGGCCATCGTGAGGGGGGTGGGCACCGTTAAGACAAAATATTTTTGCATTTATTGCATTTAAATCGACAAATATGACGAAGGGGATGATAAAAAATTTACCATAGCCTAGACACAACTTTCTTTCTATGCTCCGGGTGCCCATCGTGGGGAAGGGGCGCCGCAAAAATATATATTTTTGCATTTAAGTCGATATATATGATAGGGGGATAAAAAATTTAACATGGCCTGCCCAACATTTTCTTTCGATGCTCCATTCGATTAGCCAGTGTCCCAGGGAGATACACCAAGTGCCAAATTATGATTCTGAGATTGCTGAAATGATTGCTGTAAATGCTTCTTTCCATAAATGTGAAAAATTGAAAAGAACGCGTTTAAAAATGAAAAGTAATATAATTTATGTAAAGAGATGCAGTGTTCTCCACTCTACTTCCTCGTGTACTTCCACGAGTAATAAATTGGGGTAGAAAATAATTTTGTCTAGATAATATACAACCAAATGTTTTCGATTGACGTCAAAAACATGTCATAAAATATACAAAATCACCTTTCCCTGCAGATTTTGACCCCTCCGTGATACATACCCTAGATTTTAATGTAAAACCCACATGCCAAATTTCATCTGTTTAGATTGTTGCATTTTCGAGTTATCATGTCCACATACACTCGGTGGGACAGACTGACAGGATTCCGTCTAAAATTTGATAGAAATCTACAGTTTTGGTGTTATGACTATATACCAAATTTCAAATAATCGAACTGGTTGCTTTTTTTAAGTATCATGTACACAAACGCACGAACAGACAAACTGACTGGTTTTGTCGGAGTCGGTGAGGTCTGTAACGTAGAGATTCGTCAAATTCTCAGGGTCGAATTTTTTTACTATTATAATACTGTCACTTAAAAATTCGTCTGCGAGAGTGTAAAATGCAGCTGCACTTAAAAATATCTTACCAGCGATGACAAGCAAATACATGACACTAACGCAAACTCCTACAACAATTTTGAGAGTTCCGGTTATTTTTGGATCCCCAGAGGATGTGCAGATACAGAAAGTCAGCAGCAACAGTAAGATGAGTAGGCAGAAGAATATCGATCCTGTTATTACCAGATACTGTGCAATGACTGGTACAGTGTCGCAGTAGTCCCAGCAGGCAGCTCCTGTTTCAAAAGAAATGCTTGATGAATGTGTTTGAAAAGTAATACAGGGTGGTGAGAATAAAATTTAGAGATTCAGAGCAATGTAGAGAAAAAATTAGTGATCCAAATCCCGACGGTATGTATTTCATACCATAGAGACACAAATGTTCCAAACATGAACGGCAAAGAGCGTATTCCTGTAGCGATCTCCCTTTCCGTTTGATACCCCATATTCTATTGCAAAAATAGCTTGATTCTGTATGCCCTTAAAGATTTTCCCGTGACTTTAGAATCGCCCTGTAGATAGCCAAGTGGGGATAGGCCGTTTACCATTTATGCCTCTCCCGCCACGAGTACGTAGATGAGAAGCCGCCGGATAGGTAATCGAGGTTTCGCTTCCCTGGTGGGTATAGTAATGGTGGTGTGGCTCATAGGGCCCACCTCCAAAGACAGGTCGTACCCCCGTAAAAGGGGGGTGTCGCATGAGCCGCTCGAAATGGGGGCTATTTTGCAGTCGACTTTAGTGCCAGATTTTCTGTTGCGGTGGTCGGTCTTTCAGATTCACCGGACGGCTTCGAGCTAAGTCGAGGTGTTTCGTTATGAATTACCATTTATTCCTGTAACAGCAAGATACTGTAATGAATATAAACAAGTTGATCTTAAGGGTTATATAATCACCAACGTTTTCTTGGAGAACTCCAGCCCCCGCTTTAATAGCAGGAACATTTTTGACAACTTTAAGGTATTTTGCCACACCCCGAAACCGATTTCTCCCATTATTATGTTCGGAGTTCGATAATCATTACTATGAAGCAATGTAACGAGTGATACCGTCAAAATTGTGTAATATCGAGGTATATTATACCAAAGTATGTGTGAATGCCAAGTTCTCAAAATTCTGTGCACTGCACGGTGGTGACAAATACAATATTAACCAACATTTCCAATTTAAACAACAAGCATTTAATTACTTTATTTGCTTTAAAATAATAGGGATTCACTCTATCATGCTTCCTGCCCTATGTTAATAATGTATTTTCATGCGTTTACAACGAACAGCAAACGCTAGAGACTCGGTTACAGCGAACTGAAAATTTCTAAAACTTCAAACTTTTACTTGTCCAAAGGGGCATTCTTTACTAATTGTGCTCAAGTCAACCCAACTTCTACAAGAGTTACCCTTTTGCATGAAATACTCTGGCCCAGAGACCACATTCCTAGCCTATTGTACCTTTGTTAGAGTCGCTTCTAACCCCATAAGTGGGACAAAGGAACAATAGGCAAGGCTCTTTACAGTTTCTATCTCCCCTCTTTCCCCCGGTGGACACCTGGCCTGGTGTCAACCAGGGAAGGGGGGAACTTTCTGGTCAGCTGGGGAAGTGAGTGAGGAAGATATCGTGGCATTAGTAAATGAAAAAACAACTCTATTGTAGATTCGTCTTCAGATATGGAGGAAGAACAAGACGAACCAGGGCCTTCAATTGCAGATGCAAAAGCAGCTACAAACGTTTTGAACAATTTTTTGCCACAGAAAACATCTACGAACATGTTGTGGACCTGTTTAAAATGGTGGATAAAAAATTGACGAGTTGTATATAAAATCGAAAACTTTTCAACCAAAAATAACATCTTTTTTCAATGTAGTGGGATTAGCAAATAAGTAAAAAACGATAAAAGTTTAGTTTGTTTATTATTGAGTATATTATTTAATACTTTATTTGTCCCTAATTACTAATGAAAATATTATGTTATTAAAAAGTTTATTATAGAAGCAGTATCTCAGCATGATGGGACATTTTTTTTTTTTTTTTTTTTGCAAATACGGATACAGCAAACCTCGGTTAAAACGAACTTCTGAGTCGGTCCGTTGAGGGTTCGTTATAACGGGGTTTGACTGTATAGGCAGAGGAGAAAAAGCAGAAGCTTTTACAAACGCATGTTCATCAAAGTCTGGGAACAGGGAGAAGTAAAATGATAGTATAAAATCTGAAGTTCTTTAAAGATGATTTAGATTAAACACTGAGATTGAGCTTCCTACACGATGTTCATAGAAAGAAAATTGATTCGAACACAATTCAACAAGATACCTGTAACAATCGTGGCCCTTTTAAATGTTGGTTCTTTTGTGAAATGATTACCGATGCTCCATGGTAAATAACAAAACAACAGTTAATTTGGACGACACGTTAAGGACAGGACAATCAGTACATAGAGAATAAATGTTGCTGACCGCGAAGGGTCTCAACATTTATTCTCTATATACTGTTTGCCGTGTCGCCCAAATAAACTGTTGTTTTGTTATTTACCATGGAGCATCGGTAATAACTTCACAAAAGAACCAACACTAAAAAGGGCCAACACTAATATTGAGACCCTTCGCGGTCAGAAACAGTACCCTAAATGAAAGATTGTATATTTTTTCACACACCTATATACAGTGGCGGTTTTTGCACAGGCGTTAGAGGCGCTCGCCTCGTGACTCAAGAATTTAGGGGGCCTCAAAACCTATTCGATTTGCATCGTTGTGCTAAAACGACGACGATTTTTAGACATTGGGTAGAGGTAGGGGGCCTCAAAGCATTTTTAGCCTGTGGCCTGGTATTGACAAAATAAGCCACTGCCTATATATTCATGAGACTGGATGAAAATATGAATCCAAAAATAAATTTTAGCTCGATATGCGTCTAAGATTTAGTGTTAAATATCAACCGAAGAGTATATCGTCCCTTAGCAAGCAACACCACTTATCAACTATTTCTGTTTTTTGTTGGGTTTTTTTTTTTCACATCTGATAGGAGCATACGGTCTCATGTTCGTATCAGATGATAAAAAAAACAATCAGAAATATTCGTTACTGATTGCGAAAAATTCAGTTTTATCTTCCTCTTTGAAATTTCAAAAAAAAAATTGACACAGGTGGTGTTGCTTGCTAAGCGATGATATGCTTAAACGTATTAAAATGATAAGTTAAATATAATAATAAACGGAATCGTTCTTACCCATACTTATCATAGCCAGAGAGGAAACGAGTATTCCTGGAAAAGAAATAGTACTATTTATTACAGTATGGTTAATGAAATTTATAGGATGAAATTTTTCTGTACAAAAATTTACTTCATGCATTTTAATCCCCGTTTTAAAGCAACACGAGGGCTATTTTGGGACAAACCTCGTAATTTTGAGCCGTAGTCAGAAGGCGATGCCTGAGCTGGCACCCCCTCTCCAAGCTTCCGCATCGCACTAGCAGGGAGATGTTTGATCCGCGACGTGAGATTTAGCAATCACCAGCATGGCGTATCTTCAGTGGAATCGGGTTTCTAACCTGGGACCCTCCGCGCCCGATGCTGAGATCTTTCCACTTACCACCGAGGCTTAGCAGGCTCTAAGCTTTAAGAAATGGGTTAAATTATCGGTTAAATTTAATTGAAATTATCAATAAAAAAATTGCTTAATAGGGTTTGTGGTGATTTAGTTTAATTATAATTTCGTAAGCACGAGTTGTTATATATTTCAAATGTAAGAATTTTAAAAATCATTTAATTAATTAGTTGTCAACTCAAAACAATCTGATACAAGCTAAAACTGATATTTTTAATACTCAATACAAAGTATAAAAATTTAATTTTCTTATAATACCCTCTTCATTTAACACTACAATCCTTTAGAGAAGAAAAAGAATCCCATCCCATTGTATCCTAAACGCATTCCATTGATTTCCTTTATTTATTTATACTATTAAATAATATAAATAAATAAAGGAAATCAATGGAATACGTTTGGAATGGGATTCTTTTCCTTCACTTTACACCATTATGTTAATTTGCTTGTAAAAAGTATCCGTAGTTCCTTACAAAATTATTGATCAAAGGTTAGATGCTGCTATAAATTTTGTCAAGCTTTCCTAGCGATTGGTACAACTGGTATCAGACAAGAAACAATCCCACGAAATCGCTCAGACCTACTCTGTTTAACAAAACGTGACACTTCATTAAATTGAGTTTCACTTCAATCAGTGGCGAATCCGGGGGGGGGGGTCGGGGGCCCCCCCCCCCCCCCCCATAGCCAAGCCAGAATTCTTATTATTATTTAAAATCATTACAACTGTTTTTTCTTAATTTCTCTCTTTAAAAAAATAATAAAAACATTTCAACATTGCTTTCTGGCTTGACAGGATGGAAAATTTTCCTATTTTTGTAGTCATTCCACTTGTGCTTGTAGCTTTGACGCGGTCGAAGACATTTTTTGGCTATTTATTTCGTTGCAATTTTTATTAAATTATAGAAAGTATTGTAATTTTCTTTATGATTCTTATTGTCAGGTGAGTAAAGTCTGTAAAGTTAAAGAGTTTTGGTTTACTTTAGCCTTGAGGTTTGACATTCGTCACGACGATACAAAATTTTTATGACCTCACCCCCCCCCCCGACCCGAATCCTAGATTCGCCACTGACTTCAATAATCCCTGTTTTTCAATTACCATGAGACGGTTAAAAACATTTATCAAAAAAGCATGCACAATTCAAGAAAGGATAACCAATGAAATTAAAATATCTCGTTTAGGAATAGGTATAATCGTTAACTCTCTACATAAAAATTTTAATTAAATTATAATACTATGGTTGAGATCACGATTTTGATTTATTTCAAAAATTATTCTTATTAATTTATTGTATAAACTTTACAATGGGATATAGCAGCAGCTGTTCTGAGCGTTATCAAAACTTTATTTTCCTTGGGAGATTTTTTCCACCACTTATAAGAAATATATAACATTTACTTTCTGAAATTCTACTTTTTAGCTAAAGATGGCGCCACTATGCAAAGGATGATTCAGAAAATGGTTTTTTTTTTCCCTTACTCATTGAGAAAATATAAAAGCTAATATGAGTAAGTAAATTTTGTAAGTATTAATAAGAAATCACAATCAAAAAAGATGCAAATACTTTTTTCAATTCCCATAATATATGCTGAATTTTTATGGAAATGGATGGCGCATCGGTTTTTACAGATAAATTACGAATATAAATTCGTGCCTTTATTTTTGTTCTCAATCTTGAGACAAAGGAGATTAAGTTTTCACCTACTCCAGAGGAGCAGTGAGATTTTTCTTGGAAACCGCCTCGACGACAAAATATTTTTGCGTCTCATTGATATTGTTAAAGCTAGAAATCGACATTTATGATAAGATGGACAAGTCGATACTGTCTCCTGCGTACCGTTTACACACGCCATGTCAATGCTGACCTATTCCTGTTTGTCAAGAATAATTATAAAGAGTAATGTCGCCACTATGTTGTAAAAAAATTTACACGTAACAAACATTATAGATTAAGAAATCACAATACATGGAATATAATTCCGTAGCTAATAATAAAAGGTGGTATTTTCAAAGTTAGAATCAAATTTCCCTTAAATCTTCAGAAATGCATTTTATATTCTGCTGATTTCTATTTATAATGAATCATATATAACGATTTTGTACATCATATATTTTTAAGAATATATTCAAAATACTTTATTTGAAAATTCGGAAACAATACAGATAATGGATTAGATAAAAGATATCATGATTTTCATTAATTTGCTTCTAAAAATATATGGCATTTTCGCTTCTGTTGAAAACTATGCACAAATCAATGGGATTTTCTTGAATCAAGAGGACTTTCTGTTTATCTTATTTTATTTATTTAGTTCAATTTCTGCTACAAAACTTGAAAATTTTTCATGGGAAGTAGTAACGAAATTCGCTTTTAAAGCTTTTGAAGGCAGTTTTTGAAAATGCAAATTCAGTAATTGTTTTATTTATTGACACTAATATTTGTTTGAAAATGACACCTTCAGCTGCCTCACCAAGTGGGGGGGGAGGCACGACTTGCATTACAGGGGGAGAGGTGTAATGAAATTGATCTCACATTTTCGCCAGATCTTTATTTATATACCGTTGCGTGAATGGGGTACAAAATTTTCCACGATGGGGGGGTATAGCACGCCCCCCCCCCCCCCCACACCCTGGCGCCACCCCTGTCTGCGATTATCAGAGACTGACTGATTCTACCCTTCTCAGTGACTATCAGAGAGATCATTTATCCCAAGCGCAGCAGGGTGGAACTAAACGAAATATGAGGCGCTTTCTAAACTGAGTTAGGATCCTCCTGAAATTGAAAGCATGTTTTCTTTCATCACAAGAGTGAATCAAAAGAGAGTTAGAAAGTCTACAAGACAGCAGCGCTTGTCCAGGGCCGTCTTATCCAATGGATGATTGAGCTGTAGCCCAAGGGCTCCACTGATCCAACGGGGCCTAAAAATTTACTGATTTTTTGGATTAAATTCTTAATCAAAAGAGCAATTTAATTATAATTTTAAATAATTATAATTGTATGCTAAAAGTAAAGTTATGAATAAGGCCTGTATCAGCCATCGATTTTGTAATGTTTCATGTACATGTTTTACTATAAATTAAAATGCGTAATTTTGTAATGTAATCGTTAAAGTAAATCATGTATAAGATCAGGGTTGGCAGAAGCTGTCTTGCAAAATCCTATTTTGAAAAGACACCGATTTGCAAAATTATAAAGCGCTAATCAGAGAGAAGGTGACTTTTTTTCCACCTCGTTTCTTTTATTAGATAGATATTTTCGTTTGGCCATAAGAGATTAAATTCCTACTTGTAGTTCTAATGGAGCGCCAAATTACTCTAGTCCAGGGTGCTGAATTTTTTTAAGAAGGGCCTGCATATGTCAAATGGTTCCCTTTCAATATAAAATCAAAAAAACAAAACAAGCATACCATGCCTAACCCAGTTTAGCTAAAATTATGGGTTGCGCCAATCTGGTTTTCAGTCCTTCCTTGTATTAGGCACCAATAAAAGTACTTACTTCTGGTTCTGAACTTAGTTTAGTCCTTTATGCTTATAAATACTTTATAAGTGTCATTACAAATTTCTCACCCCTTTTCTAGAAAATGTGTATTTGCGCTTTTGCTTGTACAAAATTACATTTCTGAGCTGTGGCGGCGATTGGGAGTTATAAGTGGGGGGTGAGCAAAAATTTATAGAAAACTAAAAGTACCGGGGAGTACAGAGGATCGACAATAAATTTAAAAATTTAGCTACAAAATTAGCTAGCTTTCCTGGATTCTATTGCATTTTTATAATTTCTAGTTTTAGACAGCTAAAATGAAATAAAATTTAAATTTTCCTGTGAAAAGTGGGGGGACCGCCCCCCTACTCACCGCCACTGTCTCTGAGAAAGTGATGACTGCATCATTAGAGTAGATGTAAAATTTTGAATATTGAAATTCTCAAAGTTTTACCTTTTATGTTTTTATCTACAAACGTTCTATTTTTAAATTTATTTTGTGTCGTTATTTTTATTGTCTTCTGCAATGTTTTTTATTTCTCTTTTATTTTACTGTATAAGAGAGAAACTTTTCTATTCTTATGTTTCATATAACATATAAAATACAGAAAAGGAATTTCTTATTTTAATCTATTATATTTCGATAATATGTGTAAGACGAATTTATAATGAAAAAGAAAACGGCTGTGTATTTATCCAAAAGAACAGCTTACCAACGATGACTATGGTAAACCATAAAAAGCTTGCCATGCTATTCATTCTGTAACTGCTTATACAATAATCTGAACTTAGGCTGACAGAACTACATTTCAGCTTTGTGTTTCCTAAAATCAAAGAAAATATAAAAATAAATTATTAATATATGTAATTCAAGTAAAAAGTAAAACACTTTGTCCAGTAACATGAAATCTCCTAAAGTATAATGACAGTAAAGTGTATTGGAAGTATAAACTGCACAATAAAAATATGAAACATTTGAATTTTAACGTATTATTAATATGGACGAGTTTTCTGTTTTGTTTATTTACATTAAAATGCGGTGATTACGTAATTCCGGTGAAATGCTAAGTCAATGGAATCTTCAAAACGGTAGTCCAAAAGCCATGTAAATAAAGTCAAGGTTTTAATGTAAGTAAACAAAACAGGGAAAACTCGTACATAGACGAACAGCAAATTGTTTGGACATCTCTTATTTTGAGCGATTGCATATGTCAAGTGTAATCACGCATGCGTGTTAGTGCTCTAGTTACCGGAAGAGCGAAAGTTTGTGCTGTTCATACCGTTCACTTATTTTACAGTAATATTCTGCATAAATTTGTTTCATAAATAACTAAGACTTTTTTTTCATCTTTATTATGCTCGTGCATCATTACTAAACACTCACTTACAATTATATTCTCTAAATATTCATTGGAATGCAATCGCAATATTTATACTTTCGCATTCATAAAGTATACAATAATATTATAAAATTTTTCATTTCATTATTTTTAAAATTGAAAAATTAACTTACTTCCACGGTGGAGCAGCAAGTGGCGAACAACTTTTTAATATAAGAGGGATTAAATTCATGTCTTGGGAAATATTTTCGGGTTAAGCCTAAGTGTCATGTTTCAGCTCAAGGGAAGTCTTAGATGCACAACAAACGCATATGCGTAAGCCTTATCGGTTACTGATAACGCAACGAAAATCTAAATGTGAGATAAAAATAGCGTAGCTGTGAAACTGTTACTCAGACGATGGCCAGGTGAACAATGGATTACAAACCAGCAATATTATTGGAACACGTTGCAATGTTTCTATGCAAATTAAGGTGGGATGAGCTGTTTTGAAATTATTCGACATGATTGCTTTGTAGAATAAAATGTTCTTAATAACCAATTCAAATCAAATGAATTAAGAAAGAATCAATCAGTTGCATTATTCGTTGAGAAAAGTGAATTTTTATCTGCGTGCTTATCTATTCTAATAAAAAAGAGGTGCTTTCATCGTCATGTGTTTTTTTCTAGACATTTTTTTTTTAAGAATTCATCTTTAATCTCTGTTTAGCTAGTCTAAATTTAAATCACTCATATTTTCTGAAATAAAATACAAGATGGTAAATGAAAATGGTGAATATTATGGTAAATGAAGATATGCAGAGGGTGACCGGCTAACGAGCATTATTTTTTCAAAGATGATGCTTATTATCAACATTATTCCTCAACGTGTCTTCGATTTTTTTTACGTAGAGTTTTATGGGAATTTGACTAATTCATTCTGGAGTTACAAAAATAAAATAAAAAAATTATATAATTTTTACTGCATTTATTTATATGTAATAATAGCAACACACGTCTATCTTGAACTAGACTAAATGTAAAACACTAATATCTTCTGAAAGAATATTCAACTTTGTAAATGAAAATAGTGAATAATATGGTAAATGAAGCTTTGTAGAGGGTGATCGGTTAACGAGCATAATTGTTCAAAGATGATACTCGTTATCCGCATTATTCATCAACCTATCTTCTATTTTCCATAGAATTTTACAGGAATTTGATTAATTCATTCTACAAACCCCAAAAATTAATAAATATTTATATAATTACTTTCTGATTCAAGAGAGAGCCGTGTTGTTAATATATATAACAATATTAAATCTAAAAAAACTTTTTTAAACACTGCTTTTATCAGGGTATTGAAATGGAAAAATAATTTTCTATCAAAAATCTGGAGGTAAAAAAAAAATCTCAAAAGCGTGAGATTCAGATAGAAATGCTCGAAGTCAGTTAAAATTGCAATCACATTTACAAGTATTTTAATTTTTATATAATGAATACTTAGGACCTATTTGTTCCTTATGATATCCATTGTGGCTTTAAATCCATCTCCTACTGTTTTCTACACTTCACACTTTTACGACTTTTGTCTTTGCCTCCAGACTGTTGATAACAAAACTATCTTTCCTTTTAAATCCACTGATAAAAGTGAGTTTTTTAAAGTTTTTTTTTTATTTTTTAGTTTGTAGTCTATAATATATCCTTCAAGTAATAGCCACCGAAGTTCTTGCCGCTTTCTTTTTTCGAGCTACCTGACGGCAGAAGTCGGACTTTCATAAAGCACGCCTTAGCAGAGAATCGAACGCGGTAGCCCAGACGTTGCAAAGTCATGCGGAAACCACCATATAAAATCGGGCAGCTTTCAATTATATAAAATTTCTTCTTGAAGAAACTCACCTTCTATTTATACAAGGTGAAGCTAACCTAATGGCCAGAACTGTAAAGATTGATAGAACTCGCCGAAACAAACAACTTTCACCATACAATGTGGGGTCGGAGAGCTATCGGTGAGCCGCGAGAGGGCGCCTGCATGAGGAAAATGGAGAAAGCAGTAAAAACGAATTACAAAAGATAATTAATTTTAACAACAAATGTTCAAATGAACGACCGCCAGCTACAATGCAGGCGTCACATCAGCGACGGAGTGAATCGCACACACGTTAAGCGCATATCACACGGACAGCTATCGTGGTATGTTTTCGGGGGCACGAGGGCAATACCATTCAGCAAAAAAGTAGCACGTGACCGGTCAGACAAGATGACGGAAATCGTGGACTCTATTTAACCGGCTTGAAAATGCACACGATGGTGACGGAAAATCGTCAGCAGCAAAAATTCAAACCAATCGGGTGTGACTTTGACGATGACGTAGTTCGCCTTCCACCATACCGAAATCCTGTCTGACCGGTTGTCTCAATGCGTTACGTGATACAAACTTTTTTGGTGAGTGGCATTGCCCTCGTCCCCACGAAAACAGACCACGATAGCTATCCGTGTGATATGCTCTTTAGAAGATTCCTGGCATTTCACGAATGTCTACAGCTGCGACGCTGATTCGGGTGATAAGGTCCTCTGATGACTCGATGGGCGTCTCGAAAACGACGCTTTTTATCCGTCCAGAGAGAAAATCTAGGAAGAGCGGGAGATCTGAGAGGATCCATCGCGGCCTATTCATCTGTTCAAAAGGGCAATGTCCAGGTATTCCCGTACAATCCAAAGGAAATGTGCTGGCGCTCCGTCGGGCTGGAACCACGTAATCGCTTAGAAGTTTGCTAGTGCATATCGGGCTAAATCAGACAGCACCTGCTGAAGGAAGGTGCGGTATTTCTGTCCGTCTAGGCGGTCTGGTAAAAGATATGAACCAATTAAGTGGTCGAGGATAACCCAGAGAAAGCATCCTCTCGCGGCTTGCTGTTTACTTTACAACCCCACATTGCATAGGGAAAGTTGTCTGTTTTGGCGAGTTCAGTTATCCATTACAATTCTGGCAATCTATTTTGTTACACTCTCTATTCTCGATATCTAAGAATAAATATTCTAATTTTTACATAATCTATATATATTTAACATTCTACTAGAGTATTAAATATTCTAGTTCGCATTAGTAATAAATATTCTAAGAATAAAATTAATATAGTTATAATATAATATAGGTTATGATATAATAGGTTAATATAAGTTATAATGTAATATAGTTATAGTATAGTGATAATATATATTAGTAATAAATATTCTAGGAATAAATATTTTAATCCTTATTTTTTTTATAATATTCTTTATTTCATACTTTAATTAATTTTTTTATCAAAAATATGGATGTCAAAACAAAAACGTAAAAGGGTGAGATTCTGACAGAAATATTCTTAAGTACTTAGATTGGAATTTTCATCGCATTTATAATATATTTTAAATATTAATAAATGTGCAAGAATTTCTTTCTTGTGATATTCATTGAGTCTCTATTTCTTTATAACATTGTTTTATTTTCGATAAAATAAATATTATTTCTTACTTTTTGGTACACTAATAAAAGGGCGTTTAAAAACTTTTTATTTTTATTATTTTCAACTTTATAGTCTTTAATATATTTCAAAATTCATGATAATAAATATTTAACTATCAGAATCTAAAAATATATCTCTAAAAATCTCTCTAAGAATCTAAAAATTAATATATCTCAAACTGACTTCTAAATGGCTCCATGTCTATGAAATAAATATTTTTTAAGTCAATATACAGGTAGGTGGCAGAAAAATGTGGACATTTTAGGATTTGCACATTTTTTCGAATATCTCGCGAAAGGCTGGATGGATTTTCTTTGAACTTCTACCATGTAAAGAAGAGGCTTGAACTCACATATAACAATAAAGATTCGGGGGCATTCACGAGGGCATTTAGGGGACCGACCAGAAATTAGTTAAAAAGAAAATTATTTAGTCATCACCCCGTTTCACAGAAAGCTGATAATAATTTGCAACTTTCATCAATAGTGTTGTTTGACGTGCGCAATACTTACATGCCTTTTCGTAAAAATAGCACAAATATTCGGGGCGACAGAAAGGTTTCATTAAAAAATCCCAAATTTAGCCGCACGTTTTTTGCTTATAAAATGCAGAGTTTTCAACCAAATTATACAAAACTTATAGAATGCATGAGAATATATTATCGAAGCACTGTATTAAAATTTGAAATAAATACTTTGAATAATAAAGGAAATATGAGTATCTGTAGCTAATAATTTTTTACTGCGCATGTCCGAAACATAGCATAATTTTACTTTTTTATTTAGAAGCCAGATATATGTGGCAATTTATATAAAAATTCCAGTTCAATATCATTAAGATTTTAAAATATATATGCATTGCAGCTAGCAAAATTTTTGTGCCTCTCTAAGAGTAACAAGATAATAAGGGTTTGTGCACAAATTGATATTTTTTAAACTTAAATCTTCGAATAGTTATCTTCGAAATGCAATTTAAATAATTCAGGGTATTCAACTGTCAGAAGATTCAATATTACTGTTCAAAGATTCAAGATTAAAAAATATCAATTTGTGCAAGAACACTCGTCATTTAGCTTCTCTTAAAGTTCAATCGAAATTCACCTCGCTGCAATGCCGATATCTTTCTGGATCTTAACGGTATTCAACTGAAATTTTTATATAAGTTGCCCTATAGAGTATCTTGCTTTAAAGTTGAGAAAGTTACACATGCGCAGCAAAAAATTATTTACTACAGATACTCATATTTCCTTTATTATTCGAAGTATTTATTTCAAATTTTAATAAAGTGCTTTGATAATATATTCTCATGTATTCTATAAGTGTCGTATAATTTGGTTGAAAACTCTGCATGTTAGAAGCAAAAAAACATGCGGAAAAATTTGGGATTTTTTTAATAAAACCTTTATATCTCCCCGAATATTCGTGCTATTTTTACAAAAATGAATGTAAATATAGCACACATCAATCAAATCCATTTGTGAAAGTTGCAAATCATTATCAGCTTTCTGTGAGAAGGGGATGAGTCTTAAATCATTTTCTACTTCAATTTCTAGTCGGTCCCCTAAATGCCCCCGCGACTGAATCTTCATTGTAAAATGATTGATTCAAGATTGACTGTACTTCATTGTAAAGTGATTGGTTTAAGCCTATTATTTACATGTTAGAAGTTCAAAGAAAATTTATCCAGTCTTTCAGGAGATATTCGAAAATAACGTGCAAATCCTAAAGTGTTCACATTTTTCTGCCACTCACCTGTATAAATTGATAATTAAGAGAGAATATATATGGAAGTGTGTGTCTAGAAATGAATCAAGACTTTTAAAAAATCTAATAAAATTAATACAAACCAACTACTAAAGACTACTACAGTAAGTTAATCAGAGATTGTTTTCTTCTTCCCTACCCCTTGATTAGTCTTTTTATTTTAGAGTACTGCCCTGCTGCCATATCCCTAAGACTCGAATTAATTTCATAACGTCTGTAGGACATGTATTCGATTTTATATTTTAATCCATTTTTATAATACCATTAGTTCAACGTCAAAACGAGTGACATCAACATTGACAGAATGTGGTTAGAAGTCCGATTTTCGAAACAATACATAGCCTGACCTGGCACCGGAAGAAGGAGGTCCGTCCACTGATTAGTCACCACAATCATAATTCTCAACGGGATTCTAACCACTATACAATTCAATATAACTTCTTAAATATATAAGTTTAAAAAATTTCAATTTTTGTACAACCCCTCATCTTTTAGCGTCTCTTCGACAGGAGCTAAAATTCTGCTCGTTGTAATGCCGATATCTTTCTGAATACTAATGATATTGAACTGAATTTTTTTTATATAAGTTTCCCTATATATCTGGCTTTAAAGTTGTGAAAGAAAAATTACACTATGTTTCGCGTATGCGCAGTAAAATATTATTTATTAAAAATGCTCATATTTCCTGTAACATTCAAAAGTTTTTTTCAAATTTTTTGCAAAATGCTTCTCTTACATATTGTCATTTTTCTATAAGTTTCGCATAATATAACAGAAAACTCTGCATGTTATAAGCAAAAAACAGGCGGGAAAATTTGGGATTTTTTAAAGAAAACCTTTATATCTTCCCAAATATTTGTTCTGAGTTTACGAAAATTCCTGTAAACATTATGCACATTAAACATAACCATTTCTGAAAGTTTCATAGTGTTATCAGTATTCTGTGAAGCGGGGTGAGCCAAAAAGGTTTTTGTCTTCATCAGTTTGTAGACGGTCCCCTATTTGCCCTCATGACCGTATCTTCAATGTAAAATGTGAGTTGCAGTCTATTCTTCACATGGTCGAAGTTTAAGGGCAGTCAGTTAAACCTTTACGGAGAAATTCTAAAAAATGTGAAAATCTGAAAGTATCTGGATACTTTTGGGCATATAGTGTATTTTTATGAGTGGGGGACTTTCCCGAATGTGTGGGAGACACATATACCAGTAATTTTCCCCGGGCCCGGCTCGGAGGCCCTAATGAGAGCTAAAAATTACTCATGGTAATGATCAACTATTCAAGTGGAAAATAGATTAAATGTGATCTTTAAACTTGTTTTATAGAACAGAATTTCATAAAATTAGGTTCAAATGAAGACAGATATTATCTCATGTCTGGAGGTGCGTCAAGCTTATGCATAATATACGCATAAGATGACATTCTTTCTTTTGAAGCTCTTTGTAAAGTTCTATGTTAGTGAAAAGTATTAAATAGTTTACTGCTTTGATATTGAGAACTCGGGAAAATAAAATTCTTCAGCCTTTATTTTTTTTTTCATTTTAACCCCTTATGTTCTGTCATTAACAACATTACTTTAGCATACCTACAACTGGTCCACCACGTATCCCTCACTGGGACACCACGTATTCCCATTTGGTCTACTACGTACCCCCAGGGGTACGCGTACTGTATGTTTGGAACCTCTGCTCCAGATGTTAAAAATTATTCCCATTAGGAAGAGTTTGATGCCATTATCTATTTATCTTCTAATTATGTTGTAAAAATAACACATAGAATAATTATATGTAGTCAAAATCCCTGGTAATTATATTTAGAAAAATGGATCATACAGTTATCTAATTACCTAGAAAAAACTTTTGTGTCCTGGAGCCTATCTTTCAAGAAAAACATCATCCATTTGCACTAAATAATTCAGTGATTGATGAATATACAGTTTGTGGTCAAATCTTAATTTCCGCTTATTTTACATAAGGCCTTATTCACCATCCATGGTTAAACCATGATCAGCGGTTAAATGATGGTTCTGCTATAATAATGCGAAAGGTGAACGAAATGCATTGCCAAATGTATACCCTAGTGGGTTGCTATTTTGGCATGGTATCTCAATTTCTCTGTTGTTGGCGATTTTTAAAATTACCCTCAGCCTTCGAGCCAAACGAGTTTCTCGCCAACTCCCCAGTTAGGGGATACATCCAGCCGATCATTTCGGTCAGCATTCGCTTGTTCGTGTAAATTCCCTTTTAACCGCTGATCAGGATTTAACCATGGATGGTGAATAAGGCCTATATAGGACAGAAAACCAGTTTGAATTTTTCGAAATCAAATGAAGGAGAAGTTCTTGATGGGCGAGTTTTCTGTTTTGTTTAAATGCATTAAAGTAGGACTTCGGCTATAACCTCTTCTGGTGGCTGGGAATCTTAAGGGGTCTATTCTGGTACTCCCAACCCAACCGGGGGTACCAGAATAGACCCCTAAAAATCAATGGGAATCTTAAAAATTTCGACACTTTGTTTCAAGATGTTAATTAATGTTTAAAGTAGAGTTTTCTAATGTTATGGCATAAGGATACTTTGAAAATATTAAATTTCATGTTGATATTGCTGTACCTCTAAATGTTTACTTACGGCCTTATTCACCATCCATGGTTAAACCATGATCAGCGGTTAAAAGGGAATTTACACAAACAAGCGAATGCTGACCGAAATGATCGGCTGGATGTATCCCCTAACTGGCGAGTTGGCGAGAAACTCGTTTGGCTCGAAGTCTGAGGTTAATTTTAAAAATCGCCAACAACAGAGAAATTGAGATACCATGCCAAAATAGCAATCCACTAGGGTATACATTTGGCGATGCATTTCGGTCAGCTTTCGCATTGATATAGCAGAACCATCATTTAACCGCTGATCATGGTTTAACCATGGATGGTGAATAAGGCCGTTAAAGTAAGGGCCTTATTTTGTGAAAAGGTTATCATAATTTCGTTATCGCTTTTTTGGCGACCTCTCAGCCTTGTTTGGAGGTTAAATTTTTAACCATATGCTATAGATAATCACTGGCTGTTAAATTTTTAATCAAACGATTAACTGTTTTAAGAGCTTTTTTTAAACCGATTTAAATAATAAGGATTACACAAACTCAAAGAACACAGATTAGTTTAGTTATATTAACGTCCCATTTTGAAGCAACAGAGGGCTATTTTGGGACAGACCTCGTAATTTTGAACCTCGGTCAGATGACGAGGACGACACCTGAGCTGGCACCACCTCTCCAAACTTCCAAGGCCACACCAACGGGAGGACGTTTGACCACTACGTATGATTTAACGTGCAACAGGCCCCATACACGGCGGATCTTCAGTGGAATCGGGTCTCGAACCTGGAACCCTTCCCCAAAGCGAGACTGCCTGCTAGTACCGCGGCCATCAAAGAACACAGAATTCAGCGCTTTGTGTACTTATAAAGAACTTATTCGAACTTGCTCTTTACAATATCCTTACTGGAGTGACAGATGCTTAGGGAGTCTATTTTCTTGGTTGGGGGGAGACGTCACTTTTCCCGTTGTTAACGTGCGGAAAAGTGACGTCTCCCAACATCGAAAGTACTCAAACAATCAGAGGTGCAAAGAATTCAAAATAAACAAACCAGAAAACTCGTCCATAGCCAATAGGAAATTCTGATTAGTTTCTCATTTCTGTGATCTTTAGCCATGCTTCTGAGGAGGCGATTTTTATTGGTTTCGTTTCTGAAATTACTCATGGCGAATGGCAGCAGTGTGTTAAGGTAGTGTCTGCAATTAGTAAATAAACATGGAGTCGTCACTTCGTTTGTGAGTGGTGATGATTCCGTGTTTTCACTGATCCTCTGATCAAATTGTGTCAGCTACCAAAGCAAATTCCCTTTATAATTTTGCCTCAGCTAACCGAGAAGTTGTTGCAAATATACAGGTACGTGTATCTTTCATGATTGCTGTAAATTAATCGAAATTCACAGAATATGAAACTGATATTAATCCTTTTAATTTTTCTTAATGCTTTTAATAATTTGCAATTTTGCATATTTTAGAGAAGCTTTGTGATTATTTGTACCTTTGAATTTCAGCATTTCAAAATTTCGTTTTTAAATATTTCTGGAACATTAAAAAGTTTTTGTAAAACTTAAGTGGAGCAGTTAAACTGAAAATTCACTTATGCATGATATTTATATTGAAAGCAAAGCGTTTAAAGGAGTTGAAGAAACAAAATTAAAACATGCAAGCACAGTATATTTTTATTGATTTCAAACTTTAGTGATTTTTCCAAATTATTGAGGAATGATACCAGCTTCCCTTTTGTATTTTTTTTCCTTGTTTCTGAAAATTGAAAATAGTTTCAAACAAAAGATTCTTAACGAAAACTCATTTTGAAAAAGATGCAATTTCTCTTCATCAACAACAGTGGACAATGAATGGACAATATTTCTTCTTTTTTTCTATCTTAGATACATTAACAATAACTTTTTTTTTTTTGTATGTCTTCATTCAAAAATATCATATTTTTGAAATAAAGCTATATAACTTTAACATTAATTTTCCGATAATATTGTTGCTGTCATTATATTTTAAATCATTTTGTTAGCCTAAATTCCCTTCATCTGTGTGTGTTCTAGTTTCGAAGAAGTAGCCTTTGCTTTGTGCCTGTGCATAAATACGTGCTAAAATTACATTTAATGAGCAAAAACTTCATTTTACTAATACATCATTAATAGTAAAAATGATAATGGTGAATATAAATGTAAATTTTTTTCAGCTTCAAGTATACTTCTAAATCATTCTAACCCTAAATTTATCAATTTCATCTTTCTGATTCAACATATTAAGAAATTTTCATTTCTTCATACTGTGATAAATTGTTAACATTCTGTCATAAGTTATCAGACCTACATAAATTAATTATGTATTACTTCATCGCTATTGTGAATGTATACTTAATTTTAATGGGGCTATTGGATCTCTTGCAGTTCGATTTAATACTTTTTATAAATTTTGATGTGCTTTACTTATCTAAATTTAATGCAATAGCCAGTTTAAGATTTGTTTTAAAATTGTGTTTTTTTTAGTTTTCATTTTTATGTTATTTATTAGTACATGTGCCCTTGGATATTGTGTTTTCATTCTGCTTTTTAAATTAAAGAATTTTTCTGTTTAATTTCATATTTAAGTTAGCTTTTTTATTATTAACAGTTTTTAACATTACCTGAAATTCAAGATAATTTTAATTTTGTTCTGTATATAAGAATCTATTCATGATTATTATTTGTCTTTTTTCTTTATATGTTTCCAGTGGTAAACTTTTACTCTACGGTGCCCACTTGCTTCTCGCCAATTTTTCTTGGTGCAATTTCATTTGCTGTCGCCAAACACTGTTTTGGATGCGTAGTGCGCTTTTCATTGCTCTACTGCGCATGCTTCATTTGAAAATGAGAGATTGAGCACGCAATGTCTTCGGCATTTCAAGCGTGTACCGGGCAATTTTTTTTAACTTAAAAAAACATCAGCGGCTTTGCATTCTGCAAAGCAGGACACTAGTAGCTTCGCTTATTTATTGATAAGCGAAAACATAGAATAACATACACAGTTCTGAACCTAAAGTGAATGAAAATGTTCAAAAACGAGAAAATTGTAGTTAAAACTTCACATACCTATTTTAATTGCCCAATTGCTGTTTACACTTAGGACACTGGTATCCGCTTGCTATCAATCCCTGATCCACACACCACTGGAAAACAACTTTAGCTTTTGCTGTCTGAAGCTGATGGTAGGTCGAAAGGGAACCAATGCCATAATCAACAACAGCTGTACGAAGCGCACATAACGAAATCATAAAATCAGACAAAAATCAAACCAACAAAACAAATTTGATTGAATTGACTAATCACATGAAACAGATGAACAGAACAAACCAATCAAAGCTAATCGTAATATTGTGCCATGCGCAAAACACCGATGAACAGATCAATTTCCGTACATCTCACTCGTTAAAGTCATCAGTGCGCAACCAAAAAAAATGTTCTTTCCTCTCCATTCTTGATGGCAAAGAGTTGGCGATCCTAAGAGGAACGAAGTAAGTGGGCACCATAGAGTAAAATTTAACCTTTCCAGTTTTTATACGAATCAAAAATTTTAATATTATAGCTAATAAGCTTCAACTTTCTTCCGATTGATTGAAAGTATGAACAAAAAAAAGTTTATTAGAAGTGTTTATGTAATTCTTAAAAATGTGAAACATTTACTATTTTGTTGAGAGATGAAATTCACTTATAAGATACATTGCAGCAGATAAATGCTGCAAAGAGAAAAAGCCTATTATATTCATTTACAACGCAAGTTGATAGTATGTAGAAATTCACACAGTAGCATTATACCTAATTAAATAGTCTTAAATATGATCCATATGTATTTAAAAATAAATATAGCTATATTTGAACAGAATTTAGTGTCAAACACTATGAAGAGATGTTCTGTGTAATGGTTCTACATTTAAATTGAAAGTTATTTAATTTCATACAGCTTTTCCTATGGTCCTGAAGTGCATGTAAACATTGTAACATAACCGTTCTGCTAGCCCCTGCAGGTGGCAAGATATGCTAATTGCATCCTCAGATACTTTGCAGATGTAGTACAGATGTGAAATGGACACTGTCAATCAAAGTACTGGATATGGTTGATAACACAGTGTGAAAGTCTGCATGGGAATTCTGAGACTGATCCAGATTTCTTCCCTTACCATAACTGCATCTTAGACCTCAGATGGATTCTGAAAGAGATTCTGTGTAGATATGTATCCAACGGGTACTGTCCTACTGCCACAAGATAGCCCTGAAACACCAGACATGCCGGTGGCAGGCGTTATGGAAACGGGATATTCCACTACATTTTGGGGGTGAAGGAAAGGACTTTATTTCGTTTGGCGCAGATAAAACCAGCAGAAGTGTAATTTTGATTTGTACTTCGGTTGAAAACGAATTCCTCGCCTAACAAAGTGCACTTAGTTTGCCTAATGTTGCGGTTAATTTTATACCCATTTCCCTCCTTTCTTCGACTCGTCTATTTGAGGCAACCCTGTTCAGGGTTTTTCTCATGGCGATAGGACAGTAGTCAGCTTTCAGATATCCTATACATCAGCGGTTCCCAACCTATGGGTCGCGGCCTCGGTTGGTGTATTAGTGGGCTGCGGTATGCTAGTAAAGAGTCGAAGTCAAGGAATTTTCAAGAGTCGTCACTTTATTATTATTATTTTTGCTTCATAGACAATATGTTTTTAATCCTTTTACAGTAAGCTTTACTAATAGCTGACATATGCATGCATATAATATATAAATATATTATATGTGTTTGTATTTTTAACTCGTATATTTAGTTGGTGGGCCACAAAATATTTTTTATACAATAGGTGGTCCACACAACTAAGAAGGTTGGGAACCACTGCTGTACATAATCTCTAAATGTAATGAACCAATGCTGGGGAAATGTAACTTTTAATCCTGTATATAGAATGTAAATAAATATTTATTCTAGTTTATTGAAGTTGCCCGTACTCAATAATTAACATGCTACCTTGGGTATGCTACTACATGCATGGCATCATTCACCAGTGATGTTGTAGCTCATAGCTTCTTATGTACAGCCAAGCTTGGGTTGTCGCTTACTATATTTGCATGTTATTATATTAACCCTTTGTACTCCAAAACATAATAAGCTGCATAATTGTGAGTGTAACTTTAACTAACAGTGTAAGGATTGATTTAGTACTTTAGGAAACTGAAAAATATTATTATTAATTTGTTTCAATTCCTAAAAATTAATCTGTGTGTTTTTTCTATTGTATGGTTTTTATAATAAGGGCTACTCAACAAGAATGTGAAAAAGATACATCATTCAGAATGTCGAGTTGCATTCGACATAGGAGTGTAAAGGGTTAAGATTCAATTCTGGTCTTTTAAGATTGCTTAGTTGAAGTATTTTTATTGTAAAGTGAAATGTCCAAAGAATTGTTCTCAGTTATTATCATCTTATTGTTTGAATACAAAATTTTTTTTCTGCATGATGGCAAAGAAACATATAGCCACTTTTTTGTGCATTATTACAATTATATGCTCAAATAATTTAAATTATTAATATTGTATAAAAGCTCTAAATGAACTTCTTGTCAGTAAAATGCTACTTTATTTATATATTCACCACTCTTATTGTTTTGTATGATATCGATTCAGACACTTTAATAAAGTAAATTTCTTATTCACATTATCATATGAAGTTTTACCATTATTGGTATTTGAAGTTGAATCTTTACATTCAGTTTTAACTACTGGAGTCCTGAAATTAATGTTTAGCTTGGAGTTTGTTTAGTTATGAAAATAATGCTGAAATTATTACTGCTCTTATAAAAGCAATCCAAATTCTTCTGTAAGTATCTGTAATACATTGCACAACATCCTCCTCATATTGTTTAGATTTGATGTTTATTTTGTACTTAAAAGCATGTAATAAATATGAAGGTTTTATGAACATTCCATTTATTTTTCATAAACTCATAATGAAAAAACTTAGCATGCATTTTCTTAACTAACATAAGCAGATATGAACATGAGTTAAAAATTATTAATTCTGATATAAATTTATCTATTAATCCAAGTCTGAATGTAAGTTTGCCATATGAGTGATTTAGCTGATTAAGACCGGAGATGTTGTTAATTCAAATCAGGTTGCTTTCTTAACTAGTATCATGCAAATAATTGGTAGAAAATATGTGGAATGTGTTCGAACTGTTTATTGCATGGAGGATTTCATTATTTTCTTCAAAAACTGTCCAGGAATTCATCTCTTCCTTGCATCTTATCCTGAACTAAGTCAGTTCCTTTACTATTGCAGTTCCCTAAGTCATGTGACTGAATAGGAACTATTCTTTATCCTCCTTGTCATTAGTATTTGGGGTTACAGGCTTAATTTGACTGATAGCTAATTGATATCTATGATGCAATATTGCTAATGTTCTGATGAACGCAAGAACAATCACTTTAATCTCTGTTATACATTTTTTTCAAAAATCAGTGTGATTCATTTATGTAACTAATGATTAAACAAATATTACCCTTTTCTTCAAAAACTAACCTTATAAAAACATTTTCAAAAATTTTTATTTGCATTGACTATGTTTACATTCTGTTAATTTTTTCATGAATAGAACCAAAACTTTTATCACTATGAAACACAACCCAAGACATATACATGATTAAAATACAATATATATGTAAATGAGTGTCGAATCCAGGGAGGACTATCGGGCTGCAGCCCCCCCCCCTCCGAGCTAAATCAAAATTCTTGATTTTATTTAAAATCACTACAACTGTTTGTTCTTAATTTTCATTTTTTTAAAAGTAATAAAATCATGACAACATTGCTTTCTGGCTTGACAGGGTCGAAAATTTTTTGCTTTTCTAGTCATTCCACTTGTACTTGTAGAGTTGACGCGGTCGAAAACATTTTTTGAGTAATCATTTCATTGTATTTTTTTAATTAAATTATCGAAAGCATTTTTTTTTCTTTTCTGCAATCTCATGAGAAAAACTCCTTGTGCACTGTAATGTCTTAGAAATAAAAACTATGCTTTTAAAATATCACAAGACATTTATTTACAGACACAAGACGATACAAATTAACATTTAACATAAAAAAAAACAAATTTAGAATAATAAATATTTCATGAGTTATCAAAATTAAATTAATTCAAATTCAGTCCATTACATAAAATCACAATTGCCGACTTCCTAAAATTTAAAATGTATCATCTCTGCCTAGTTTAGGCAGTTAGCAATCATTCTAGCGACTCCGGTAAAAACTCACACTTCAGAATGCATATTTACGGATCCTACATAGTAGGGAATGAGATCGCTGCTTTTGCTTCTAAATGATATCATAACACTAGGCTTCGGCGGGATCTTAATTATTATTTTGTCTTCTGCTATCACGTCATGGAAAAATCAAAACTACCTTCTAATTATGATTATTTGGAAGCTTCTCAAGGAAAATATTGAATACATTTTTAGAATTTACAATTTAGTAAGTACCGTTTAGTTTCACGACGCCATTTAGAAGTAAACCAAGTCACATGACACTGAGAGCCAATGAGAAACGACCTCATTCCCTACTATGTAGGATCCGTAAATATGCCTTCAGAACCACATTCTCGGCGAAAGGCGCGCAAGTCTCTCCACTTCGTTTCCTTTGGGGAAGGAAGATCAGTTCGAGCAAAATAGTTCAGTATTCTGTCTCGGCTCCAGTGGGTTGGGCTAGCGCGGATTACAACGGACAGGACGGTACAGTCTTAACTCCTCCCCTCTTGGAGACTTTTCGCAGCAGGGCAAGAAAAGCTGAAAATACACTTAATAGAAAAATTGAATATATAATAGAAAAAAAACATATATATAGAAATACAGGAACATCTTCAAATCAAGTGTTTATTTCCCTTCTCATATTTGTCAGACAGTACCCCAACAAATATTATATGTCAATAAGAGTAGGAATCCTGCTCAACGCGTCAGCAGTTTTGTGATGAGTCCCCCTACGATGGATTATAACGAAATTGAAGGGTTGGAGTGCCAATGACCATCTCAAAATTCGAGCATTTTTGCTCGCATTAGTTTTTAGCCAAGTTAGCGGATTGTGATATGTTACAATAGTGAAGTCTTGGCCATCCAAATAGTATTTCAGTCTCTGAATACCAAATATGATAGCAGCACATTCTTTTTCACTTACACAATATCTTTTTTCTACATCCGAAAATTTACGGCTAAGGTAGACGATTGGGTGTTATTTATCATCTTCAGTTACTTGAGAAAGAACGACTCCTATACCATTGTCGGAGGCATCTGTCTGCAATATAAATTGACGGTTATAGTCCGGAGAGTGAAGGACTGGTTTACTTGCGAGAGCTTGCTTCAGCGAATTAAAGGCCTTCTCGCAATCCTCTGTCCAATGCACAACTCCTTTTCGACATTTTCCTTTTAAGGCGTCTGTAAAGGGCGCAGAAATGGTTGAAAACATTGGAATATAGTGGGAATAATTTCCCGCTAGACCCAAAATTGCTCTTATGTCCGTTTTGGTTCGCGGAGTAAGAAAGTTCTTAACGACCTCTATCTTCAGTTCTGATGACCTTCTACATCCTTGTCCAACTATATGTCCTAAGTATTGGACTTGGCACTGAGCAAATTTACATTTGGACGGTTTACTGGTCAAACCCGCCTGTTATATTCTTTGCAGCACTGTTTCTAGGTGCTTGATATGCTCTTGGAACGTAACAGAGAAGGCTGCAATGTCATCGAGATAGGGCACAGCAAAGTCTTCACAAGCTCCACGCAACTGTGCTACCATTCGACTAAATTCATAAGGAGCATTCTTCAGCCCAAATGGTATACGCAATGGTATGTATGTGCCAAGTTTGTGACAAATGCGGACAACCGTTGGGCATTTTTAGACATAGGAATTTGGCAATATCCCTTTGACAAGTCCAAAACCGTAATATATTTTGTAGAGGAGACTGTTTCAATTCTTTCCTCTATATTCGGTAGTGGGTAAAATTCTGTTTTAGTGATCTTGCTGAGATTTCGATAATCTACATATGGTCGTGGCTCTTTTCCAGGTGCTTCAACCAATACCATAGGTGAAGTATAATCGGAATATCCTACTTCAATAATTTTTTCATGGCAAACATTTTCTGAATTTCCTTCCGCAGGATTTCATTTTGCCTTGGATATGTCCGGTAAGGCTTCGACAGCACTGGTTCGTCCGACACTAGTTCAATGTCATGAGTGACAAGGTCAGTTTTTCCAGGAACATTGGAAAAACATTCTCGATACTTCTAGATGACATTCCGCAGTTGCTGACATTGATGTTCAGTCAATATACTTCCGGTCGGTTCTGGAATAATTTCTGACAAATCAAGAACATTAGGAGTTGGTTCCATATGAAGAATCTCTAATTCATCGACTCCTATCCCTTCTTCACCCTCTAAAGAAAGGTAATTAATATACTCTGGTCTTTTGTAGTATGGCTTTAGCATATTCACATGATAAACTTGAGACTTATCTTTTCTATGAGGTACGGACACCACATAATTGGTTTCTGAGAGCTTCTTCAAAATAGTACCAGGCCCAGTCCATCGTGGGCTAAGCTTGTTCGCTCTACATTAGAGAATATCAGCACTAAATCCCCTTCCTGAAACTCTCGTTTCACGGCTCTTTTGTCATACCAAGTTTTATTTCTTTGTTGAGACTTTTCCATCTTCTTAACAACGGGATCTTGAAGCCATTTCAGTCTATTGAGTAGAGTGAACACATTTTCGGTCACTGCAGTCTGCTCTTCTTCAGGTTGAAGCCAGTTTTCATAAAGTAAAAGTAACAGGTGTTCTAAGGTTCCTCTCATGCATCACAATCCGGCTGGGCTAAACCCTGTAGATTCGTGGGTATCTGTTCTTAGAGCGATTAAGGCTGCCTGAACATGTTTCTCCCAGTCCGAGCCTTTTTCGGAACACAAAACATGAAGTATTCGTCCAAGAGTGTGATGGAACCGTTCAACTGGGTTGCTTTGAGGATGGTAGGTAACTATGTGCAACCCTAACTCCAAAACGTTTAAAGAATTCTGTTGTTAATTCGCTCATGAAGGAAGTCCCTTGATTGTGTTGAATTTCCTGCGGATTTCCATGCGACTGAAAATCTGAAGAAGTGCATCGACCACAGATATGGAGGTGATATCTGAAACATCCACGGCATCCGGATATTTAAACGCCAAATATTTTTTCCCAATGAAGTAATCGGCAAAGGTTCTACAGCATCAACATTTATTTTAGCAAACACTTCTTGAATTATCGGAACTAATTTCATAGGTGCTCTTTTCTTATCATTGGGTTTTCCCACACGTTGACAGTGGTCACATCTTCGGACATACTCTTCGACCTCCTTATAACAGTTAGACCAAAAGAAGTATTTTGCAAGAATGAACTTAGTTTTAGTAACCCCCAAATCGATGCACCTTCATGGCAGAGAGCCTTCAGTCTTTCCCGGAACTCTTCAGGCACCACTAATAAAAGTTTGTCTTCACCAACTTTATTAGTCTTCCTTTTCACCAAGAGTTTAATTCGGAAGAATTTCAAACTCGTTCCTTAAATCGGACTTTTCGAATATCTTTTTTTGTCAATGACTGCATTTCATTACAGCCTTGAACTGAGATAAAGACTTTAGAGTCAATCTTTAACAATGACAAGCCCGCAAATTCTTCTTTCGGAGGGAAAGAGAATAGATCATCATTTTCTATCTCTTCTGTAGCTGCCATTTCGGTTTCTTCTACAGATATGAGATCTTTGTCTGTGACATACACTACCTCTTCCTGCTCTTCCAAACGTTTCTGAGCTCGTGTCTGGATTTCATTAACATGTTGTGGAACAAGAATTTTTTTCATCTTTTCCATAATAGCTGCAGTTCTGTTCCCTAAAAGATATCTTCCTTTATCAGCTTTGTTGCACACTACGGCTGCCTTGGTTATCAAGTGCCCGAATTCTCCTTTCAGTTCAACTTCGGCCAGTGGTAAGCACATCGGTGCGTCATCTAATGGTTGCTGTACTCAGACATGCCCAACTGTAAACATTTCTGGCTTTACCACTTTCAAGCACACAACATCGATGCTAGATCCCGTGTCACGCAGAATAGGCATAGGAAACCCATTTACTTCGCCCATAGAGGTGTGTGGTGACATTACATCATCTTCGAAAGCTTCAAATAGATGATTTACAATTGCAGAACTCTCTTTGTTCATCAACAAGGGGCAATTTGGTCTAATATGCTCCTTAAACCCTCATTTATAACACCTAAAAGTTCTTCTTTTTTCGAAATCTTCAGTATTTGTGTTCTTCTTTCTTGACCGGCAAGGATGCCTTGCTTTCAATCGGAGATTTAGCTTTCCAAGTTGGAAATCTCTCCTTTGAAGAACCACTGTACGACTTTTTCTTCCAAAGGCTTCGAACACTATCATATTCGTCCAGCCTTTTAGCGAGTACTTCTGGATTTTTTTATTTCCACCCACTCGTCTATGGAATGTTCTTTAACTTCCCAGGGAACTCTTCTTTTTATTTGCTCGGTCACTATTAAGTCACTGAGCTCAGCCAAGGATTTACTTCAAGTCCTTTCAGCCATTCTTCAAAGTAGTTCCTTAATTCATACAAAAAGTCTGTCCAATTACTGTCAGCACTTTTTGTGTGGTTGTTAAACTTTTGTCTAAATTTTTCAGCCGAAAATTTATATCTTTTGAACAATAACTTCTTAATATGCGAGTAATCGTTTGAAACTTCTTCCGACTCCCTGGCAATCAGCTGTGACATCTCATAAGGTAACAATCCGATTAAGTGAGATACCCACAAGTCTTGATTAAGATAAGACTTATAACTCCCTCTTTGGGATCCAATTTTTGCATCAGATGTCTCATCTCCAGCTTTGGTTTTGCCATTGGAACCATTTCGCTCGGTCTTGATTTATTTTCCAATTCCAGCTGTAATTTCTTCAGCTGAAAAGCATTTTCCAGCTCCTTTTCTTCAAGAACTCGTTTGGCCTCTCTTTCTTCTGCAATCTGCTTCTCTTCTCTTTCAAGCTTCTTCTTTTCTTCTTCAAGCCGCTTTGCTTCCTTTTCTTCTTCAAGACACGTTGCCTTTAATGTTTCCAGTAAGTCTTTAATATAGTCAACCTCTTCATCATAATTAGGTATCGCCTGGATGGTCTTTTTAATCTCAATTATAGTTGCAGAGACTCCGACTTCAATCCCGAGGTTCTCCGCTAATTTTTGTAAATCACCCTTTAAGGCTTTACCCCAAAAAGCCATCACGCCAAAAAATGATTCCCCGAAATATTATTAATAACTTCTTTTTTGTTTTTGTTTTAAAGCGATCCCCACTCTTTTACACAGGTTTAAGTGCACAAAAATCAATAAAGAGTTACAAGAATAAACCTTTTATTTTTATTTTGCTGGTATATTTAATTTATTTGCTCAACTACTAAGCAAATAAATTAATTTATCAATTGAAACTTCACCACATATTTTAAATAAAAATATGAAAAATACTTCTTTGCAAGCACACAATCAAAATATAATGTTCAAAGAAAGAGTTAAAAATGTAATCACAATACTCTTATTTCTTTTCGTTATTCATATGTAACAAAAATAAAATGCAACACACTGCTTAAATATCTGTTAGCAGTGAAAAATAAAAAATAAATGCCAGCAATAAAACCATTGTTAATATCCACACAAAAAAGTATTCTTACAACCGGAAATAGCCTTCATAAATAACACGGAAGAAACCAAAAGTATAAAAAAATTACATACGAAAACGGAACGCATTAATATTTTCCACTTCCGTTTTTAAAATAAAGTAATAATTCTTTTAAAGATAAATGCAATGATGATACCAATAAATTTAGTAAAATTATTCAAAACTTTTCAGCAATACAAATAATATCAATTAAATTTCAATGATATACAACAATCACTTCTTAATTGATTTATTTTTCGCCGTCCAAAACTTTACTATTATGCTAAACAAAAGTTTACCGCACAATAAGTGTAATACTCTACCTGAAATTAAAGTTATTTTATACCAACAGTACATTAAATAACTTATGTGTCAATTTAAATGCAGTATCAATTAAATCTAGTAAGAATTAAAGCAACCAGAATAAATTATGCTGTACAAGGTACACCGAAAAATTAAATCCTTGCTAAACCCAAAGTTACCGTTATACTATACATAACAATACATTACACAACTATAATTCAAAACGATACTATATTATGAATAAAGCAACCAGAATAAATTATGCTATACAATTTCCGTATACTGCACAACCAAAATTCTTTGCTTTAATATGTTAATATCGATGTTATGCTATTCTTATGAGCATTTCATAACCAACATGCTAGAATGTTACTACGTAATAGTTTTACTCAACAATTTTAAACACAATTTTCAGCTAAGGGTACTGTCAGGCAAAATGAACTTACCCCTTGCTAATCTGAAAATTAAAATAATGTAACAGGACCGATTTTGAGCGAGTTTTCTAGGTATAGTGGATCGAATTATCCATACCAGCTGCCGCCAAATAATAAGTCTGTGATGTCTTAGAAATAAAAACTATGCTTTTAAAATATCACAAGACATTTATTTACAGACACAAGACGATACAAATTAACATAAAAAAAAAACAAATTTAGAATAATAAAATATTTCATGAGTTACCAGAATTAAATTAATTCAAATTCAGTCCGTTACATAAAATCACAATTGCCGACATCCTAAAATTTAAAATATATCATCTCTGCCTGGTGTAGGCAGTTAGCAATCATTCTAGCGACTCCGGTAGAAACTCGCACTTCAGAACCACATTCTCGGCGAAAGGCGCACAAGTCTCTTCACTTCGTTTCCTTTGGGGAAGTAGTTCGAGCGAAATAGTTCAGTATTCTGTCTCGGCTCCAGTGGGATGAGCTAGCGCGGAATATAGCGGGCAGGACAGTACAGTACCAACAAGTAGTACAACACATGGCTTACAGAAGTAAGTAAAATACTAAAAAAAGGTTTGAAGGAAGCTTCAAATTAAAAGATGGAAATGCAAATTCCAAACAGAAAAGGGGGAAGAAAAAAAAGAAAGAAATATACAAATAAATTGGTAACATCCATACGAACACATGAATGGTATTAAGCGATGAAGTGAATAAACAAGGGGAATATATACCGAAATATATAAAAAAATTTTAAAAAAAGGTATAGATGTAAAAAAAAACTTGTCACATATACACAAAAAAAAGGATAATAACTAGAAATGGAGTAAAAGCTGTACAAGGTGGGGAAAAATGAAAAAAGTATAAAGCATTCGAAAATCATATAAAAGCACACAAATACACAAAACATCACAGAAATTTCGCACAGGTGATAAAGCAAAAGGGTCTGATCCAAATATAATTGAGAAAAAAAATTGAATTCCAAAAATTGAAAAGTAAAAATAAATAAAAGTAATAAGAAAAAAAAATGTAAATGCCAGCAAACAGATACAAAGTTTATAGTCTATATATAATGTGGGGGGAAATGCTGTCGACAAATTCACAAAATGATGCAAAACATGTTTTGTTCTGAACCAAAGTAACGAAAGATGGAGGCCATGCTAAATTGCTCTTCTTTAGACTGCTGATGAGTAAACATCTAGCGGGAGTGAATTTAGAGCAAGAAAGTATCAAGTGATTGACATCTTGAATCTCTCCACTAGAACAAGAACACAAGTCTGTACGAGATAAATTGAAGTGTTTTAGATAGGCTTTAAAGTTTCCATGTCCAGTGAGAAATTGAGTAAAGATGAGAAATTAGGGACGAAATGGATGGCTTTCAAACGCCCATGAATGGAAGGAAAAAATTCTTTGGTGGACTTCGCCTTGTGAGAAGTTTGATAAAGGCTATTCCATTGAGAAATAACATGGAATATTGTCTGGTGAGGCAAGTCAGTAAAGTTAAAGTGTTTTGGTTTATATAAGCCATGAGGTTTGACATTCGTTACTACGGTATAAATTTTTTATGACCTCAGCCCCCGACCCGAATCCTGGATTCGCCACTGATGTAAATTATACAATTTCTGCCTCTAAAATATGTTCTGATAATAGAAAAATGTTTACTATTCGAGCTATTTTACGAAAATGCTTGTGAATATTGCATACATCAAGCAAAACCATTGATGAAAGTTACTGATAAACGGGGTGAGCCCAGTTTTTTTTCTTCTTCATCAATTCTGTTCGGTCCTCTAAATGCCCTCTTGACCGAATCTTCACTGTAAAATTTGAGTTCAAGCCTCTACTTTTACATGGTCAAAGTTCGAAGAAAATCCATCCAAGCCATTCGGGAGATATGCAAAAAAATTTGCAAATTCTAAGGCGTTCACATCTTTTTGTCACCCACCTGTATGTGCAGCAGTGACAAATTTACGATTCAATTAAGCAACATAATGTATTCTTTATGTAAGAAATGTGAATGAATTTCCTTATTTATTAATCCAATACCAATGCATAGTGCATTCATAGTCTTTATCATTTCGAAGTCCTTTCTATGAATATTTTTGGACCTATTTACTAATATTTTCACGAAAATAACTACCAATGAGTTCACTTCAGACACTTTCTGTTCTACCGATTGTTCCTTCAATACAGTAATCTTGAAAGACTGAAATGTAAAAGAAACAAGACATATTTCAAGTGCACCATGATGGTCAGTGAAATGTTTTTGCTGTTAAATTCTGTTCCGGGTGTTTCAAGTTTTGTCTTCGTCATCTGGCTACGATTGTTAGTTACGTGATCGTTCCCCAATCAGGCCTAGTGTAGTTAATCATGTTACAAATCTAGTTAAACAGGCTTTATTTTTTTATTAGTACTGTATTTATTTTTTTCTGACGTACAAAAACATTAAATTTAAATTTTATTTTTAAACAAAAGAATGTTGTCCTTGCTTTTCTTTTTTCTCGAGTGAACAAAATCAATGAGTGATCTAGATTGTATTTAAATCCAGATATGCGATGATAATGTAAGCGTAAAATGGACGAAGACACAATGGTGCAAATTTACAAATTCAATGAAATTAGTTCTTGCTGAAGTTACCTGTCTTTGTAAGTTAAGTTCCAGACAAATGTTTTAAAAGACTTACTTATAACGAAAGTTGATTCTTTTAATGGAGAAATTTCTATAGCTCTTAGATATGTAGAAACACATATTACGTCATTGACTATACTAATGAAGAATCTGTGACAAGCATGAGCTAACAAGGTTTTTGCAATTTAAAATTCATTTCCGGCCCTCTATTTGGGGTCCCGATCCATAGTATCATGAGCCTTTATACAACGAATCTTTTAATTTCTATTTAATATTATTAAAGAACTTCAAAATTTTATTTTTTACAGGGAATTTTCACAAGAATTTTTGTCATCCGACGTTCTTTAAGAAAACTGAATGTATGGGCTCGAAATCCAATGTTATTGGCTCTAACTTGCCCTTTTAGCCCCATCACGGTCGTCGAGACTCCTTGCTTTGTCAAGTGCAGCCATTCATCGGGAAAGGCCGTAATCCTGGGAGCGTCGTCGAACGGGAACATCTAGTTCAGATCTCTACAACCTCGTATAAGTAGTGGGCTCCACGACAGTTAATTAATTACAGGTATGCAAATCTTTATCTCTTCTTTATTAATTACAGGTGTGCAAATTTTTACAACTAATTAAAAATCAGAGAAAAGTGTTTTAACCATTCTTGTTTAAAATTAGGGATAAATGTTCCAGTTATTAACTCAAAAAATTTGAAAAAGATAACGAAATTAGAATTTCAGATGCAGGGATTTTAGTTTTAATTCTTAAAATTTTTCGGGAAAACTGATTATTCTTTAAATTTCTTAAAACTCAGTAAATTATGTCAGATATTCAAAACAAATTTCATTAGAACGAAAATTGTTTGTTCTTTCCGATGGTGTTTCTGTTTTCTCTATGATTATCAGAAACGGTACTATGGACAAATATGTGTGAAAAATCATCCAAAACCACACAAAATCTTAAATAAAAAATGTTCTGTATTAAATTTTAAAATTCGGGCTTCGAGGTGCATTGAATCACCGTTACGACTACCTGTGTGCCAAATTTCATGGCTGTAAGTGCAATAGATTTGTCTGTACATCGCTCACAAACACTTCCTTTTATGAGTATAGATACAGGGTGATTATTGAAATCTTTGCCTATATGAGTCCCTGGCGATCATACCGTTCAAGGAAACGGAATGAAATTTTGGATACAAGTCTTTTAAGGTATGCGCTCAGGAATGGTGTGAAAAAAAACGGTTCAGCTCTCGCAGTTACGTTTACAGTGACAAAATTTTGTAAACATCAAATGCAATTTTTTTTTATTATTAGAATGTGATCTTCATAGTGAAAACCCACAAATGACGTTAAAAGTGTATCTGCAACATGAAATTTAGTGTTCGTTTTGTATTGTGTCTGAGAGTATGAGCGACTTGATCTATGTTCCTCTGAAAATTGTGTATCGTAAATGCAAAGAAAAAACAAATGCTATTTTAAACTATTATTTCATTAACTGAAGTAGAGGAATGATGCACAAGCTACCTAATAGGTGTTCAAATATTAGGCAGTAAATTTGTTCAAATTTTTTTCAATATTGGAATGAAACAGATACATAAAAATTACAAGAACAACGGTAAGAATGAAAAGAGGTTTTGCATTTTGTTGCATGAAAGAAGAAATTATGGGAAAATTAATACGACTGACTTGTTACGAATTACATAAAAAAATAGTACAAATATGAGAGAGAAATAATCGTATAAAGTGATGAATTCAAATTTTATTAATTTAAGTTGTTTAATTCATATTTATAACTTCAAGTTATACGAAGGTTGATCAAAAAGTATAGGGACTGGTGCCCTATCCTGAAAGCTAAAAGTACGCACAGTGAAGACGCATGACTTTGAGCCCTCCCACGCATACACCAAAAGCTTCATGGTGGTTGATCCCACCACTTTTGTACAGTGGAGCTTTAAAAAAAATATGTACTGTGCTGTCACAGTACATCTCATTTGTTATGGCAGAGAAAGTTGAATTGGAAACTGCACTCGGTCTCTTTGAATGCACAATCTCCTTGAATCCTAGCCATAAACCTACAATTTATTTCCTGTTGCAATCATTTTCAAAAAACTTTCCTCATTTCCAGCACATTTAAGGAGTTCCAGCGCATCTGAGAGCTGGTCTTCTGTTTGGTCTACAGACAGAAGTTTCCGTGGACAAACACACGTATCATACCTAACGTGACCATACGTTCCGTTTTTTTGGTAACCTATCCCGTTGTCCCCAAGCACAACTTCGGTACGCCCAAATGTCCCGTTTTCAGAAAGAGAGCAACCCACGATACCAATTTCAAACAAGAATGCGCTAAAAATAAAAAAATCCGCCGGTAATGTCTAGTAGCCCGGCGGCATAATACCAACCTTTACAGGAATAGGGACAATGGAGAAATTTCGAGCGTGCTGATTGGTTGTTTCAGCAGCGTCGCGTGTGATGTCATAAACTTACTGTCTAGTTACCTTATAGTGGTGATCCAAGTCCATTTACAGTTGATCCTCTGATGAATACGAATTAACACCTAAAAATACGATTTTTAAACGAATTGTACTAACGAAAATACCTTTGTTATTTCCGATGAATTTCAATCTTTTTACAACAAATTTGAGCTTGACAGAATGGATTGAAATATTGAGTGTGAAACAAAATAAATAGTGGCGCCATCTCTGAGCAAAATATGATAACTGCTATTTTTAATTAAATATCTAAAATTTCCTTTTTAAATTAAAATGCAGTCTTTCATTCGAATTGAAATTGAAAGCCAATAATTTGCAATGTGAATATTTTGCAATGTGAATATTTTGCACTGTCAATTATTTCATAATTTCTGACTTTTCAATTTTTCAAACTTTTTTTCCTATTTCTTCCTGATATTACAATTTAAGTAATAAAGAAGGAAGTAATTTATTTAGACTTTTCGTTTTGAGAAAGGGATATCATTAATAACTAAACAATTTTTCAGTTTATTTGCTGATCTGAAAACTTTATGAATTTTTTTAGTATATTTTTATTCCTTAACTGGAACTTATCACTTACACATGGTCACTCTTTCTCTTTCGTACATATATAATATTTATGGTATCTGTATGCATAGTTTCAAACTACTGCTCATTATTAAAATTGAAAAGAGAGCCCTGATAATTAAGGGATGGTTTCAAAAGAAAAACAAAAAAGTGATACTTTTTAAACTTTTGTATTTCTTATGCATTTTTTTTATTAATACTTCAATAACAAGTAATAACCTGACGTCATACGTGACGTTGCTGAAACAACCAATCAGCATGCTTGAAATTTCTCCATTGTCCCTATTCCTGTAAAGGTTGGTATTATGCAGCCCGGCGATGACGGAGCGTGCGCTATACGTGGCACACATATGTAAGTTGGTCAGAAGCCTGCTATTTCGCATTTAGTTCTAACTGCATTACACCGCATGAAGTGACAGAATGAAACACTGGGAATATTTAAACCGAATGTCGTAACGTGGAACTTTTCATGCACTTTCACGCCATTAATTTAAATCATACGAACTTTCGTATAATTATTGAATATATTCTATCTCTGCCCGGCACTAATGCACGGTAGAAAGGATCTTTTTTTCTAATGAATAAGTTGTGAACGAGCTAGTAAACACAGTTGCAAGTCGCAATTTATAAAGCAACGTTAATTACCAAATTTTAAGAAATCCTGCCAAGAATTTCGTTCTTATTTTAAATCAACACCAAATTACTGAAACAAAAATGTGTTCTTCAGAAAAATGCAAGATCACATGAATTATTTATTTTCACGTGCCTTTTCATTAATAAATAAAAACTGAAGAAATATGTGTTTTCTTGAATTCACATATTATTACCTAAAAATTAAAAAAATGTCCCGTTTTGAGGGAAAAAATAAATGGTCACTTTAATCATACCTAAATCTGCAGTCAGAATGGACTGAACTGAGCCATAGTTAATGGTGCACTCTTCAGATAACTCACGAATAGTGATTCGATGATTTTCATGCACAGCTGAACACACGTCTTGGATGTTTTGACATTTGTCAATGTTTTGGAAGGCATCACTTTCTGCATTTTCACGACCACGTTGGAAATGTTTAAACAGCTCATAAACTCTTACAATCTTCCGCTTAAACTTTCTTCAACTTTGCGTAAGTCTCACCACAGTTATCGCCAAGTTTTTGGCAAAATTTGATGCAGATTCTCTGCTCAACTTCTGCTATAAAAAATGTAACGAGAGCACAGCTTACACTTTTTTCAAAGCTCTACTGCACAGAAGTGGTGGGAGATACGACCTTGTAACTTTTGGCACATCCGTAGGAGGGTTCATGGTAAATATTTTCCAAGCGTCTTCACTCTGCGTGTTTTAGCCTTGACGGTTTAGGATACCGGTCCCGATACTTTTTGATAACTCGTATTTTAGTTGAGAAACAATCGCGATATAAGCATCCAAGAGAAACAAATGTCTGAGATAATAAGAATGAGGTTCAAATGTTTTAAGAAAAGTGTTGAGCCGTGATCCCTGTTCGCTACAGCTTTTCTTATTGATTGGATTACTTTATTTTAAAGAAATGTTACAAAATGAGCTTTGCACTGAATGATTCTTAATTATATTTCATTGCTTAGATTTCTATGAAACAGTATTTTCCATAGAAAGTGTTTTGCCCTGTATTGATGTCTATTTCTGAAGGGTTGTCTCTTCCAAATTTAGAGTCAAGAAGTCTGCTATTTGTGTAATATATAAAATTATACAATTGACTCTCAGGTTTGTTTAAATAGCGTACAGTATTTGAAAAATTGCCCTACAATTACTTGATTATCTTTTACTTTCTATCTTAATCTTGAAAACTTCAGGATTTTAGAACTACACGATTAAATTGCCGAAAGTCATATGATCCAAGCGTTTTACGTCGCTGCTTTCATAAATTGACTATATAACAAACCCAACAACTTAAAGTGGAAAATTTATATACTAAAATCGTTTCTTCTTTACTGATTCTATAATTCTGAGTAATTTATGTTAAGTGAGCAGATTGCTTTCAAAGCTAACATCTTAGCTAAATACAAGGCAAGGAGGAAGAGTCTTTCATTTACAGTATGGAGGAAACTATTTACCAAAATAGTTTCCTCTCTATTGTAAGTGTGTGTTGATTCTTAATAGATTATGTAGTGAAAACTTTCCTTTCATGACGAGTGTTACCGCTTGTACTGCTGACAAGGAACTAGATGGGCTAATAAACTTTCTGTCATCGTTGGTCCTAGAGTGCTCGCATCTGTTCCTTTATAGTTGACTAGAGGTTTCAGAAATGAATGCACTTTTAGGAATCTGCCCTTCACTATTATAGTTCTATGTGTACAATATGTCAGATGGTTAGAATTAAAATGTCCCTATAGATAGCATTATAGAGAAAAAACTATTGGGCGCGAGAAGGCCAAATCCTTGTGGGAAGGAACATGGAAATGAATGGAGCTAAAAACATTTTTAAAATGGACATAGGCGCACCGTCCCTTGTCTGAACATCATTCCATCATAAAGTAATTCAATGCATATTAACCCCTTAAGGATCGCATAATTTTCAAAAAAACAGTGAAAAAAGTGCCTATTTTTTTTATTCAAGAAAATTGTATAAAAATAAGTGTATGAACAATATATGTATTCATTTTTAATTTTTGGAATTTTTTTAGCTTGAAATTAAGAAAATTTAATTTTTCAGAAAAACCAACAAACAGGGTTATTGTGGCAACCAACTATCTCGTATTGCATTATAAATAGTCTATTACTGCCATCTGGTATGTAAAATAAGAAATAAAAATTTTCCGGGTATAAGAAATGGATTGTTTTTAATCTTTTTGGTGCGTTACTTTTGAAAACTCCAGCCCGGAAATATCACGGGCACGAGAAATAGAATGCGAAACCTCACCCCGTGATTTTGACGGGAGCGGGACGAAAGGGGTTATTTATGAGTTTTATTAAGTGTAGAAGTGCAATGGATGCTAACAATTGTCATAGACACTCCAATATCAATTTAATTAAAGCACTTAATTTCAAAAAGTTTTAATGTAAAAAAAAGTCATTTTTTTATCAGATGTTGTTTATTCCCCACCCCGTCGTTTTTTTTCACCCCTTTCCTTTTCCTATATTCTGAAAAGCATATCACCGAGCATTCTTAGGACCATTTGTTAGTTGTTGTTGTTTCTTTACAGTGCTCTGAAGAGCGATGCTTTAATCCTAACCACTCTGTGTATGAGATTGAACAGCTCCATTTCAAACTTGTTCGAATTTGTGCTGCAATAATCGATAATTTCCTAAATATGTACTTGATATATATTATTTTAGTTTTATCTTTAACATTTCAGGATTGCAGTCAAATTTTGGAAAATATCGTGCCCAAAACAGTTTTTTTAAATTTTGCTTTCAAGAATGCGGAACTTAGCACAAAATATGTAAAAATATTATAAAT
>BGPR01001867.1:124430-156641 GCA_013235015.1 Araneus ventricosus | reverse complement strand
TTCAAGAATGCGGAACTTAGCACAAAATATGTAAAAATATTATAAATTCTACTTTTAAATAGCGATATGACTATTTTCAAAGCTAGAATCGTTTCTCAAATATCAAAGCTTGCGTTACAGCTTGTGTTATTGGCAAAAAAGGAGAGTATTTGCATTTATTGGAGGAGACATATTATCAAAAATACTTTATTATAATCCAGGGCTTCTTCAGCTATGAGATCCGACCACAAAAGAGATCGCGTTGTATAATTTTGGGGGCGCGAAATCCTTGAAAATATCTTCTATCACATTCTTTAGTATTAAAAAATAAAAAAAAATAACAGAGAAAACCATGATTAAATTGTGACTTTATCGTGACTAGTGTATAAAATAATTGTTTTAAATGAAATTTATTTATTATCAATCCATGCTTCGTTTGAATATTTAGTTATGGTATATAAACGTATCTTTGGGCTTGTGAAAAAAAAAAAATTTGCAGCCAAATATGGAATCGCATTTCCCCCCCTTCCAGAAAGGGGCTGGCGAGTTGCAAAATTATAAAAGTACTGCTATAAATGTATATTGATCCTGACTAGTTTATTTTAGTGAGCAGATTACTTTCAAAACAGATATCTCTTTCTGCAATATCAAAGCAGGTGTTACAGCTTGTGTTGTGGTAAAAGAGGGTGGGGAGGAGAGAAAAGGAATGGCATAGATTAATAAACCCTCTCTCACCATTGGCACTGGAATGCACGCATCTGTTCTTTTACTGTAGACCTTTCCCCCCAGAGATTTCTATAGCAGAGTTGCTCCTTGCACAACCCTGTATTTTAAAACTTCCCTTGTTTATAATTATATGCATAAAAGTTCCTTTTCTTTCGAAATGACTTATTTCTCGCATTCTATACCAGGGAAGGGAAATCTGTGAGAGGTGTAGCGAAGCTGAAGAAAAGGAAGAAAGTGAAAAATAAAATGATCGATTCCCTTTTATTCACTGTCCCTCCCTTCTCGATTCCTGCTTATTGCGTTTATGCATAGCTGCCTCTGTTCATTTGACTGTTTTAAATATGAAGAAACTTTCTCCTCTGGAATATCTTTTGCAATTTTTGAAAAAGAATAATCGATTTCGACTTTGGAAGGAGATGTTGCCCTCTTTTCTCCTTCTTCCTACAAAGGAAAAAAAAAAACTTGGGGAGGGGAGAGGAAGAGGGGAGAGAGGAAAAAGAAAAAAAATAAACTACCTTCTGTTTAATTATGCAGAAACTTTTCCTTTTCGGAGTTGGGAAAAAAAAAGTATCTATCCTGGCAACTCGGTAGATGGGGGTGGCTTAGGGAGTAGTGGGGCACGTGTGTGGCAGAGTTCTTGCAATATTATCTCAATCACTAGACTTCTGATCAAATGAATCCAGTTTCAGAATATTCCTGCGATTATTTATGCTTTTTTATCTTTCATTTTATCTTAGAAGAAGTTTTGGATGCAAAATATGTTTTCTTTTTCATTTTTTTTAAAAAGTTGATTTCTTTTTCTTCTTTTCCTGATTTTTTTTTTCTCCGTATGGAATAAACTTCAGAAAGAAGCATTTGCAACTTTTTTTAATATGCATTTTTTTTCGAAACCATGTTTCAAAAGAATTTCTTTGACAGTTTTTTTTTCGGTGTGTATATATTTCTTATGTTGTGGCGTGATAATTTAATGTTGTTCTTTTCGACTTCGTTGAGTTTTTTTTTTTTCAAACATAAGCAAGCATACAATCTTTTTCTAATACTTTGTTTTTACAGCCACTTCTTAGTAGAATGTAATTCATTCTAAACCAGATATTTTAGTTTGAAACAGAAGTATAGTGTGGTTCTAATTCTGAAAGAAAATATGCGAATATATCTCTCAAGTTCAAATTTTAAAAAATCAGAAAGTATATATTTTTCTTAATTTTAAAGAACTCGGATGAAGATGCGAGCTTAAGTTTAAAAAATAATAATTTCTTTTAGAATAAAGCCATCGTTTCAAACCCCTAAACTTCTAACAAGGATATATATTTCAACGTTTTGAAATCTAATTTATTTATTAAATTCTGAAAATACGTATTTGATGTCTGGTTATTGAAAGCTTTAAAACTTGTAACTCGTTTACGCAAAATAGATTTAAAAAGACGATAACTTTATTTCAAGTGTTTCTAATTCTTTTCAAAAAAATTAAATTATCACTGGATAAAAAGAAAAGGTTTAATTTATTTTATTCTTCTCAAACTTTTCGACGGCAGGTTAGACTGCTGTTGTGTATTTTAAAATGTTTGGTAAAATGTTTGGCATTGCAAAATATTTGTCCCTGAAGAGATTAAAATTGTTGTACTTTTGACAGTATATTTGATAGAAAAAATCTTAAAAAGGAATTAGAAATAAATAAATTATACAAAAACTTTTCTAAAAACACGCTTTTATATTAGTATACTGAAAAGTAGAACTTTTTTATTTTAATTATTTTCTCCTTATTTTGGCTTTCATTTATGATTCCTATACTTATAAAAGGCAATGTTTGCGTGTGTGTGCGATGTCCAGACGAATCTATCGCACTTACAGCCATGAAATTTGGCACAAGGTAGACGTAATGGTGACTCAATGCACCTCGAAGCCAGAATTTTAAAATTTTGTCTAGAAAAGTTTTTATTTAATGTTTTGTGTTGTTTTGGATCATTTTTGGCACGTTTACGGCTGTAGTATCTTTTCTAATGATCGTTGAAAAACAATCGATGCACCATCGGATAGAACAAACAGTTTTCGTTCTAATGAAGTTTGTTTTGAATTTCCAACATAATTTACTGAATTTTAAGAAATTTTTAAATAATAGTCACTTTTATTGTAATTTTTGATAAGTATTTCTTGAAATTCTCGCATCTGACGTTCTAACAACTCTATAATTTTCATTTTTTTTTCAGCTTATAACTGGAACGTTTCTGTCGGATTTAAAACAAGAACGGTTAAAATATATTATTCCGTTTTTTTTCATTAATTTTTCCCTGATCAGTTCAAACAGTTTTTTTGCTAGCGAGATTTAACAGCGAGAGTTTCTCCGTACGATCCCAGAATGCGTTGTTTTGATTTTGTTTTCAAAACTTTTTCGAGTCATTGTGGGCATTCCCCACCCCCCACACACATTTTGTCGAAGTCTTGATTCCACGGGCAACGCCGTGCGCGTACTGCTAGTTATAAATATAACGGAATCTTGAAATCTGTTTTTTCTGAAATTCATTACCAGGTGGCGCCACTCGTATGGAATCAAAATTTAATTAATCGATTAACAGATGAGGCTCTGAGATTATTAAATTATTGCAATGTCATTGACAGTGCACAGCTGCAGAAAATCCCAAAACTCTTTAACTCGATTACAAAATTTCATCTCTACAAACATGAAATAAGTCAAGTTAAATAAAACTATGTAAGAACACATTTTTTTATTGCTCTTGTTGAGTTTACTTCAAAGGTTTCTACGGATGATGCAGTTTCTTTACCAATACTTGGCCTAGCAGACCGTGGCTTCTCATTGATAGAACCTGCTTCTTTAAATTTTTCATCCACTTAGTTATGAAATTGCTTTGTGGTGCTTCTTTCTTGTGCTGGGCTCTAAACTTTATTTGCACGGCACTGGAAGATCCAGCTAACAAAAGAACACAAATTACTTTCTCTTCTAGAGAAGCCATAAGTCGATAGTGATTCCGAAAAATAAGTAATTTTTAAGTTAAATTTCTGAAGAAAGAAAAACGTGGATATTCCAAGCTGTCTAATTCTTTTTACGAATTCTCTCTATCGCATGCACTTATAAAGTTACAACTATTTTAATTTGCACCCGAATATTACTGACGCCTTGTACATGTACGTGAATGAGGCGAAAGATTCTGCATTTTAAGCTCTTAATTTAGGCAAACACTTCAATGAAATGATCTTGCTCTCCAAAATTAGGATTAATTATTACAGCGGCAGAAAATACATGTCTAGAATAGTAGAATGGAGTTTTCGTAGAATAGTAGAATGGAGTTTCGGAGAAGACATTAGTTTGTTTAGGTTTTATGCCACGTCTTTATGAAGCGCGACAAATGGCATAATTCTTTTAAGCGTCTAATTCCTTTATTTTTCCTGAAAAATAGACAAAGAAATGAAAAGAAAAATTATATTAGGTAGATTCCTTCTCGGGAGACTATCTATTGCAATGGTTCCTATGACATGACTTCAGTAAAATTTCTGCGTAGTTTCTCCAGTGATGTTCTGTAACACCCAAAACCATCTCTCTCTCAATAGTTTACCCACGTCATCTTGTGAACACGGTAAGGAGAGTAACTGCTATTGGATTTGAACCGGTGAGGGATATGTCGTAGGGAGGGTGAAAATCTCGGCTGAGTTCGTAGATGGTGGAAGTTGAAATTTTGATTTCCTCTAACTCCCTTACTATTAAGACAGAAAGATAATTCAAATTAATAGAATTATCGACTCATTATAGAGAATAACTTTGTATTAATAATTTTTCCTTAGCTGAATCCCTTAGAATTTAGGGTTGGAAAGTGATTTTCAATCCTTTATTTCGACTGCTTTTGAACCTAATCACGTGGCACCTCGTTGTGACGTCCTTTGAATTCGCTTTCACCATATCTCATCCTCGCAGCACCAATCCTTATGAAATTGGAAATGTAAATGGCGAGGGGGGTATGAAATTTTCTTTTCCTTATATCTTCCGACAAAACGAATTTACCTTAGCCTCCCGGCTTACCGACTAGAATTTTTAAATTTGTCTGTCAGACATGAAATTAACCCAACACTGAGATGGGTTATCTTTTTTGCCTTTTTTCAATTACCTTTGAATAGTTAAATAATAGTTTAATAAAATGATTTAATAAATACATTTTTGGCTTGAAGATGGAAACTTTTTAGTAATTAACTTTTCATCAAACTCTTTAATGTTTTAATTAATTAAAAATGTTCTAAATGAAACTTTTTATTTATTTTTTCGGCATTCCTTGCATTTATATATATAGATTTTCACAAATGTTTTTGAGAAATAATAAATCGTGCAGTGTAGAATTAATTATGATTCAAAAATCCGATTGATTAAATACTTACACAAAATCTCGCACTCCGGCTAATTTGGGTTTTCAACTAATTGTAATAACTAAATTTTTAATCTCCAGTTTTTACAACTCAGTTTAAAACTTTCAAAAGTAAAATATTATCTTTCATAAATATTCAGTAGAGTCCCTCTGATACGGACACCGCTTGTCCGGACATTCGGTTAATCCGGACGGTATTTTTAAAAAAATCTACATCAGCTCTTGTTAAACCTACATCTGTTCATAGGTTAAAAACTTAAGTCTACGTTTTCAGTAGTACTAAAGCTAAATTTAAGCTGTAGGAAAAGTTGTATGTATTTATGAAAAAGAACCATCGATTTTCATAGTTTCACTCATTTAAAACTTGTATTACGTGCATTTTAAGGCAAATTCCGTTTAATCCGGGCTTTCGAAGATCCGGACAGAGTCCGGTCCCATCTAGTCCGGTTTACCGTTCCTCTATTGTACTTTGGCATAATTTTTTGAGTACCAATTTTAATTTCATCTTCTTTACTGCATCATATTAATCCTGCGTAACTGATCATGGGTGTAACACACATCCGGAAAGTTTTAGCATATTTATTAATGAATGACCGGCAAGTAATTTGACCTCGAACTGTTGTGTAGCTGCTTATTAAACATGCGACTATCAAAGGCGTTATATAAGAAGGTTGCATGGCTCCTATTAAACGATACACCAAACTGAAAACCGGGTGTTGAGAAACTCGTGATCGGTCATTCCTTTTTTTTTTTCCTACGTAATTACATTTTTCTTCCGAGATCGGATAAATCTTTTTCTGAAATTGGAATTTTATTTAAGTTGAGACTGGGCATACTTTTTGAAGAAGTTTCAGCAGATGAGTTATGCAGTTTTGAAAATGACGCTGAGAAATTTCACATTAGTCTTGGATGTTTTGACATTGATGAGGAAGAGAAATTTTTCTTCTCAGATCAGATAAATCTTTTTCTGAAATTCGGATTTTATATGAATTCGAAATGAAGAATGAGCATACTTTTTGAAGAAGTTTCAACGGATAAATCATGCAGTTTTGAAAATGGCTCAAAAGCCGGTTTCGGGTATGTTGCGCCAAACAATAGGCTAAAACAGAAAACCAGTAGAGAGATTCTAAATAAAAACAAAGACTCAAGTCTTAAAATTTTTAGGGGGGAAAAAAGCCGCGGTGGCCTAATGGCAAGGTCTCGGGGCCGTAGGGCTTCCAGGTTCGAAACCCGATTCTACTGAAGATCCGTCATGTATTTGGCCATTTGCACGTTAAATCATACGTAGGGGGTCAAACGTTCTCCCGCTGGTGTGGTGGCGAAGTTTGAAGAAGGGAGTGTCAGCTCAGGTGTCCTCGTCATCTGACTGCGGTTCAAAATTACGAGGTACGTCCCAAAATAGCCCTCGTGTTGCTTCAAAACGGGACGTTAATATAACTAAACTTGGAAAAAAATGTCAGTAGCAAACAATAAAAATTAAACAAACGGTAAAATTTCTGAACCAAACAAAGAAACAACCACATCTTAAAAAAAAACCCAAAACCATAAAATAAAGCACAGCTTTCGAACTAAATTCGTTGTACTGATAGTGGTGTTATCTAATTAAAGATATTTCTTTAATGCATAACGGATTAATTAAGTATATAAATAGAATGAATAATTTGATCAGTTGAGCAATTAAAGACATTTGCGCATAACGATTTTGTATAAAATACTCAGCTGTGACGTTTGAATCTGAAAATTAAAACTTATTCTGCTTCGATTAACAGATTAATTATTGAAAATTTGTTGTTCTAAATTTTGCTGTGGGCGTTTCTTACTTGCCGTCTGATTGCATACATCCTTTTGATCTAGGCGATGAAACAAATAAAATACAATTATCCTTACGGCAGATTATTTGAATGAATCCTTTTAGCAGTAACTTTCCAGAGATTATAATTACTTCTTTTATCTCCCGGTTTTGTATATTGAATCTTTGTTTTACGTATGTGAGAATTATTATTACGACACAATTTTGAATGTAACCTGTGGAGTGCAAATTGTAAAAGAGAGGCCGGTTGTATTATACGCAGTTAAAAAATATAGGATAATTCATTATCTTGTGAAACAAAGGTATCACGTAGTCTGTGATGATCGTTATTTTATTATTCGAATTTATCTACACAAAGAAAAATGGAGAGAAAATGTTAAATTTAGCAGGTTTATTGAAAAGTGAATCTTAGTTTTATCTAAACGGTTTAAAAACTAATGATTGATTGTAGAAAATATTAAAAGATTCGTGTTTTGTATGGCTAGTCTTAATGAAATGTAACCAATTCAGGCTTCCGTGATACACGGCATATCCCTTGCCTATTCGGTTTTGGAATCCATTCCTAATCTCGCAAGAGGAAAAAAGAAAGTGACGTCACTGCATAGCGTAAGAACGTGCAGTTGGTTGATAAAACTCTTAGTTACATTCAGTGGCGGCTCGTCAGCTCAGAAACAAGCGGTGATGCAAAAGTTTTATAGAACTAACTTCTAGGAAATTTTGTGCTGATTATTTTGGTTTACAATGATGATATACTAAAAGTTGATAATTTTTGAGTTATAAGCAAAGGACTGGAGAACATTTTTTAATGTTTTTTGGCTATAATTAAAATTCCCACAAAAATTATAGGTGGGAAAACCTCAGATTCGTAATCAGCACCCGAAAAAACATAAAGAAGCAAAAAATTTCAACTCCTCCAGAATTGGATTTAAAAAAAAAAAGAATACTTAACGACTGAACGTTTCGATCTCTTTATTATAACACTAGCTGTTAAGTTCTCACCTTTTTTAAGAATTTTAAAATTTATTTTATCAAAATCAGTCGTTAACTATCGGTGGGACATCCTGACCAACGTTGACAAAAAAATTGTGAAATTGCTTCAATATGGAATTTTTAGGTCCTAATCCTCAACATAATCTTCATACATCATCTTGTCGATACGAATTGCAACATATCGATGCATATACACAGTAAAAGGTTATTTAGGTCTAAAAATATATAATTTTTATTTATTTACTTTATTTATTCTAACGCATTGCAAAAATAAACTTCAAATTTGCAGTATCATATATGACTTAAGAATGAATGGCAAGATTGCAGAAAGTAGTAAAAAAATTAACAGACCTTTCAGAAGATACTTCAGCAATTAAAATATCTTTATGCCTCTTCAATTTCTTGCATGGTGTTTTCCTCTTTCTTCTCTACAGTTGACACTTGTAAGTCTGATTTATGGGAAAACTCGGACATTTCGAGCAATAACGTCGTTTCTGCGTTTCCACAAACTTTTGGCGATGCTTCTGATTTGCGCTACCTTTTGGATTTTAAAGCTTCTGACACAAATATGATGTCGATCCTACGCAAATAAAGTTTTCTGTAAATTAGTGAATGGGAGTTCTCAAAAAAAAAAAAAAAGGGTATCAATACATGAATCCACCTTCTAGTTAGAAAAATTCATTTTATTAAACTTACTCTAAGCAAACATAAACTCTTGTTAAAAGATAAAAATGAATAGGTGCACCTTTATAATCGGAATATTTCAATTTGACTATGTTATGCTACGCGTAATTTTCCATGTTGATATTTGCTGTCGTAATGACTTTGCATTTACTTTTAATAGAGGCAATTACAATTTACTATTATTTCTTCTAAAAATTTTGAGTTTTTTCAGCCCACCCTACTCCACATCATATTTGTTTCCAGATCCTTAAAATCCAAAGGGTAGCGCTGATCAGAAGCATCGTGAAAAGTTTGTGGAAACACAGAAACGACGTTATTGCTTGAAATGTCCAAGTTTTCCCATAAATCAGTCCTACAAGTGTCATCTGTTGAGAAGAAAAAGGAAAATACCATGCAAGAAATTGAAGAGGCATAAATATATTTTAATTGCTGAAGTATCTTCTGAGAGGTCTGTTAATTGTTTGCTACTTTCTGCAATCTTGCCATTCGTTCTTAAGTAATAAATGATATTACAATTTTGAAGCTTATTTTTGCAATGCGTTAGAATAAATAAAGTAAATGAATAAAAATTATATATTTTTAGACCTAAATAACCTCTTACTCTGTATATGCATCGATATGTTGCAATTCGTTGACAAGATGATATATGAAGATTATGTTGAGGATTAGGACTTAAAATTGCATATTGAAGCAATTTCACAAATTTTTGTCAACTTTGGACAGATTGTCCCACCGGTAGTTAACGACCGATTTTGATAAAATAAATTTTATAATTCTTAAAAAAGATGAGAACTTGAAGGAAAATTTTGAAAAATAGTCGATTTTTTTCCACTTTTTACGATTTTGAAATCTCTTGCGGAAACGGAAGATATCAATCATTTTCCTTAATTTTTTTTCCTCGTTTTATTTCACACTGATTAGCAACTTTTCCGGGGTATAGCGACATGAAAAAAAAAAATTTTTTTTTTGAGTTTCGGCCAACCCTAATGAACAGTCCATAAAGACGAGCATAGTATAAATCGATAAATACAAAAATACAATGTGTCCGGGTTAAAGGTTTCCAAAAATAATGATTTATATTGAGAGAATAGCACGTGAAAAGTTAAAAATTTCTATCGCATTAGAGGGAAACTATGAGCACCATTATAGTCTATGCAGAAGCCCAAATGGAAATTGATCTCTTTTCAGTTAGTAGCATTAAATTGACCATTTACATTATTTCAGGCCGCTCAGAATGTTAACATTTTGTGCTACACAATTTTTTAATTATTCCCGAAGCAAAGGAGTCAAACAACGCTGTGCTCAGAGATCTGGCAGGTGAGACCTCCTGTTCCGATTGAATTTCTACTAACATATCAAATGCTGCTTACAGACATGACACATTTCCGCGGAAACGCGGATTTCCGCTTTTTCGGCATCGGATTTTATCATTCTTAATTTTTTATTGTGTAATAATTCTACAATATTTTAATATCTTAAGCACTTTTTGTATAAATTTATTTATTTTATTGTTAGATTAATTACACTTATTTTACTTTTCGGTATTTATGTTTGACACGATTCACTATTTATGAAGTTCAGCTTTTTTTTGTTCCAAGCCTGTGTCATGTCTGTGCTTAATTTCAGGCGATTTACTATATTTTGTTCATCTGTAGAGCATCTAATTTTACTCACAATGAACTTCATTAATCTCTAAAAAACTTGAGGAGCTTCTTTCTGTAATGCGATTGGAATTTATAACTAATCTATGTATGGTTCTCACACTTTTTGGATACCTTCAGCCCTGACACTTTGTATACAAATTAGGAGACACAATTACAGTGCCTGAAAGAATAACAATAATATTTACAGCACCATTCGCTGATCAAGGGCTGTTACAGAAATTTCCTATTTCTTTGGTCGCTGTCGAGTTCACTTCTGGTTTGTTTTTGGTCTTTCTGTTGAAGTAATGAAGCTTAACTGTTGGCAATTTTTGAATGTAAATTTAACTGCTAATTACGGAATATAAAAAAAATAGTGTAATTTTAAACAATAAACTATATTAAACATGACTCAAATATTTAAAAATATCTACACAATTTTGTAGTTGTGAAATATTTTGGTTATTCATACATGACTCTTCTCTTTGCTATACTTGGAACCCTCCAGATTTTTAACCTTTCGTAAAGAAATTGATACCTACAAATCTTGTTTACTCATCAAACATTGAAAATCCTGTGCTGGCATGATTATTCAGTTTTTGACTGAATCAGCATGAGGAAAGGTGCAAGTCAGTCAAATCATTTCAAGTCGCATTCGGCGTATTAGAATTTGAATATCACTGTGACTTTATGAGCATCCCTATAGCGTAACGCCGTAAGACTTCACGAGAAACCTTGACGAAAATAAACTGATGGTAGGCTTGTTTCCTGTGCTGAATCATTATTGATGGATTCGACATTTAATTTTCTTTTCTATACTGCTCAAATTAGTTTAATTTCGCATTTTTTACCAGCAATATTTGAAATAGAAATAAAGAAGGTTTTTTAAACACACTTTTATTTATTAGTGTACTAAAATGTAGGAAATTGTTTTTTATCAATTTTTTTTGGGTGGGGGCAGAACAAAATCATGAAGCATTAGGTGCTAATGGTAATACCCTAAGTGAATTGGAATTTTAATCACATTTATAGTTATTATTATTAATCACACTATTTTTACTGAATGTTTTTTAAACCCACGTTGGCCCATTCACCCAAACGGTGTAGAGTATTTTACAGGCGCTCGAAGGAAGGGAAAATTAATGAATGTTTAGAGATCTTTCTTTTGAAACACATTGTGGCTTAATTGTATTATAGTATTGTGTTGCAGTATTTTCTGTTAAAGTTGCCGAGGTCCAGATTCCTATTCATTTTAATATTAGATAAATCTATAGTGCATCACCTACTCTGAATTTCCAATACATCGATCTTTCTTTTTTCCGGTTGTATTCTTTTCTCCCCGCAAATAGATGAAGTCAAAAAGCAGGCTGTTATATCGAGCAACTCGAAGTCTTCTGAGTCTTGTATACCTAGAGCAATTAGCAGCCGATTGACTGATGGGGTGTTGGGAACATCGTGGGATGATGAAGCATAGAGGTATAGGGTCCTTTTATATATTTTTTCGGACCATCAGTGTGAAAAGAAAGGTTACTGTATCTTGTCCTTTGTCATTGTGGAAGTCAGCGGTCTCTCTATAATCCGGTAATTCGCCAATCCGGCCCCTCCAGTAGTCCGGCGTTTATAGAAGGGCGAGTGGGGAGAAAAGTTTTGTGGAAACGAAAACAAGTCACTGCTTGTCGATTTCAATGACCCTGACGCGACGTTAACTATAGGCTGCTGCTCACATTTTTGTAATATTTATTATACGCAGTGTAATTTTCTATATAATTTTGTATATTTAATATAATAAGCATAGGTTCTGCTCTTAAAATGTGTTTGTTTAATGAACCTACACTAATCCGAAGCTTTCGTTAATCCGGCAGTCCTGTGGTCTGATACCTGCCAGATTGCTGAGAGACACTACTGCAATATTTTCTATCCCCATTCTTCAATCTGATATCCGATCGTATCTCGATCACCTTACAGTGGATGGGACACGGTCATTTTGCTCATATTTTTGTGATATTTATTATATATAGTGTAGTTTTCTATATAATTTTGTATATTTTATGCAGTAAGCATAGCTTTAAAAACTGGATATCAGTGAACGGGATATTACATGTATGACCACCAGTATGTCAAGCCAAAAACTGCTTGCTGACGAAAATATTGTGCATTTTCGAATTCAGGATGGAAGATATATTAATTTTCAGGAATAAAAAAATTGCTTTTTTGGGCGGTCGGAAATTCGAAAAAAATCCGAACCAAGAAGGGGGTAAAATGCGATTTTTTAAATGAACCTCCACTAATCCGGATCTTTCGTTAATCTGGCAGTCCTGTGATCCGTTCCCGGCTGATTACCGAGAATCCACTGTATTGCCTCTGAAACACTATAACAATACCTTTTATCCCCATTCTTCAATCTGATATCTAATCATATCTTAATTACCATACAGTGGATGGGACATTATCATTTTTCAAATTGGAAGGGAATTCAACTGCCTTTTTTTAATGCGGCTAAATTGTAATTACCAGCTAGACAATTATGTTCGTCATCTTAAAATCGATTTTTTTTCTCTCTTTTTGAAAGGTCCATTTGTTTTTCTTTCCGATTTTTCCTAAACTTATTTTTCTGGCTGACGTTTTCCATTCTAATTGGTATTAAGAGACCCTCTTGGGAATTGTAGTTATAAATTCCGAGCAATTTGTATCGCTTTTTTATTAATTACTCCGGCAGTGGTGTTAAAAAAAAGTGCGGCGGCTCGTAACAAAACTTTTAATTGCTACTAGAAAAGAACATATAAAAAACTCGTAACTTTTTTTTTTTTTACTTTCTGTGTCTCGTCTTACGAATTTTTACTGCAAGGTTTGAAGGAAAAAAAGTGCCATCCCTCTTTCTTTCTTATATGCATTCCTTTTTTTCCCCTTTATCTGTAATGAGTGCAGTTTTTTATTGTTTGTTTTAATCCCACCTGTCGGATTCAAAATTCAGTTAAAAAGACGCACCAGTAAGGGTTATTTTAAAACCACTAATCATATATGAATGTTTGATTTTACTTAATAACCACTCAAGTTTGCAGAGCAAAGAAAGATGCGTCATTATACCCTTTTAAATAGTCCTGAATATGATCCTAGTATATTTAGAGTACTTTGCACATATGAACACAATTTAGTTTTCAATGCTATCCTAGTCCTAAGTATGATCCTATTAGATTTAGAGTAATTCTATATATGAAAACAATTTACTTTGCAACAACAGCAAAGGATATTCCGCATAATGAAACTTTATGCTTAAAATGGAAATTAGTTAATTTCATGGAACTTTATTCAATTGCTTTTAGACCGCCAAAATGCTCATTACGCCATTCCTAGGTGATGCGGCCGCTTGTAGCTTTTTGCGTACTCTCATCTTGAGTGGTCATTGATTTAAAAAATGTTGAGTATAAAGTTTTGCATAAGTGGGGATATCTTACATTTTTAATTTATTCTATCATTATGTAATCATATTTTTAAATTTCTTCAGATATTAAAGTATTTCTTGACCAAAAAAATTGTAAATTTGCAATTGTATTCAAGTTAAAAGCACTGTTTTTATATAATTATTTCGCTCTGGTGTTCAGTTGGGGAGACTTTGCGAAGCAAGTGTCGAGTTTGACTATAATACGCCAAATAAACGTTATGAGCCTAAATCTAGTGATAAAATCCAAATACAGTGGAACTTTCTCTTGAATTTCTTATTAAAATATTGTTGAAATATTGTCTGTAATTAGAATTTATTTTTGTTAGTTCGAAATCAAACAAAAAATTGTTTTTATTTCTGAATTGTTTTTCTTGGTTAAATCATTCTTACTTTGTGTCACTGTGTCTGTTTTATTCTATGTGGCAATATAATCAATCAAAAAAGCAATCTCTCACTTTTTTAAAAAGCTTTTACCACGTTAAATTGGAATTTCACCGTTTATTCTGAAGTTTTATTGTACAATTGTTGTATTTAAAGTGCTGTATACTGTTTATTTATTAATTCAAAATACAAAATTAACAATAGAAATGAAAATGAAATGAAGTAATAAATTGCAAAATAAAGCCATTAGAAATGTGGAAGCAAAACCAAATAATAAAACAAATAAGAACAAAATAAAACCAAATAATAAAAGCCAAATAATCCCGCCTTTTTTTAATCTTTGCTATGGCGTGACCCTTGATAACGTGCCTATGCCGGATTCCCATCTATTTTGAGTTAGTTTTAGTTTATTTATTAAATTACTTACATATTTGTTAAAATTATTAGTTTTAAAGTCATAAATTTTTTAAATTATAATTATTATCACTTTATGAATTAAAATTTCTTACTATTTATTTATTTATTATGTTTTATTCATTAAAAGTGTAAAAAAGTAGTAAAAACAACTTTTTAATGATATTTGTAACTTAAAAATTTTTTTCTCTTGCTGTCCTCATTTTTAGTTTCAGTTTTTCTTAGTTCAAATTACCCATCAGCTTCGAATTAAGTACCAGCGTAATTGATACCAGTGGTGTAGTCCGAAGTTAGTAGAGCCGAAACGCTCTGGCCTGGGAGATAATGTTGGCGGAGAGAGAGGGCAAAATGGAGAAGGTGATAGGAAGGTTTCGTAGAGGGTCACTTCACTATAAAATATTTTATCTAGGTATTGAAATAGTGAAATAATAAAACATCGACACTAAAACAATGTATATTTTGCAGTTATTTTATTTTTGATCAAACATTAACATAATTCGTACTGAAGTTCACAGCATGAATGTAATCAAAATGTTAAAGAACATTTTTTTTTAAAATTTATGCTGATTTCAAGTTATACTATAGTTAAATAATGTCAAAAGAAAATTATAAGATTGATAATTTATATAGGAAATATCATGAATTTTCAGAATCAAAACGAAAATTCATTTAAATGTGTACAACCTTTATGCTTTTAACTCTTTCTCGCCACCACTTGCTAATGGCTTATTACTTTTATTAATTTTAAAAACCTATCATATTTTCGAGGGAGGATTAGACAAAGATCAAGCTTTTTAAGGAGGTATCTTATATTTTTTTCTTCTTATATATTCTCAGAAAAAGAAAAAAAGAAAAAAAAAAAACAGTACAACCCTTAATCGTATAGTAAAACCACATATCCGAATAAAAACTTAAAGGCTGAATACTTAAAGATTAGTTTTAACTATACAAGGTATAATAACAGTATCAATTCGTAAAAAAAATTAAATAACTTATAGAAATATAATGTTTAAAAACAAACATATTAAGAGACCGTTCCAAGTCACGACTTTCTTGATAATGAACTCTGAAGGAAATTCTAAGTATGTGTACTAAAAAAAGTATACATACTTGAAATTCGAAATTAACCAAGTTTTTATCACAGCAATAAATTAATGAATAATATAACTTTTGATAGATTAATGTAATAATTAAAAATCCTTATGTTGGTTTAATTTTTTTTTTACTGGTTAATATGTTTTGTTGGGAAAATTTAAGGCCAGCATAGAAAACGGAAGTTCTTTTTCACTTAAAGGCATAAAACCACTTTATCATATCTCGATCATAATAGTACGTACCATTACACTGAAGTGAAGTTAATACATGATGGAATTCTGATGGGAAAAAATTCATCATTCTGACCGATGCTTTAATGTTGTGCCACTCGTGCATCAATTCAATCGATGGCGAAAAAGAATTACTGCCATAATTCATCAACGCAATTCGCATATTCTTCAAAGCTCATTTTACAGTTCAGGGACCCGAGTCTTCAACGCTTATGATTTTAATATCTCCCTGACCCAGTCCATGTTGAATGACGAAGAATGTTATTGTTGTACTTTAACTCTTTCCTAACTAAGTCTACTCGAGAATTATTGGAATTTGGCATTGTCGGTTTTACTTTGTTAACCCTTTCTTTCATTTAGTCAAACCTAAATAATCCTCGAGTGTTGCGTTCTCGTGCCAGTTGTTCCTATTGTTAATCTATCAAATGGTATCAAATAAAATGGTGTAAAATTTTATAAACTTGAAATTTAAAAAAATTATTCACTTGCCATGATGACCGTAGAAATCGCGCCCAATTGTTCTATGCCGTTAGGCTGGGATACTGTTATAGCGTTCTGTATAAAAAGCAATTTGTTTAATTCCAAAAGTTATTTGAACTTGTAACCAAATTTTGTATGTCAATCACGATAAAAAATAGTCCACGAATTTATATAGAAAAAGGGAAAAATCTACCAAGATTGGAGAGTTGATCACTACCAAATTTGTTAATCTCATAAAATGCGCTATTTCACTGCTTCGATGAAAAATTAATAAAATGCATTTAACATATATTTACTTATGTTTTATATGTTTATGTGCATTTTAACCCCTTTAGATAGAAATTTTCTCAATTACTTGGTTAGATGATGCTATTATTTTGAAAACATTTCTTTGTCTCGATATTGTGACCCTTAGTAAGCGTCTATAGCAGGGCTTCTCAAATTCTTTCCACTCCTTTTAGATAGAAGAAAAAAATCACAACCTCCCCAAATTGAAAATAGATATGAAGATTATAGATTAATGAATGAAAAATCGAAAGAAGGAACTAAGGCACTGTAAAATTTTCTGGACCCTACTTGGGGTCGCTACCCACAGCGTAAGAAGACCTTTTTTGTGAGATTCCAGACATGTTTAAATCTTCCGCATAATTTTTGGTTTTGATGTTGCTAAGAGTAATTTCATGATAGTTTCCTAGCTCGAAAATTCAGTAGTTTGATGCTTATGCCTGACGTATTGAAATACGTCAAGGCCCTCACAGATAAATGGGGCCAGTTGTTGGCGCTTCTTTTTATTTAACACAGTAAAGACCAAAAATGTTCTGTAGGAACAGCACTTTTGAATGAGATGAATGTGTAATGAAATTTTTTTGAATTTTTGAAACGTCTTTGAGAGCATTCATGTAGCGTATTTAATATCACAAATCAAATTTTATTAGAAAGGAGTTAAAGGATTAACCAATACCATTTCAAATATTGTATTTATCGCTAGATAATTTACCCTCTTTTTGTGAAGTTGTTTAAATTTTTAATTAATTGGGATATCTCAATTACATTTTAAGAGGTATTTTAATGGAAAAAGCAAGCATTACATTTAAATTGTCTATTATGATAGTTAAGTAATATTTCTTACATTTTAATATTTTAAAACTCAATCCCTCCTTATTTTTTTGTAGTAATACTTACTAATAAGAAGTCATCTTATTAATTATATAATTTCTCTATATATAAAAGGCAATGTTTGGGTGTGTGTGCGATGTTTAGACCTAAAATATTACACTTTCAGTGCTGAAATTTGGCATACGGTAATACTAATGATGACTCAATGCACTTCGAAGCCCGATTTTTAAAATTCAGTGTAGATATTTTTTTATTTAATATGTTGTGGTTTTTTGAGTGATTTTTCGTACTCATTTCTCCATTGCATTTTTTCTAATAATCGTATCAAGAAAATAGATACATCATTAGAAAGAACAAACAATTTCCGTTCTAATGAACGTCTAAAAGTTTGTTTTAAACGAAAAAGTTGCCAAATAATTATTTTCTCCAATTTGAATAAATTTTAAAAAATATTTTTTGGTATAATTTACAACAATACTTTGCATTGTTGCAACGCAATTCAAACCGTTTTCATTGTCTAAACAAATAATTAATTGCGTGTTTCTCTTTCATTATTGAAAGCTAATTTAATATGCTAATACATTTTGCTTTCATATTTTATTTCACCAAACTTTTGTGGAATCTGTAAACCAATCTCTCCGAGATATTACGTATATTAATCTATACTTATAAATGGCAATGTTTGTGTGTGTGTTCGTGCCTGCGTGCGATGTTTAGACTAAAAATATTGCACTTACAGCCTTGAAATTTGCACACTCGTAATGGTAACTCAATGTACCTCGAAGCCGAATTTTAAAATTTAGCCTAGAAAATTTTTTATTTAATGTTTTGTGCCCTTTAGGGTGATTTTTCGCACGGTTTAGGCCGATCCATGAGAAATAATGATCATAGAAAAACAATCGATACACCATTAGATAGAGCAAACAATTATCGTTTTAATGGCGTTTGTTTTGAACGTGTAACGGAATTTACTGAATTAAAAAATAGTCATCTGGATGAAGATGCACCAAGAACTATTTGTTTGGCGAAAACCACAAGATTGTCATGATTTGTTGGCAAGAGTCTTTTATCAAAAGCAAAAAAACACTCATGAATCTTATCACAAAAGCAAAAATTTTTGGTGAAGTTAAGTGTCATTTGTAAACGATAGAGTGGCAGAAGTGAGGACTTCCTCATTTGTCTCAAACATTCATTACACGTTCACAGAGTGGATGATTTTATTAGTGCAGAAATCTCTTTATCCACATGAAGATTAATTTTTTTTTTTTTTTTTTTTTTTGCATTGTAACAAAGCAGGTGGTTCACAGCCCATGGGGAAGCATAAATCCACGTTCTCCATGTATGAAGGATGGAATTTGCACAAAGCGATAACTGCATCATTTTTAAAACGAAACAGAACAGTACAGATATCCACTATAGGTCTATCACAAGATGGGGGATTTACTGCAAACATCAGTTTTTGAGGATTAAAAATGTTTGTGGACAATACTTGGATTGTACCGTGCTGCCCTTTGTTAACAAAAATTTTCAATGCGCATATCAACATAGAGTATTGCAATTCTATGAAGTCTATCAAGTAGGTCTGTAAGTATGTCAACAAAGGATCCGACACAGCTGTGTTTGAACTCACCAGTGGAGAAAATGACCTAAATGAAATCCATCAGTATCAAATGGGGAGATTCATCAGAAGCAACGAAGCAATATGGAGAATACTCAATTTCCCAATTCACAAGTGACACACCACCGTGATTCATCTAAGCGTCCACCTTGAAAGTGGTCAGCGAGTCTACTTCACTACAGAAAATGCTGCTTAATGTGCCCAAGCACCCGAGGAAGCAACACTCACATCTTTCCTTAGACTTTACACCCTATTGCACAATGAAGTACCCAAGTACTGCACTTGGAACAATAGGAACAAGACATGACAACGTGGAAAACAAGGGCAGGCTGTACTGGAAGAAGCAGAAATAAGACCCTGCGATGCTCTTGGGCGGGTATGTCCAATCCATAGACAAATATCAAAGAAATTATGTTTGTCTTTATCTTTTCAGGTGCATTGGTCCATTCGAAATCTTTCAAAATTTCATTCGGTTTTAATTCTTTAACATTTTACGTGGCTTATAGGAATCATTCTTATAAATCCTAAAATTATTTTTTTTCCAAAAAATAATGGTTTATTTGGTAATGTAACTTCAATTTAAATAATTTCGTTGGATGGCTTTAATTCAAAAGATCTAATGTCACTTATTAACTATTTGAAACAGGATCCGAAGATTTTATTGTATCAGCCTAATTGAGTTATTACTCCATTTTTTTTAGAGGGCAAACCAACTGGCTGTAACGAGAATCAAGAATTTTTTTTTTTACCCAGTTTAAATTCTAATAGCATCGTTTCCATAAACTTTATAATTTCACTGATGCTTTTTTTTTTAAACTTCACTAAATTTCGTTGCTGCGAAGAAAAATAAGCGGGCGAAATCAATATTATATATATATGCAATCATAATTTTCTTGGTGTGGTCGTTAAGTAATGAACAGGCTGGAGTAAATAACTATTTTTCATTTATTATCAATATATGGGAGAGTGGTGGATATACGTACATCTCGTATGAAAGTTTCAAGTCAAAAGAGAGCGAAAAATCCTTGCGTTCTCTCAGATAGTTGATTAACATATAGACACGTGATCAAAGTGAAGGGAATATTAGCTATTTTTAGCAAATTACGTAGGTGTTTTAGGGAAAAGTCTGGCGTCAACAAGACGTTTCTTTGGGCACGTGGAAGCGATTAAAGTATTCTTTTAATAATAAATATGCCAAAATGCGTGATTTTAGAATTGGTATTAGTATTGTACTAAGATTTTAAAAGATATAATATTAGAATTCAAAGTAAAATTAAGTGAGATTATTACATATATATGTTTTGATTTCGTTTTTAAAAGTTTATTTTATGTCATTCTGACCTTTTTTTATTTTTTGAAGTCATTATGCCACGGGCAACGCCGTGCGCTTACTGCTAGTATATACATAAAAAATGTCTATGACTTATGAAAATAATTTTTATCGCTTTATTTCGCTTTCAGGATAACATTTCTCCCAAGCAAATTGTCAACAGTTTTCAGTTAAAAGCTAAAATAACAATTTTTTTTGTAAAGTTATTGGCTATTTTTTTATTTAATTTCCGCTTCTATCCTGTTTTATCATTTACGCCGCCGATATTCTAGAATTCAAAATAGAACATTTCCATTGAAGTCATTTCTTAAGACTGTGGATTCTGATAGCGTAAATCTTGAATGAAAGGATTTTTTATTAAAATAAAATATGTTGAAGGTGACATCAATCCAAACAAAGATATTGCCTCATTTTTTGTTATTTCATAATCAAAAACACGTGTTAAGAGTAGGTTATCATAATCGAACATACTCGAACGTTTTGTTTCAACTTACTATGTTGAAATGAGTACCCGATTTTTGAGAATAGTTTATTATTTGAATAATAGATGGCAGCACGAGGTTTCTTTTCCCCCCAACTCGGATGGAAACCATAACGGATGGAAAACCAGCTATGAGGAATGCACATGAAATTAATTGAGATGGCGCCACTAAATTAGGCCATTAAAATTTTGGTTTGACATAAAATAGGATAGAATTAGACATTTATATGTAGGTAATTGGGTTCACAGACAACGCAACTACATTTTGTTAGATGTACATTCAACAGTGATATTCGTAACAGTATATCTAGGCGTGGTATAGTACTATTTGAAATTAGTGTATTAAACATAATTCCGTTAGATTTCACTTCACAATCAAGACTTCCCTCGAAATTCTGACTACCCCTACTCTTTCTTAGATCCTTCCTTTTAAAAAATTCAGAACCCTATGTAGTTGATTAATGTAAATGTACGCACATTTGTTTGTCTAGTAATATTTTTACCATGCTTCATAATCTAACTTTCATTCACTTTGTTATTCGAGTTTATTTACTATCTCACTGTTTACGGTCAGTTATTCTGCTATTGATCGATGGTAACGTGCTTTAGTTGACCGGCCGAATGGTTGCTATGAATTTCGCTTCTGCGCATTTCTCTGCATTTCATTCCATCGATAGCTTTGTATTTGTAACATCCGGTTACCTAAATAGATCGAATGTATGGTTATTTCTCTGTTTATATGAATCTGTCATAAACTTTTCAGAAGTTTCAGGCAGAACTGGCTAAACAAACTGAATCTTCAGTATACATTTATCTACAGTTGAGTTTCTTAAACCTTTTCCACCTCCGACCCCTTTTTGGCAGGGAAAAAAAATTGGTTACCAAAAAATTGAATAATAATTTTAAAAGTTGAAGATTATTAATGATGAATAAATATAAATTCGCTTAAAAGTACCTACACTTCTAATGTTATCGAAACCTTTCAAGACAAGATGTTTTCTCAAGTAATTTTTGCTTACAAACATTAACTTTTCAAAAGATTCTGGCAGAACTGGCTAAACCAAGTGAATCTTCAGTAAAGCATTGATCTACTGTTGAGTTGCTTAAAAATTTTCCACTAGCGACCCTCTTTTTGGAAGGAAAAAAAAATTGGTTTCCAAGAAATTGAAAAATAATTTGAAAAGTAACATTATTAATGGTAAATAAAAATAAATGTGCCTAAAAGTACATACACGTCTATTGTTATCGAAATTTTTTAAGACAAGATGTTTTCTGAACAATTTTTGTTTATAAACACTAAAGAATCGGAGAAAAAAAAATCATGTGAAAATCTTCGCCACTCCAGTATTGTTTCGTACGACCCTATTTGGGGTCGCGACCCATAGTTTAAGATACCTTGATTTGCAATTTTGCATTCTATATCGAATTTGTCTGAAAGATCTAGGTTGTTTTAAAAAATTATTTGTTATGTTGAATTCAGCCTTACGAGTGTGCAATACATGTTTTTACACATAGAATTAGCAGCTGAAATTTATAGTCTTAAATTCCGAGGCTGCCATATACTTGTTATGATGATATCTATTCATTTAATGTCGTTTAAAAATTATTGGTAGACCAGGCAAATAATATTCCATTAAGCGAAGTACACATTTGCATATTTATTAAATATCCATTGATAGCATGCAAAATGCTCTTTAAATGTAACTGTAAGTAAATTATTATTACGAAATGTTTTTATTATTAACCTCAGAATATCAACAAATGATCGAGGGGCATTTTTCTTGAATCTCCATTGCTTTCATCCGATTTTTTTACACGCTGTAGGTTTTATATTTTTAGGCTAATCTTTTTCATTCATAGGCTCATTTTTTTTACAATATATATTATTATTATTTATTTTATACAATATATATTATTACAATATATATTTTGTACAATATATATTATTTATATTATTATTATTTATTACTTTATATTATTATTTTTCCAGTCGTTGAATTCCTATTACCAGTATCCCACATTATCTCCAGAAGTGGCTGAAACAGAATAGTCATTTGGAAATATATTTAGCTCATTTTATTTTGAGAATTCCCGTCCTTATTCAATCTTAACTATAAAAGGTATAACTTTTGTAAAAATTATAAGCGTAGAAATTTAATGTTAAATGCATGTAATGAAATGGGTTACAAAAGGTTTTATTTTTATTAGTAGGCATTTGCTTATCTACTGCCCGACTAAGCGAAATCGATTGTATTTAAGTTCTACTGATTGTACTAAAATGTACATCGTTCAATTGATGTGAACATTCTTGCCAAAAGCTAGCAAACAAAAGACTATTGTTTAATTTCCTATTCGCACTATTATGAAATGTGATAATTAAGTAAATGGGTATACGTTATAATGCCTTAAAATGTTGTAGCATTTCTGTATGAATTCGTTTATTTATCTCTTTTAATGTATTGCGAAGTTTATCTATGCAATCTTAATGCCAGATAAGTATTTAAATTCGAAAAATACTATTTTCTCCATAAATTGCCACTAGAAAGCTTCACAGTCCGATTGTCTAATTGTTCAGAAATTAAAAACTGGTACGATACTGATTCTCTGAATTTGTAAAGAAATAATTGCAAAATAAATAAGCTTTAACAATAGTCTGAAGTCTGAAACTCTTTTACGAGTGATGGTGACGGTGGCCTGGTGGTATAGATTTCGTTTGGGAATTGAAAGATCGCATTCGAGACCCTAAACCGTCGCGGCCGTCATATTGACGTGCATCGAATTATCGCATTTTTAGGCTTATAAACTAAACTTTAATCATTAATTAGCTTTATAATTTGACACAAAAATTACGTAGAATCCATAAGCATCTCAAGTATTCTATGCCTTCTTAGATGAATGAAGACGATAGCCCCTTTCCAAAACAGGAGGGGTCATCTTATTAGATAGCAAAGAAAATGCGACTCTTAATGGGTTAACCAAGGAAGCGCTATGTATATGGGCCTGGTACACGTTAAATCTATCGAACATCCTGCTGTTTTGATGTGGCGTAAAAGTGTAGAGAATGGGATGCCGGCTGAGGTTTCATCTTCGTCACCTAACCATAGTTCAATTACGAGGTCTTTTCCGAAACAGCCCTCATGTGGTTTCAAAATGAGATGGTTGAAACTACAGGCGGTTATGTTTGTTACTACTACTTCCCTCGTGTAGTTTCCCTCTCGTAGTTCAGTTTAGTTAACGTAACTAAACTAAACTAAATTGAAACTACGGGACGCGACTATAAAAGATTCAAGAATCAAAAATTTCCCTGAAATTTCGGAAACACATGCTTTTGTCATATTCGTGAACACTAATAAGCAAAACTAATTATGAAGTTACCGTTAGTTTAAAACATCTCTTTGAAAATTTGTTATGTAAATATAAAACGTTAGTTATAAAACTCTAGTTATAACATTAGGACTTACTTTATATTCTTACGTATATATGCTTTTTAAGGTTGCGAGTTCAAAAATTTTTAGTGGCCCTGACTTAAATAATTTTGTCGTTTTTCAGATTCTTCGTTTCTGGGTGCTATTTTTTTTTTCAAAAACAATTTAATTTAATTTTTTATTATTAACATATTATTTAATCATAATATCAAGTTTCATCCCCAACTCAGTATTGCTTCAGGAATCCTTTCTACGATCCTTTTTTATAATCGCAGCAATTATTAAATATATAAAATATATATTTAATAGTTGTTACAATTATTAAATATGTTTAACATTTTTGTACCCATTTCCTTCGCGATGTTTTAATGTCTGTATTCTTTCGTAGGCATTGAAATTTCAAATGATGTTTACCTCTAAAGTCGCGAAAGAAAATCCGTGGATTTTCTTTTAAAAATTATTGTTTGCGACTAGCGTGAAATGCTACGTTCCAAACCTTAAGTCGTGGATTAATAGAATTTATCCACTCTCTAGACTTGCAAATCCTGTGAAGTGCTTTTTAGAATTTCTTCTTAACGACTAGAAGGGAAAATAATAAAAAGACACGCTCTAATTGTGATGCAGATCAGATCTGACTTGTAAATAATCCACTCCTGAAAAATACTTGGGTGATAAGACTTTTCACCAGCTTCCAAAATTCGTTTTTTTCTGAAAAGGAACTAAAGAAATGTGTCTATTGCAAATCTCGAGGAATTTTTATAAGTGAATTTTCCATGTATCGTTCTGGTATGCATTCTGTAATATGTAAATCCTTGAACAGTACTCTACACAGTTTTTTACTGTTTCGTATACGAAATACAAAAAGAGAAAGTAACGTAACTATTAAAAAATTCGACTTCGCGATTTTGATAAATTTTGATGGTAGAACGTTTTAGATCTTCTTGAGTTCGAAGAAAATTTTTTTGGAATTTTGTCCATCTGTTCATCCGTATTCATGTGAACCAAATTGCAAATTTTTTTAGGAGCGGGTAAAAGATAATAAGTAAATAAATGGCGGACCAATATAATCTTAATGCAAGTAAATGTCATTGTGGGTTTGTATGTTCCACGTTTCCTCCTAAACCACTGGACCGATTTCAACCAAACTTTGCACACTTATTATTAAAGACAAGAGGAAGAATATTGTCATTTTTTTAAAGCGCAAAAGTTAATTAAACAGTCAGTTAATTTGAAATTAACGGAAACCTTTTTTCCGCTGTAACTTTAGAGTAAATTATTTCATAAGAAATATTTTAATATCTTAAAATTCAAAATTTTATCTTTTCAATGATACCAATTTCATTTCCGTGCAATTTTTCCTTTAATTTTTATTAATTTTTCGAACTTTAATTAATTAAATGATTGAAGATGCAGACGATTTTGAAATAAGGAAATTTATAGATTCTCAGTTGCTAGGCAACGGTGAGACTTTGAACTACTCTGCCTTTATATTTTCAATATTTTTGTTTATTTTTGTAAATATTAATTTATCTATTTATTATGTTCGTGCAATTTTTTCTTTGATTTTATCAATTTTTTTAAAAATTTATTATGTAAAATTTACATTGCGTTGCCAATATAATGTGGACAATTTAAAATGTGCATATTTTTTCGAATATCTCCCGAAAATCTACATGGGTTTTCTTAGAATTTCGAACATATAAAGATTAGGCTTGAACTCACATTTTACTGTGAAGATTCGATCACGAGAGTATTTAGGGGACCGACCAGAAAGTGATGAAGACAAAAATAATTTGGACTCATCCCGTTTCAAAGGAAGCTGATAACGGCATGAAACTTTCGTCAATGGTTATGTTTGATGTGCATAATATTTACTTGCATTTTCGTAAACATGGCACGAATATTCGGGAAGATATAAAGGTTTCTTTTAAAAAATCCCAAATTTTCCCTCGTGTTTTTTGCTTATAACGTGCAGAATTTTAAACCAAATTATATGAAACTTGCAAAATACGTGACAATATGTTAGAAAAGCATTGTATTAAAACTTGAAGTAAACACTTTGAATATTAAAGGAAATATGAGTATTTTTAGTAAATGTTTTTTTACTGCGCATGTGCGAAATGAAGCGTAATTTTACTTTTATGACCTAAGAGCCAGATATATAGGGCAACTTTTATAAAAATTCCAGTTCAATACCATTAGTATTCAGAAAGATATCGGGATTGCAACTTGGTGAATTTCGGTACATTCTACGATAAGCTAAATGATGAGGATTCTCGCACAAACTGATATTTTTGAAACATGAATCTTCGAATAGTAATCGTCGAACTGTAATTTAAATTATGTATTTAACTTATAAGTATACATGAGTATTCAGAATATTCAACTTTCATAAAATTCAATATAGCTGTTGCACGAAGGACTAATTGGGGGTACACGAAATCAAGGTTGGTAATGGCGGAAACAAGGAAACATAAGGAATTAAAAAACTTATAGAATTTTGTTTCTCCAAGTTAATACTTGCTATTTAATAACAATAACACTTGAATAGTTGATTATTGCGAGTGTAATTTTTAGTTATTTTTAAACGTGAACGCAACATTATTATAATACTGGTTTAATTTGTTTTGGCGTTGAACTAATACTATTGTAAAAATGCAATAAATGTTAAATAAAAAAAAGTCCAGCAAATGTTATTAACTCGAGCCATTTGATTCTTAAGCTAACCTAAGCCATCATTGATAAAAACTTCTTTGCATAGACGGATGGTTGGTGGTGGTGGGGGGAGGATCTGACAGTAGGGGGTACGCGAGGGAATAAAGGTTGGGAACCCCTGAGCTTGGAATATTTTCACTTGAGTTTGCACCCCAGATCACAGCCTCTTTTGTCTGTCTGGCTAATTTATTTGGAGAGTGGTTATAGACGCTTTAAAACAAGAGCACGAAGACGAAATATCAAAATTACTCTATTTGTGATTCAGATGAGAAATTTATTAAAAGCGCATTATTTTGAGATTTATAACATAGACATAATTTTTTTTTTGGGGGGGGGGGGGCTTGTAATTCAAGAACATCGTTTTAGTTCTCGGCCTAGTCAAGGCCCAAATATAGTCAGGCTTTGACTCGTGATGTTTTATGATGAATCAACACGCAATGCGAAAGTCGAGTGGATTTTTAAATCACAACAAATCAAATTTAAAATATTTACCCACCGCCTTCCTCCTATCACAACTGTTTTTTTTTTATTGTTGATTATTTTAAAACCTTTTTTTATTTATCCCCTTCCATTGTTTATGATTTGTTTCCTTTGTTAAACACTCTTCATCAGTAAAATATTCTTTGATACATGTTTACTAAAAATCAATTGATGTTTGGAATAGCGGAGGCGGAAGGGGTTGTAATCTTCCAGGAAAATGTTTGTTATGAAATAAATAACCGACGGGATTCCAATTTTTTTGCGTGCATTTCCGCTAAATGCAGCACCGAAAGTGAACGATTTGTTTATTTTCTTACCCCGTGAAGTTCATTGTCGTACAACTGAAATAAAAATAACTTTCCAGTCACCCTGAACTTTATGTCCTTTCTTCTGTTATGCAGAGAATGAAAACAATTTGTGAGTTTACTTATTGTATTTTGCGGATGTTTATGTGAAAGTGAATTGCTATTAGAACATCCAGCTTTTCTTTGTCTTTTTGCTTTTGAATAAATTAGAATGCATGTTCTAATGAGTATTTATAAGGTTTAACACTTGATTAACATTTTGATGCTGGTCATTCTTTTTGTTTGTATATGAGTGATATTTTTTCCATGTTTTAGTCTTTGATTTTATATGTATCATTATTCTTGAATTCCCGTTTGTATAAAATTATATTGAATTAAGATAATTTATTATAAGTTAGTTGTTCCCCCCTTTCTCCCCCCCCCCCCCAACACACACTCTCTTTCATTAAAAATAAAAAAATTAAATATTCAGTGTTACTACAGCATCTTGCTTACTGATTTTTTTAAAAAAAATATACGATAAAGGAGTGTTTGTCTGGTTCTATATTAATAAAAAGTGACAAGATGTAATTGACCCATCTTTACTTTCTGAAATATCCTTTGCATTCACAAATGTTTACTTCTCTAGGATGAACCATCTTGCATAATTGAAAAATGTCCAGGTTCTGCCGAGACAGTCTCAATTTTTACCTCAATAAAATACCCCGAATTGTTCCGTTTTCACTTACAAATAAATAGAACACAGTGAAAAATAATATATACAGTAAAGCACCGCCAAAGGACTAACGTAAAACGACGTTTAAATTAAAAGACTTACAATCAAAATTTTATTAAACAACTTTGATTATTACACATTTAATGCTACTAATTCAAATTCGTTTGAAAGTAATAATTTTAAAGTTTTTTTTAAACATAGTACTATTACATAGTACGGAAATCAATAATTACACTTTAAAATTAAACATTTATCATAAAAGTGAGAAATATCATACCTTTAATGCATATCTTCAGTACTAAATTTCTTACTTTATATGATTAATTTGCATCTGCAGGCAGGCGTTTAATTAAAAAAAATCTTTGACCGTCGTCTGACGTGCTGATTGTCTGTGAGTATTAATTATAGCATTATGAATCAAATTAAGTTCAATTAATGTATTTTCACTATTCTTTTGACAAAAGAAATAAGTTCGAAGTTTTTCCATGGAGTCCATTGCATCTGTAAAGGAAGGTGGAATATTTTCGAAGTCATAATATCTTTATCACAGTTCACACACTAGAAAGGGGGAAATTTTAGAACGAGAGGCAACAACGTATAGCCGAAGCTTTGCGTCGTATAAACGAAGTACTTTACCATTACTATAAGGTGACCAACTTTTTCACAATGAAAAGGAAGACACAAAAAATTTGAAGAAAAAATATCGTAAATAAAACAAATATTTTGTTCACTGCAAAAATAATACAGAATACACTATAAGATGATAAACGCATAATAAAAACATTTGTAACGTTTTATATTGTAATTATGCTTACATGCCTATTAATTATTATTTAAATGAGTACTTTTTGCTAGAATTGGAAATATATGAACAAGAAATGTACTTCATATTGAATTTTACGGCAATAGCTGCAGCTAGAGTATCAATTTTCAATCTCGATTTCTCATGTGTCCAAAAATCATTAGCAAGTGAAAATACCTTTTCAGCTGCTGCATTAATTCCAGGGCAGTACAACGAAAATTGAACAAGAATAAATAAATTTTCAGATGGAATATTTTCATTTTTGTAATGTCTGAATATTTCCACTATCTTTTATCAATTCCATCGTGTTTATTTTCCCATTGCATTAATTTTTCAGAATTTAAATATATCTTCTAATTTCAAATATCAAAAAGGAGGACATGTAGGAGGACACTTTTCTAGGGAGGACAGAACTTACAAAGGGAGGACGGTTGGTCACCTTATTACAATGAATGCGAATGAATCGGGACTGTGATGAAACGACGTATAAATGAGAAACGTATAAACGGTGCTTCACTATAAACTTAAAAAATCTATTAAACTTTCTAATTAGTCGGGACAGTTCAATTTTCCACCCTTTGTCCCGGCTGATCCATCTCTCCATTATTTAAAGCGCCTCGGATTGAAGCTTAGAAAATTTGATCACTTAGGTCAATACCTTTTTATACGTTTATCCATTGCAGGTGTTTGTCAGTTTATTATATCAAAACTAAACTTTTTCAAATAAATCGAATAAAAAAAGAGCATTCATACAAATGATAATATTTTTTATCTTCTTTTTTATCTATTACGTAAGAGTGAAATAATAGATAATACGTTTCTATTTCAATTAATTAGTAAGAACATTTGTATGAGGATTACTTTAATCTTAAGTAATTCGTTGTTGTTGAGATAAAACATCGTTTTGTTCAGAAAATCGTTCCTCGTAGCTACTATTTAACATAATGATAATTTACGGATCTTATGAATAATTTAACTATTGTATCAAAGGGATACAAAGAATCGGAACTTGATGAGAATGATAAGAATAGGATATAAGAGACGTGTTCGGATTCATGTAATTCGTAGATATGCATATTTCAAGCTGATAAAAAGGTTATTTTAATGTAGTCTAACACTCAGAGATAGTATAGCTGTATGCATAAAACCACCCAATTGATTTTAAATGAGGAATTTTATTCATGACGGTTGGATATTTTCTACCTTTCAAAACCTAATCGTAGTGAAATGTAATATATAAGCAAGCTTAGAATTTGGCTGGAAAGCTTTTATATGCGAATTTTTTAGCTATCTTATTCATGAATATCAAGATAATCGATAGATTTCACGTGTAATTTGCAAAAGTAATCGGTATATATTGAATTAATTTTCTAATTTCTTTATATTTGCTGGTATTTTGGATCACTTTGAACTAAGATTGAAGAGTCTCGAATGTATCTTTTAAAAGGATCTTTTTCTTGAATCACTGTCTGGTAACTTAAGGATTTAAAATGACCTTAATGTTTCATAAAAGCGTCTTTCATTAGACAGTTATCTAATATTTCAGTCTCAAGAATTATATTCTACATCTCCAGCATGAAGTTAGTTTGATTAAACTAAATTTTCTTTACTAGTTTGTGATGTGTGGATTATACTATTACGTGTCGTTAAGAATAATTAGCTACTGTTTTTAAAACTTAAATCTTCAGCTAGTAATATAAGAAGTGATTTCAAGACACGTGAACACTGTATGATATATGAAAATAAAACCTTTTATAACAGTTTTAGCTGTTAAATTTAATTTTTTTATTTTAACAGCTAAATTTAATTAATTTAACGCGTAAATATATTTGGACAGTGCTTATTGCGAAGGAAAAAAGTTGATTTAAAATTGTTTAATCTTTTTACTTGTAGATGTTTTTCCGAAGTTATAAAGAAAATGGCTACCGTGTTTTGTGTATTCAAAAGAGCTTAATGGCTCTTTTTTTTATTCAAAAGTTTAATTATAGTAATGTTTATGTATCAAAACTTTAAAATAATTGTGCTGCGTTTGTGCTTATCTTTTTAAGTGAATGTACAGCATATTTTGCACTTCGGAGTATACTACTGAGGTCAGAGATCAATATAAAGTTTTTAAGGATTTTTTTTCCTGCAAAGAATGCATAAAATACTTTAATGCAAAGGAAATAATGTAGCGTAAAAATTCTTTTTTTTTCTTCAAAATCTGGAATACTCAGTGACTACTTTTTACATTATTTTTTATGACATGTTATTTTAAAATAATTATTCCTAAAACTGCAAGAATTTTCATTACATATGCACCTTCTTTCATACTTAAACTATAGGATAAAGATTATAAACTGAAAACTATAAAATAAATTAGAGAGTAATATATTTTGTAAATTCTATTTTCTTATGGCATCTGTGGAAAGTTATCACAAAAGTTTTAGTACATGAATCTATTTTAAAATAATTATTCCTAGAATAGCAAAGCTTTTCTTTACACATTTACCTTCTTAAACTATGAAATAAAAAATTTTTAATAAAATTCTGGAAACTATGATATAAAGCAACAGTGTAAACTGAAAATTTACACTAATTTACTGAAAATCCTAGAAACTCATTTCTAAACACATTGAGTGGATATCTTGCTCCTGTAGGAACAGGAGCTAATAAATTTAGAATAAAAAATTATAAAAATATTCCTAAAAACTGTACTATGAAGAAACAGTGTAGTCTGAAAATTTTACTAAAAGTTAATGAAAATCCTAGAAACTCATTTCTGAACACACTGAGTGGGTATCTTGATCCTGTAGGAACAAGCGTTGGTACGCTAAAAGAGGCTGACTTATGATTTCGCTCAATTAAAGCTAATAAATTTAGAATAAAAAAATATCAGTGAAAACTATACAATGAAGCAACTGTGTATACTGAAAATTTTACAAAAATTTATTGCAAATCCTAGAAACTCATTTCTAAACATTCTGAGTGGAACGAGCTAGGTACGCGAAAA
>BGPR01001867.1:0-124420 GCA_013235015.1 Araneus ventricosus | reverse complement strand
ACAGTGTAGTCTGAAAATTTTACTAAAATTTATTGCAAATCCTAGAAACTCATTTCTAAACACACTGAGTGGGTATCTTGATCCTGTAGGAACAAGCGTAGGCATGCGGAAAGGGGCTGACTTATGATTTAGCTCAATTAAGCTAGTCTAAAATCAAAATGATGGTCTGTTATCTAATGTCATCTGTAAAAGATCTTTTACTGTGTATTACTAGCTTTATCCCTGATTATTACAGTAGTTCATATGCCCCAGGCTATTTCACTCTGCACTTGGAAAAGTGCAAACGAACACCCACCAAATTACGCTGCCGTAATGACGCTCTTATTATATTGTTAAACCACACGATTGATGAGACGCCCGAACAACTATCATTTTCTCACGTCTAATTTATGAAGTTGTTGGATATTTAAGGGCAACTCGCGCACAGTGGAAATTCATTGTTTTAGCTTGTTTTTTCGATAATTTGTTTCATGATGGAAGAGAAATTATTGTGTTTAGAGAATTGTTAGACGCTTCATGTAATCAGTCTGCCAAGTTTTTTAAGTTTTAGGTTATTCAAAATTAGTATATTTTCATGTTTACTAGATAGTCAAGGAAGTTCATGAAGCTACAGTTTATTGCTTAAAAGGTTGAATTGTACATTCTAGTCAGTGAGTAAATAAATAAAGAATTGTCTTAACTTCAGGAGATCAATGAAAATAATATAAGAATAAAAAGTTTCATTTTTATGCAAGATATTGATAAAACAGAAAACTGACATTGGTTAGTAAAAACTTTCGTTTCTCTTGTGAGAGTATGCAAAAATAATGGACAAGGATTATAAATAATGTGGAAAAAATGAATATGATGAGCAGTTGTGATTTTTGTAGATGAATGAATTAGGTAATTACCTAATTTCTGGGAAGCTTAGAACAATTCAACTTATTATCCGTATAATGTTCAGATTTTGTTTCCGAATTCTGCGTTTTTGTAATTATTTTGGAAAATTTATTGCTCAAGTCTTCTGAAATTCAAATGCTTGTTATTTATGTGACTTTTATAAATTTATCAATATTTTGCATTTAAGATGCGATTTTGCTTTTTTATTTTAAACAAACTCTTTGATCGATTAGGTAATGTAATTTTCTTGATTTTCAGTACAGCGTGCATTTGTCCTGTCTCTGGTATAGTGTGAAAGTTTGGAGAGGGGTGCCGGCTGAGGTGCATTTGTCAATTGACCACAGTTCAAAATTACAATGTCCATCCGAAAATAACCCTCGTGTACCTTCGAAACGGACTATTAATTGAATTAAGCTGCACGACATGGATTTTTGGTTTATTTTCAAAACTATTTATCTTATCTACCTGGCTTTGACTTTCGGAAACTAACCGATATAGTTGCCAGTGTGACAAAATCTCTTCTGGTAAGACTTAACAAAACCTAAGTTAATTAACACTAGTTATACGGCTCTAACGCGTTTTGTATTACGTTACAGAAATAATAAAAGAAAAAATTAAAAAAATATCTAAAACCTAAAATTGCTGCGACTTTCGAGTTTGTATAAAGGCATTCGATTTATCTGTTTTTATGATCCTACACTTATAATCTGAAATTATTATATTTCTTAAAGTTTGAATTGTAAATTACTTTTAATTAAGATAAAAAAATATTTTATCTTTAATAATTTTATATTGATGTTCATAATTAGTTTGGAAACTAATAATCTCTACATAACTCGAACTTGCAACTATTATTCCCATGGTCAACTTGGCATATTTTTAAGATTTCCTTTTGTGATTTGTCTTGAAAAATTCATAAATAGCCCCAAATTAACAATATTGGTAATTGTTGAAAATACTACTGCTTTTTCTCTGTTTTTACTTTCTCGTATACGAAGTATACAAAGAGAAAGTATTGTAATCGTCAAAAAATTCGAACTCGAGATTTTGACGAATCTCCACGTTTTAGACCTCCCTGAGTCCGAAAAACACAATTTTGGAATTATGTCTGTCTGTCTGTGTGTCTGTCTGTGAACACGATAACTCGAAAACTATTAGAGCTACGGGGATGAAATTTGGTATGTGGTCTTTAAACATAATTTGTAGGTTTCTATCAAATTTTGGACAAAATCCGTCAACGGGAAGTCTGTCTGTCTGCATGTTCGAGGTCATGCGAACGCTATAACTCAAAAACTTGAAAAGCCAGATGGATAAAATTTTATACTCAGTTTTATCTTCATGAATGTAGGTCCGTATAAAATTTTGGGCCAAATCTGTCAAAGGGTTGACTGTCGGTCGGTCTGTATAATAGCACACTTGTTCAACTCCATGCGCATGCGTAAATGCCTGTGCAAAGAAGGGATACTCCGAAAACTTGGCAGTTTGCCAAAAACCAATTCTGGCAACGAGATTTTGTAAGGAAGCAAACATTTAGGGCGTCTCGTTTTACTTGCGTATTGGAAGCAATCTCTTCGCATGCGCAAGCTATTCTCCTGTTTTCTTCTCCGCAAGCGGAACTTGCATTGCTAGAGTTTGATAAAAAAAAAATAAATATTGCGAAGTTTTAATACATACGTATCTTTTTGAATATGATTCTTCACCTCAATATTTTAATATCACTATAATCAACAATGAAAAACCTTCTGATAGTCATTGCATTCTGGGTTACAGTTGGTTCGAACTTTTTATCAACGCAGGGGGAAGGGAAATGACAAATGTTTGAAAAGTATACGAAAAAGTTTAGGGGATGCCACTCCCGCTGGTTTTAGATGTAGGCATTATCCATTCGATAATTATCATTGAGTGCCCCGTCATGGGCAATTCATTCATGGAATTGAGGCCGCATGTATGTTCCCTCCCACTACAGTTAATTTAATTAAGTCGATAAATACGGGCCAACGAATAGATAAGTACCTGCAACAGGTGGCAGTCAGCGCATTATATTGGAAATCCAACCTGTGCATAATAGAGCATATTTAGAAAGTAATAACTATAATATACGAAAGTAAATATTCAATGACTTTATATCATCAGATTAATGTATTCTCAAATGAAATCATATAGGAAATGTTGTCGTGCAACTATTCCCCAAAATTTTCTATTTGAAATAACTATTCTTACTCTCTTAACCTTTAATAACTGTGTTTTGTTTGTTGACATGATTGAAATAACACAATTTTTCTTTGAATTTGCTGTTTTTATTAAGTAAAAATCATCTACAAACGATAATTTTCGTTATTTTTTGAAATGTAGACTGAGATAGATACGATCCAAAACCTTCTTTCTAGCTTGGACATGCATTTCGCTAGTCTTCGAATCGGACTTTATACTATCAGAGTAATGTATTCTCAAATTAAATCATTTAGGAGATGTTGCCCTCCAACTATTTCCCAAAATTTCGATATGAAATAGCTATCCTCACGCTCTAATCTTTAATAACTGTATTTTGTTTCTTGACATGATTGAATTAACACAAATTTTCTTTAAATTTGCTGTTTCTATTAGGTAAAAATCAACTGCATACTTTCGTTATTTTTTAAAATGTAGACAGGGACGGATACGACCCAAAACCTTTTAGCTTGGACATGTATATTCGCTAGTTTTCGAAAGAAACAAACTTTAGCCTCTTCAAGAATTGTGTGCGTTTAGGTTTCCCTTTATTTCAAATCATTCTAATTGAAAATATAATATAACCTTAAGATAAAATTCTGTTGAATGAGTTCATTTTTATTTGGCTCACTGAATTTCTCCCGATATATTATTATAAAATCTCAATTAAACAAAAAATTATGTGATTTCTTTCTTTTAAAAAAGTTTGTTGACTTATAGATTCCAAACTAAATAGTCATAGTAATTTATATTTATTAATTTTTTAATTAAGTCATAGTAAATTGTATTTATTATTTTTTTAATTATTAGTCATAGTAATTTGTATTTATTGTTTTTTAATTAATAGTCATATTAATTTTTATTGAGACCTTTAATCGATAATCATAGTAGTTTGTATTGTACCTATGAAAATTTGAATTTCTTCGCGAAAATATTCCATCGAACAAACATGTCCTATTTGAACTGAAAGAGCTAAAATTGTGTATTGCTAAAAAAACATTGGCTTAGTTATTTTCTTAAAATTATGTATTGATAGAAGCATTGGTACAGTTACTTTTTCGTAAGATTTTTTTGTGTTTGTATGTCAACCAAGTCCATGAGATTCATTTCTGAGAAAACAGAAGAATTTTATTTATTTATTTTATTTATTTTTTAATTATTTTTTTCGGTAACTTCGCATTTAGCATGCTTAATTCTGATGGGTAAATTGATACTCATTGTCTTCATTTTCGAAAACTCTTTAACATTTAAAGAACATTTACTTAGTTCCAGTGGCAACAAACCTGTACTCTGAGTCCTAATGGCTTATGTATGTGTGATCTAACTCTCTGTGTGGCAACTTTGAAAAATCCTTGAAAGAACGTTGCAGGCTCCTGATGGCCAAAAGTACAACTTGGTGTTATTTCGCGACGCAATCTTAATGTTCTATTTATTCCGTTTCGTATGCATAACAAAATGACAAATATTCATTGGATGTGTTCTTTTTGCCATTTCCTCAAAGCTAATTAAATAGCAGAGTGTGGTCCTTGTCCCCAAAAGATGCCGCAACGAACACAGTATTGATAGCATGTAGGGCAATGCTTGCGGTAAATCTTGACAGCAATAAACATCAAGATAAATCCAGTAATTATTGCTTGTTGCTAAAAGCTCCGAAGCCCCACTAATTGATAAGAATATCTGTTCGTGAGGATCTTCCAACCAAGTCTTTCTCCCCTACCTGTCCCATAGCATCAATCACATTGGGTCGCTAGAGGCTTTCCTGAAATGTGCCATTTTGCCTTGCTGGACTTTTTTCTTTGCTAAATACCAAGTGAAAAACATTAGACGTAGCTCACTAGACACATTTTTTAAAAAAGAGATCAACCATCAGCGGTTAATTCTAAAGAAGCTCCTCAGAGTTAGAGGATAGTTAATTTCATCACCTTACCTGTCCATAGCATCAATCACGTTGAGTCGCTAGAGGCTTTCGTGAAATGTGCCATTTTGCTTTGCTGGACTTTTTTTCGTTGCTGAATACTGAATGAAAAAGCATTTCATGTAACTCACTAGACATATTTTTTTAAGATCAACCACCAGCGGTAAATTCTAAAGTATCTCCTTAGAGTTAGAGGAAAGTTAATTTAAACAATTTAATTTGGATAATTGGCAATCAGAAAGAGCATTTGCAAAACTTCAGTGAAAATTAAAGGTTTTTGGCATAGAGAAGAAATGGGGCATGAAATTTTTGAAAATTGTAAATTTTGAGTAAGATCTTATAAATGAATTTAAAAATATTTTTTTTTGTATTTTGCCACATTCGGAAATTTCATATCTGTGGAACTTGGATCTTTTACGAATCTGCTGACTTTCATTATACATTTTATTTGAAACGGTTGTTAAAATATTCCTGTCTTCTTTTTTCGTTCCTTTGATTTCTATGCAAAATTAAGAATGTACAACAAATCTGTTATACTATGTTCGTTTAATTAAGATGATCCCTTCATATCTGTACGTTTAGTTTTAAAAAAAATATGTACAGTATAATGACCCTATCATATAATGCTTATTTTCTGATGTACCTGTTAAGGATTCGCTTAGCAACTGTTCCATACAGAACTAATTTCGGGGTGATCCCATTAAGGATTCGTATACCGATGATTCAATACAACGCTAATTTAGTGACGTGATCTTGTTAGAGAGTTCGTATACTACAGTCTTTTTCGCTGAAAATACTGGGTAGTTAAAAAAATTAAAAATATCCTTACTCAGAGCATTGTCGGGAAAAAAAAATTAGTGGTTATAAGGACACCAAATCTAGATTCTTGCGTTTCAGAACTTGTAAAAACTCATGACGCAAGAACGATAATAAACGAAGGATGGTAGGCAATCAGTCAACATACTCTAGTATGCACATGATTCAACAGTCGTCGTATAATAATTCATCGTAATCATGATGCATGTTAACATGTTGCCGCAGATGACTGCTATAGCCGTCCAATTTTTCATAGAAGAGTATGTACAAGAACTACAAGTGCCCGGTTACGAATGCAATAGATGCTGACAATTATCATTAACTAACAATTGCACTGAAATGTCAGTTTAATGAATACATATTAGGTAAAGGTAGGTTAAGAGTTCAAAGGTGAGTCATTGGTATTTTATACGAGATGATTATTTTCTTCATAATTTTTCATCATTTTTTGCGCTATTCTCTATATTTTGAAATGCATACCACAGAATAGTGGCGTTCTTATGATTGCTCTTTTTTTGTACTATGCTCTGAACAGGTATATTTTAATTCTAATCAACCCGTGTTTTGTAAGGAGTATTTTCTGGGAAGATTAAAGCGACCAGATTTTCTGAACTTTCAGAGAGGCTCAGGGTATTTGGCAGAGATAAAAAGTATGGGGTGCGAGATTGGAGAAAATACAATTAAAAGTATAAATTATTAAAAAAGTTACAAAAAGAAAGCAAGAAGATATGAATTGTTATTTAACAATATATTTTACTACTACTTGTATCATGTTTTCATCATAATGATTCATGCACCTTGGGTATATTCATTGTGGAATTCTCTGTGCGATGAAATTCTTTCAAGAGATATTTTTTAGTTGTAAGAATTATTTAGTCTTCGATAGAATTCTGAATTTGATTAATCTTGGTAATTAATAGTGCTCTCGATGCTTCCAAGTCTAACTAGATTTCTTTCACTTTTCCTGACGGACAAGTGAAATGTGGAGATATACTCTTTGTGCAAGTGCTTTGGTTCCAGTTAAACTAAAAAGTATTCCACGATTATAATTATTGCATTACAATTAGGAACACGGTTTTTTAAATCTAAATCTGCAAAGATATCAACCCATTTACACCCTTTTTAAACTAATTGGGATAATCGTATTTTGCGTATAGTAAAAATTGGAAAGGAAAATTCTTCAGAAACTATTTTTTTAAATATGATCTGTTTACTTATGGGTAAAAAATTGGGAAACTTGGGACATTTTATTCAAAATCCAACATAAATTTACAAACCGGGTAATTCGGAACGTCTGTAAGGCGAAACAGTGTTCTAGAATATGCCCCAAAACTTTCATAGAAAAACAATTAAGTAGAATTCACCACTGGGTATGCTGTGTATCTGAAATAATGCTAATTTTTACATTGCGTTTTTTCTGTGAGTTTGCTTACTGTATATACATTTATTACAGATAAGTGTAGAATAATATTATAAGCCTAAATGAACAATACGAAACTTACTTAATCTGAATGGGTAAGCTGCATCAAAGCATTGGTAGCTTACCAAGAAATTTGTAATCAATTTCTATTCGGGAGATCCATTTGTGTTGCATAAATGTTTCTTCAACCGAAAAATTATAATTGTGCTTTTGAAAATAATTGCTGTACGTGTAATATTTTCGTCTACAATGCTATATTGAGTTTTGAAACAATTATTTCTTATTCTTTGAGATGTCTCTAGAATTCTAGAAAAATGCTTAAATAGCAGAAATTTTTTCTTCTTAATTAGCTATATGTAGGCGGATAATACAGCTATGTAAAGATGAAAGGGTAGATTCTGTTAGTTGTTCATAAACAAAATTTTGAGTTTTTAGGAAGTCTTATGCTTTTAAATTGTCTTTTCCTAGGTTGCCGCGTCATCTGCACGCGGTTCAAAATTACGAGGTCCGTCACGAATAGTCCTGGTGTTGCTTCAAAACGGGACGTAATTTAACTAAACTAAACCTAGGTTTCTGATTTTGAAGAGCAAGAAAAGGAAAATCGAGTATAACGGTGAGTGGTTTTATAGTTAATTCTTATTTTCTCTCAAAAATATGCAGTTTGAGTAGTAGTATGCGATGCGCTTTGCATCAAACTTGCACGTATTTAACCCTATTGTGTACAGCAATACAAGATGGGTACAAATTCGTTGGACTATTTTATAACTGAATAATTTGCGAAATATGAATTGTAAGGCACCAGTTCAGTGGCAGATTAGTAGTATTGTATCCTAAATTTGAGGACAGATCTCCCTAAGTGTTTCAAGTCCCATATTCTAAGAGACGTGTAGTTAGCGGCTGTTCGTCATTCTTTCTCTGTTCTTACGATGGAGACGAATAAAAGCGCTCAAAAAGAGAAATTCTGTCTGTGGTTTCATGGATTTCATTTTGTTTTGCAAGTAGAACGAGATTTTCATCGAGAGTACCAGAAAATGCCTTGAAAAGGGGCTATTAGAGTCGTGCATGGGCCTTATTTTTCATGCTTATCTCAAAAAACTGTTATTTAGCGTTAGTTGACCCCGAACCAAGAATATTGTCGCCCTGATTAGGACTACAAATTCACACAATTTCTTTTTTTCATTGTGAAAGATACGAATGTTTTATGTTGGAAACTAAAAAAATATATAGGTAAAAGTGTTTAAGAAAACGCTGTCTCTAAATTTTTATCCACGAGAAAAATTTTGAAAAATATATTAGGAGACACGCTATTTCAATCTACAATAATTTCGTAGCATTTTATTTAATAAAAGCATTTTGCTTTAATTTTTGACCGAATGAATAATAGAAGCATTTAATGGTCCAAGACCTTATATGAATGGTAATAAATCTCAAATATTAACCATATTTTGCGCACTGATGCGTAATTGGAGGGTTCAGTGTTAAAGTAAACCCAAGTTCATCAGATTCATTTCTAAGAAAACAGTTTTCAATGTTGATTAGCTGCATTTAAAATAAAAGTGGACTCCCTTTTTTTGCTACCTGGTGGATACTAATTGAACTATTAATATTTTATGTGTAATAATGATTGAAGTAATCATTATTACACATAAAATATAACATTTACACACGGCCATGCCAGTGTGAGTGCAAATTGGGCAAACCATGAACTTGGCTCACTTTAACTCTGAACTTTCCATTTATATCGCTTATACTTTTGCATTTTTAAAATTAATTTTCAAAAATTTAATAATTAATTTATGAAAAAGTTACTACATTTTTGACTTGATGCTGGAAAATTTAACAAATACAGTTTATAGTTAATTAAAAAAATTATTCATAAAATTATTTTTGCATCATATTTCTTTAATTCCTTACACTCATTTACATAGATTTTACAACTGCTGTTGAAAAAAATGTATCATCGGATTGATTGTGCGTGCCGTACGACTGTTAGTTTACTAAAAGAATAATAGCATGAAAGAAAATAAACCCACTAATTATTTCCATTTGTAAATCAGAACCTGCAATCTTACTGACGGAACTCTATTAAAAATCTTCTGTTTAATTGCTTTTTCAATTAAATGCTGATTTTGGCCTTTAGGAGGTCTAAATATTTTCACAACAAAAGCAGCTGCCGCCGGAAAAACATTACCGTTCTCTTGTAATGATGATTTCGATTTTGGAGCAGCCACATGTTCGCTCAACTGTGAAGGAAGTGCGTTTTTTGGGTGGAAAGTATTCACGAAGCTTTTGATCATTTGTATGGAGAAGGATGGGAAAATAATGACTGCCCAAAATTGGTATACTTGTTGCCGTAACCGTAACCACATGTGCCAACACACTTCTAAATTAATATTCGTGTCTGTCACGTGGATTCTTAGTTCAAAACTGCTCGAATTTGCTATTGTATTGATAAAACATTCCACAAATGGTAGCTTTTTCAGAGAGGAGTCGTTTCTTATAAAGGCGTTTAAATCGAGTACCATCAGCTGATAAGTGTTATTATTATTTTAGTGGAATTCTTCTTTCCGTCACGAAAATAGTTGTATTTTGGAAAATTTTCAATACTTGCATGAGTGAAAAATTCATTTATGTATGTTGGATTTGAATGAAAGGCGATACCGAAGTCGTTGTTGCGAAAGCCAAATTTTAAATACACACCTCGTGTGTCAGTTGTTTAACTTGTTCGCAATGATTTTATGCATTAAAGGAATGTCGACTGCCTCTAAATTTTTCGCTGAAGTTCGAATGTAATTTTTTCCCCAAATATTTAATTCAACTGTGCTTTCACGCCCATATTTATTTAATTGAATTTCTTAGTGATCCTAGTTGGACGCCAATGATTTTATAAGGGCGATTTAATTTTATTTTGAATTCTAATGAATGACCTCAAGAGTAATACTATTTGAAGTATTCAGATATGTGTAAATTGTTTCGAGTAATTTTTATATGTCTTATAAGCGCTAAAACTGCTGTAATGGCATTCGACTGTAATAAATTGTAATTTTTTAAAAATCTGCAGTTATTTAGATTTTTGTTTTTTATTCGATACAGGGTGGTTGAATGCAGTTTTTATAACAGTTATCAAGTGACGAAATATTGTGTAACAATCGATTAACAAAAATTGAAATTTAAAAAAATATCTATTTCATTGGCTTTTTTTTTCAAGTTTTTTGTGTAGGACTTCTCAACAAGTGCCAAGTATATATGTAGAAATACGATTTATAAGAATGGATTCTTTTGCTATAGTCTTTTCAGGTTGAATTTGTTTGTTTTTATGCTCATTTGGAATGTTTTTATGAAGTTATTAACTTTTCGTTTATATTACTTTTTCCCTTACGGAAGAATAAATTTGAGTTTTTAAAATGACAAAAAAATACAATAAAATAAATATTTTTAGAAATGAAAAAAAATGATAGGACTTACTGCCATATTCTGAATCTTTTGGTTTTAGGAAATGTCATCAAGTGGAGCGCTTTAAAATCAAAATTGTTTGATTCTCTTGGGTTTATCTTTCCCCTCCACCCTCCATAATTTTACGGAAAAAATGGTTTTTCCAAATGTATGTTTTACGATTCAGGTTTAGAGTTCAGTGCAGTGATAAGTTTTAAAAATTCTGCTTGTACAAATATTAATCTTAAGTTTTTACTGAACGTAATCATTAGCAAACGATAATTCTAAAGAAGTTTAAAAGTTTATCTTTTCAAAAAAAATATTTTTTCATTCCTAATTGTCTTTTTTATATATACCTGAATCAATCATACTACCAGAACATTTTCCGTGATGTGTGCGAATTTTGTTCTTCCCGGATATCATTTTTAATATAAATATTGCCTTTACATTTACTTTAAGAATTAATATATTGACCCTTCACTTGAGTTTTTAAGCTATTTTACGTTAATCCAATTATGACAAAATCCGTCGCTTTAAAAAGAGGATGAGACCTTAGTTTGTGACAGTATGGGGTGGAGGTGGGGAAGGGCGGTAAAAACGATTCGGGCAGATGCTTTAGAATTTTTATTTATTTATATTTTTTTTATGAAGAAAAGTGTAGAAATTAGTGCAAAAAATGCGGTAGGAGGAGTAAAAAAAGGGCTATTCGCTAATGAAAGATTAAGGTGCGAGAAGTACGTGACAGTCATTACAAAAAGATATTTTCCTTTTTACTTTTCTTTTAAGCAATAATGCTCTATAATTTACCGTTTTAATCGTTTTCCGTGATAAAAATGCTAGACTGCCTCTGGTTGTGTTTTTCATACTTGGAAATGTACTTTAATGGCATTCTCCCTTTCTCATTTTCGTAATAAATAACATTTTCTGTGCCTCGAAGTCGTACTCTCCTTACATTGTTGCCGTTTTTATATGCTACGCGAACATTCATACATGTTTTAGAAATAATTCACTTAAGTGATTTATTCAATTATATAGTTTTTTACTGCTCGCATTTTTTATGGACGACATTAGAACTTTAAAAAATTGCTCAATTTATGTTGGTTACATATTAACTTTTCTCTCATAATCTTTTTCCTAAACAGAATTCTGCAGTTTTTTTTTTTTTTTTTTTGTTGTTGTTGTTAAAAAAATTAATATATATGCGCTGATGAATAATTAGATTGATTTGGAACTCGCATTTTAAAATACATTTTTAATCGACCTTAGATCTTTCAGTATCGTGTTTTGAATCTTATTTTTTACAAATCATATTTTTGACTCTTGTATAAAACTGCCAGGTTTGACAAATAGAAAATCTAGACTTTTGATACAATAAATTCAAATTATTTCTCCTTTGCGTGTGAGTTTTTTGTTGCATGAAAAGAATAATAATGGTTAATAAATTGACTAGATAATGGTTAAATCTTAAAACTCTATAAAATTTAATTAAGAATGTAATTTAAAATGTAATTAACATAATTTTCTTTCTTTATATTAATATTACATTGAAAATACACAGACAACTTTTGATAGTGTTAAACATAAACCGTTGTTGTAAATATGTCCATTATTTTTAGTAAAAAAATGTTATGGATATTAGTAATTGAGAATATATAACTGTAAATTTAATAACTTAATGCCTGTATTATGTACGCATATTTATGTGGCTATAAGAAAAACGAAAACCCCGCTAATAATGGATATTTCTTATTTAAAAAACTGTGTTGTGAAAATGTGTATTTAATTAAGAATTTAACTTAATCAGTAATTCAATTAATTTTATTCATTGGGCATGCGTCTTCGAAAACTTTTGGCAATATGCAGCAAAACTTCTTATTGCAGTGTTTTCAACAAAAAACTATGGATGTAAGAGAATAATAATCAAAAAATCTACAAATTTAATTGTATATAGAACGAAGCATGTATACACGCAGAGTAATTTGTTAAAATTTTTAAGCCTTTTTCTGCTATCTTCCATAATATTTTAAAAATTTTAAATGTGTATCCGTTCTTGATACTGCTTGATATTTAAACAAAATTTCAGAGATATTTGTGTAGTACTAAGAAAGTGTTTATATTTTAAAGAAGAATTCATTGATTTTGATCATATAGCAGTTTTATTTGTTAGTTCTTGTTGCTCTGTATAATTTAAAATTATTATGTATCACTAATTTGTTTTTATCTATACAAAGACTACATGTTTCTTTTTAAAAGAAACTTAAAAATGTATTTTTCATTAAATTATTTTTGTGTAAAATTTATCAAAATAATGTTTTTAGTGTGGTCTGAAAGTTCTGAGAATGGGAAGCCGACTCTGGTGTCCACCCCCAGTAGCTTTCATAAAGCTACAAAACGGGACTTTAATCTTACAAGTCAAACCAAAATGTTTAGAAAGTTTTGCTATCAAATCGATTTCGGCCATGCAAGCAGCATCTCCTGAAATTTCCACGCTGTGCGATTTGAATTGATCTTCTGGAGAGGAAGAGCAGAAATGTAAACAAAGCAAATTCAAAGCGGATTAGGGAAGCTCTGACAATGAACTGCTGAAACGAAATTTGGGAACATTTTTAATGGATTTTCCATTCTTCATTTAGTATCTAATTTATATTCAACTGTCCATGTGGTGGTACTGTTTAATAACAAACTGTAACTCCTTTGGATTATTATTTTATGGGTAGACGCATTTTTATAATTCATTCTGGATCCAGGCCATTTCAAAAGTAATAGATTTGAAAAGATTCCAAATAAAATGCTGGCGGGAATTATTACAAGTTGAAAATTGTAAACCAATTTTGGTTGCAGTTATTGATTTTGGCCATTGACCTGTTTTTGTTGATTAATCCGGTGCGCATGTGCGTAGGTTGAATGAATGAGTTAGGCCTTTTGCTTAGAATGTTTGTTTCTGAAATTGATGCTCAAACTAAGTTATTCGAATTAATAAAAAAAGAGAATTAAAAAAATTACCAAAAAATTAATTTTTTTGGGTTTTTTTTTTTTTTTTTTTTTTAAGCATTCGTTTCTGAAATAAATGCACAGCAGAAATACAATGAGTCAAATGCCTAAAATAAATAATAAGGATAGAGAAGGTAAATTTTTCAGCCCTTTAGTTTTGTTTTTGGAATCTTTCTCTGAAATAACTGCACAAAAGAAATAAGTCAGATGCAAAAGGGAATAAAATTAGGCATAAAAAGTAAACAATAATTAGCTCTTTTTTTTAATATTTTGCTTAAAAGAATTGGTAAACGTTTAAGAGGGAGAAACATTTCAGTCTTAAAAGGTTTTAGTTTCTTTTTTTTTCTGGTTGCGAATGCAAAAACCTACGAAATCTGGAAAAAAAAAAAAAAACCCGCATTAAGATAGCGAGAGGGAAGTATTTTATGATTTAAACACACCTAAATTCTCTAACGTGTACAATTTTCCTTATACTGTGTTGAGAAAAAAAAGGAAAAAAACATCGATACTATCTCTGTTAATTTTGAGATTTAAAACCCTGTTCCCGGATGTTTTAAAACTGAATTTTTACAAACGATTGTTCTTTTCCTTGTTACGTGAATTACGTATTCAACTTTCTCTCTTAATCGAAATGATAATCATCATTTTAAATTGATCATAACCACATATGTTCTGTCTTTCGATAGAATGTGTTATTCCTACACTTTCTTCAAAACATTAAAACATTGGAATCGGTTATTTTCATTTTACATTGAAATTTTTATACTTTTATTTGAAAAAAATCGTTTGCATATAAAGATGCAATTAATTGTAAAAAATTTATAACTCGGTGCAGAGATAATTTATGTTAAAAAAAAGCAAACAATCCTAATATTAATGAACTGTTGAATGTTAATTTAGTTTATAAACATGACATGTAACTCATTCTTTGTTTCCCTTTTTGTTTGAAATTATATTAATCTTTAATTTAAATTGTTTCTAACCGCATAATACAGAATTTGGTCCTCAGAGAAAATACGTGATTTCTGCACTTTCTCGAATTTCTGGAATAATAAATACATTCAGCTATTTTCTTGTTTCACTGAAATATATTTGTATGTAAAAGTTAATTTGATTATAAAAAATTTAAACATAGAACACAAATTATTTCATTAAAAAGGTAAACAAACCCGACTCAAATATTTGTTGAATAAAATTGATTACTAGCGTAAACCATTGCCACGTATTTATATTTAGTTTATAAACGTGAGGAGTAATAACTTTTTAAATTTGGATTGTAATTTATCCTAATTATTTATATGAAATTCGATCTCTATATGCTATTCCTTTTCTTTATCGAAAAACTAGAACGATCGAACCATCTATTTTCATATTTCATGAAAATGTTTACATTTTTGTGTAGAATAAATCATTTCCATGTGCAGATGTAATTAATTATAAAAATTTTAAACATACGACACGAATTATTTGTGTTAAAAAGTAAACAATCCAATATTTGTCGAGTAAGATTAATTGCTCGCGCGAACCACTGTCTCACGTTAATTTAGTAGAGCTGCGCACTTCCCATTCATAAACATGACAAGTAATCCATTTTTAATTTTCATTATTTGTTTCTCTTTTTATTCGTTTCTGACCCACAGAGATGGGGTAGAGAGAATTTCCCCCAATTTTTTTGCGCAAAGATTTCGATTGTTTTGTTGTTATGTGCTTCTCTCGAGAAATATGAGTTCTTTTACTTTTACGAGAAAATTGCCTAATATCCTCCTCTATTTTTTTACTGCTCTCTGTACCTTTACGAACCGGTACTACGTCGAATTTCTATCTATCTAGCCTGGGCGTAAGGCCGTTTTGAATCCTGGCGCAGCCAGGGGGAAAAGGTACTTATTCCACTGTATGTATACATATATTTATTCCTTGAGTTCATTATATTTTTTTTGTTTTTGTGCAGTTATTTTAATAGCGTTCCAGTGGTACTTGATGTCCTGGAAACCGGTCCTTTCAACGCTATTATTTTTTCTCCGTTCGTATTCTTGCTCTCCCTGCATCTAATGACTAGTAGATTGAGACCTCGCTACGAGGGTAGCGGGAAAACAAAGCCGCTGCCTAGATTGGGACCTCGCGACGAGGCTAGCTCATGTTCCACGGTTACCAGTTAAGAGTATTGACAGTGGCGCGTGATAAATGGGGCTCGGCTGGCCCGATGCCAGGTTCCCTCTACCGCAAACTGCTTCTTCTTTTTCGTTCGCTTCTATTTTCTCTCTTCGCTCATTTCGCTTAACTACTGCCCCCTTCGTTCGAAAACTTCGCTCGTTCTTATTCCCGAAGCAAATTTTTGAAATTTCCTCTTCGCTTCTACGGAGCCTTTCGATTTGCGACGAGTTTCTGCACTTCTTGTCCTTTCGCAGGCATTCGAGATGACTAAATGTCAAGCGACCCGCTTTTAAAAGTGTTTCCCCTCCTCCTGCCCCCCTCTTTTCGATCTCTGTCTCTCTTCTTCTCTCTTTTTTAAAAAATTAAGTAATGTGTTAATCAAAACTTTGCTATGTTCGCGATTGTCCCCTTTTTCTAACTTTTTTTTTTATTCATTCACATTGCCATATACCGCTGTACACGTACATGTTGTTTTGACATTTACTTAAATCTGTTTTGAACTTGATGGGGTTTGGCTAATGTAATCTAAAAATCTCGAGGGAAAAAGTTTTGTGCAAGTGTTGATATCCGAATTTTAAGGCATATGAACACATTTTTAGAAAATGTTCAGTATTATGTATCTTCTAAAAAATAATTCACTCTCTGTTTTACCAAAATAAAGAATCCTTTATACTGATAGTTTATTCACATTTATTAATGAAAATAATTAACTATTGTGGAACATTAGCATTATTTTCTAAAGTGTTTCGCGCGCCTTTCTCTTCCCCCCCCCCCCCGTCTTTTAGATTTCGATCCCCTTTCTTTCTTTCTTTTTTTAAAATTAAACAATGTATTAATCAAAATTTTGTTGTGTTCGAAATTATTCCTTTCTTGGAAAATTTTTTAAAACTCATTTAATCTTTCAGTATAACCGCTCTACACCTACATTTTGTTTTGACATTTTTTAAAATCTGTTTTGAACTTGATGGGATTGATCTTAATGTAATCCGAAACTGTTGACGGAAAAAAATGAGTTCTGGTGCTAATTTCTAGAATTGAAGGCATATAATTCGCTATAATACCTTTTGAGTATTTTCTTAGATATTTCGAATTTGCAAGAATAAAGAATGCTTTATCCGTAGACGTCCTCTTAATTTAAACCCATTTAATTGTAAAACCCTTATTTGTTAATGAAATGTTATATAAAAAGTATACACACAGATTAACAAAAATTAGCACTGTGTCATGCGTCCACTTTTAACGAAAGCATCTTAATAATTAATGAAGTGTTTTTCTTATAATGTATTCTAATTAATAAAGTCAAGACTTAATTAAAATCATCACATTAACTTTTATCAAATATAGAATACGTATTTACTATTTATTATACTCATTTATATTCCTAAAATTAGCAACATATGATTGCAAATTCAATATGAAGATTCATTTCTTTTGTTTGTTTTATTCTACTTTATCTAAAAACTGTACATTTTTTGATGAATCGTTTTAATAATTATAATAATTAATTTTGATTTAACTATCTACCCATCATATGTTATTCGGTTTGTTACTTTTACTTTGCCAGCAATTTTTTCAAATTTTTATGAATCATTAATACCATAATCAGATGTGAAGTTTTAATTCCTGATATTTTCTTCTTTTTATCTTTTCGGTTCTTTACAGGAATTTAAATAAATCAACTAAATAATATATCATTAAAATATAAATCTTTTTTATATTTTATTTATGAGTAAAAATCACAAAATTCTATTTAATTCTTTTTAATTGGTTCAGTCATATTTAGCAAAATTTCGAAAGATTCAATGCATAAAAATTTATATGTGCAAAAATATTTAAATTTTACAAAGCAAAATAAGCATAAGAAATATACAAAAATACATGAAAGTGAATGGAATATATATTTTTAAGAAATTGCATTGTCGGATAAATCAACGTTTCCTGCATTTTTAAAAATGTGCCACAAATGATGAAATGATTTTGAATGGAATCGTCGTAATCAAATAACAAATGTAAATACAAATGTCATCTAATTTAAAAACATTTCGCATACAATAATTCTGGTCTCATGCTGCGTTGACCAAATACTGCGAGTAGCAAATGAAAGGTGCGCAGTGGCTTCTAAAATCAAATTGGCACAGCGCTCTTGACGCACATCACGTGAGCATAAATTAATCCCATTGTAAGAACTCTAATATGCACGCAAACGATTTTTTTTTAAATCCAAAGAGCACATGTTTCGCGTGCGTTTTTAATGACCGATATTCGTAAAAAATATAAAGATTAAGAAGCTGATTCACAATTAATTATCAGTATTTAAATTTATGAGTGTGACAAGAGCATGTATTGGCTTCAATGTTACAATGAATCTTTCTAAAAATGCTCATGAATGAAAATGAATTGTAAGAGCTTAATTAAAACTGAAGAGGCGAGCCAATAAGAATGCCTTGAGGCAACAATATGACAAGCCACGTTATTTTTCATTTTTGAAACATTCTGTAATTATTACAATTAGTTAGCATTAATAAACTGCTAAAACTTATGAATATATTCTTTTCCATACTTAGCAAAAGTGCAAGTCATAAAAACTTTATTTTTTACTTGTGATTATTAATCACCTTTTAGAAATGCCACTTTGTTGTTTCTAAGTTAACATTAAGACATTTTATTTGAAAGATGTTTGTCTAAAAGTGGTTGATAGGAAAAAAAATTAAATTTTTATAGTATCCACTGATATTGTCAGAGGAAAGCAAACAGAAAAATATTTCATGAAAATTTAATTAGGTGTTTCAATTGATGAATAATGCTGATAAGTATCATATGTAATTATCTAGTGAAACATGGTTAAGAAATATTTTGAATATTGCATTTGAATAAGCTTAAGGAAACTGAAAATTTTAATCTGTAAATAAATTACCTATTTTGATATTGTAGACTATTCGAGACTTGTTGATTAAAGAATGTTTAGAAATTATGGAAATTGCAGTTTGGTTTGTCAGATTGATTGACTACTGGTATTTTATGGTAATCAAGCATTTTTTTTTTCTTATGAAAATGGAACTGGTAAGATATGACCGAAATATTATACAGTAAAGCACCGTTTATGCGTTTCTGTATAATATTTCGTCTTTTCATGTATACATCAGTCTCTTGAAAGACGTATAAACGGTGTTTTACTGTATATAATTTTTAAAATCTAAAAACGAATTTATATTCTTTTTCTTTTTTAAAAAATTTTCCAGCTCTTTTGACAAATTTTCAGGTATTTCTTTCATAAATATCACCTGTTATTAATTTTTTTAATAGTTGATGTTAATTTTGTTGAATACTGCGTTTTATGATAATCAATGATAATTTTTCATAGAAATGAGACTGATTGGGGATGTTAGAAATGCCATAGATAATTGAAAACCGTAACTGTTATGTTTTCTCTACTAACTAATTAGATGACACCTTGTAATTAGTTAATAGAAAATCTGGTATCATACTGTATTCAACTGAGTATGAATTCATTGAAAATTTGAAATGTTAGTGCATTGCTCGTAATTCTTGTATCAAATTGTAACGCTTATGAAGAACTTAGTTTTAGCTTATGAGTTTAAAAATACGATAATTTAATACACGTGCGACACACGGTCACGACAGTTAGATAGTTAAGTTATCAGTAAAATAATTTTTATTCTGCTGCTTTTGTAGAAAAAAAAAAGAATTTTATATTCTTTAAAAAAATTATTTTTTCCCCCTCAGCCGTTATTTCAGTTTTTTTTAAAATGCTGACTCGAACCGTTAATTTTTTATGTGCAAAAGAAAAAAACACTTAAAGATTTGCGATGAACATTCTAACTCCATTACGGGAAACAAACAGAAGAAAGAGCTGTCATTCTACAGACATTTATATTTTCTTACAATAATAATAGAAAAAAAAAGTTGTGGATGTCAGGTTCCAATCAGTGTTTTGATGGCCGTTGTCTGAGGTATTTTCCGAGTTAAAATAATAACATAGTTTCATTTTTTTAAACTCACTCGGACTAACTACAACGTAAACATTTTTTTAAAAAATAAATAAATAAGCGCACAAATAAAATTACTTCCACTGCTATCAATCAACGTCTAAATAACGGAATCACCACAGTTGTTTAAAGCATTTCTTTTTTTTTTAATGAAATCTTTCTCCAGACACTCACTTAGCAAGTGAAAAAAAAATTTAAAAAAAGGTACTTGGGAAGATAATTACTCTATTTTTTTTTTGCGTTTTTCTTTTTTTGTTTTTACTTTCTAATGAAGCAGTTGAGACACCTGCGCGTAAGCAAAACTCTTTTAATACTAGATTACGAAAGGGTTTTTTTTTTATTTTGTGAGTTTTTATCTTTTCTCTTCCACCCCCCTCCCATTTCCATCCCCATCGATCTTGTTTGTAAACTCGGTTACCGTCATCGTTTCTTTCGGTTTTATAGCATTCTCTGTGCAAATTCGTATGACATGTACGTCTAGACGCTTTATTTTCATTCATTTAAAAAGCAGGTCTCGCTGGCGTCATTTCAGGAGCAAGTACTTAAATAAAACTCCTTTAATCAGTGAAAAGTTATTTAAATTCTGGAGAGGTCTCTTATTATTTCGCGTGAATGAAATTTTAATTATGATATTAAGAACAATTTTAGCGTGATTACTTTATTGATGTGTTGTTACCCGATGAAAAAATAATAATACTGTTCTTATTTTATTAGCAATGTTTGAAGAAAGTAATAACATAATATCGGATATAATTTTTGCTTTGAAATTTGATTATAATTTTTTATGTAAATACCGTAGTATTGAAGCGAATTTTCTTAATACAATATTGAAAGTAACATTTGAGTTATTCGTTTGATATTTTAAGAGATTTATTTAAATTAATAATTCTTGCTGAAAAGGTGTAATTTTACATTACAGGATATTAGGAAAGGACCAAAATAGTTGCTAATAAAAAACGAAAATATGATTATGCCTTTTTCTTGGCTTCCTATTGCTCAAATATATGTTTAGTTTCCTCTTTTAATTGTACATTTTATATTAACTATTTAATAGCTTAAAATAAGTTGGAACATTCAACTACGGGGAATTAAATTAAACACACATTTCTGAGATATGCTTTTATTTTTTCTTATGAATTTAGCAAGCGTTTTGCATGTAATTTCTTACTCTTCAGATGTGCTAATATGATGATATTATGCCTTGAAAATGTATAAAGCTTAAGTGACCAGAAGTTCCGGATTCGTCTGAATTGTCATAGATTTTGTTTCGTTGTTCTTGCTTGAAAGAATGCCCCACATTTATCCTGTATTTAATAAAATGATCCGAATTTTCCTGCTTTAGTTTACTTGCAAGCAATTCTTTCATATTAAAAATATTAATTATATTTAATTTAAAAAATTAGCTTTTGAAGTCAAGAAGCTTCTTCTTTTATAAAATATAGAATATTTCTTTTATGAAAGCCATAATCTCCCTTTCATACAGAGTAATGGCGATTCACAGTCGTAATTCCTTTGCATATTATTCATTTCTGTTATATGTTGGCTCATACTGTCATTAATACGAACATCCCAAATTTAGCCCGGGCTCTTTGTCCCAGCTTGCCCCCTTTCTCTCCTCCAGTTCCTGGAAGATCCCGGGTTGAGTTCAGAGATTCTGGAAAACCTTCACCTCCCATAAAGTTTAAAAAAAAAAAATGGAAATACTATTATAACTACGAATCCTTACACATTAAGTATCAATTCATGTTTTAGGTATTATTTCCATCATCCATTCTTTAAAAATTTTAAACCCTTTTGAAAACTTTTACTGAACAGTTGTAATATTTTGGAGTTTCAAACATAAAAAAATAAACACTTAATGCATTCCATGTTTTAGATTAATATAACCAGTTTTAAGGTTGTACTTTCATATACTTAGCAGTGACCCTCTCCCAAAACTGTCTGACACGATCTCCTTTTCTAATGTCATTTGCATTTTTTTTTTTTTTTACTGTTATCTCGTGGATGTGTTTTTACTTTAGGCAAGTTGAAAGCTTTGGACTTTTGGACCTTCCCTGCCATTATGTTTCGGGGTAACGCAAACATGCCTGGCTTTATCTTCTCTAAAATGATAAGGGCGAACGCAATAGTCGCAGTTGGATGATTTTTTATCACTCAAATTTACAATTATCTTTTCGAGAAGCCATTATTGCGCCTGTGGGTGAAAGTTAAAAGCATCCCTCTAGTGTATTTTTCATGTAAATGCCTGGATTCTCTGCGAGATTTTTGAAAATTTCTTTTTGTGCATCATAATGTATTAAAATAATTTAAATGGTGTCCATTAGAGCCTTGTCATTTTTGCGGGTAATTTCTAAACTGAAACATGTAATTCTATCTTTTTTAGAAGACTCTCTACATCTGGTGTTTGGCTTTTCGGTTGATGCAAAATTTGGAGTTGTCAAACAGTTTGTTTTTACATACGAAAGAGAAAACAATTAACTGCAAGTTGCTGTTTACATCTAAAAGGTTTAAGGCCCCGAGGACTTCATTATTTAGTTAAGCTTATGAAAAATTATTACGCCCCATTTATGAAGTTATTATATATTATTCCATCAAAATTTATAACCGAGGGCTATATTAAAAAGGAGTTCTGTCTTATTTTCATGCTATATGTGAAATGCATGTCCTAAAAATTGTTCCTTAAAGCTCATTAAATGCTATGGGATTCAAAAATATGGTGCAAAATTTTATAAGTTAAATGTAATTTTTTTTCCCTTGTGAAATTCTAAACCCTCCTGTCATATGGAAAATTAGATAGATTAATTCAAGACACACCCAAAACGGAAGGTGTCATCTAATTAGACAGAAGAGGGGGAAAAAAAGGAAAGAAAAAGAAACGTTAAGGAGTTGAAAGCTCAAGTTTCAACGCAGGAATTTACTAGACATTCGCCATTCATGTGTTGTATTTAGTGAGCACACAATGTTCTGTCATCAAATAAAATACTTACTATCTATCCTCACATTAAGCATCAATGCTTGTTATTTTTTTTTATGATTGATGAAACTGCTCGATAGGTGCACCTGCACTGTGAATACATAACAAAAACAATTGGAGAAATTGAAAAGCGTTTTCGGTCTCCGCATTTTCGTTCTATCACCGGCCAAATACCTTCTCTGCCTCTCTTTTTCCCCCTCCACTCCCCCGCATTCAGGGGAAAAATAAGAAAAACTTTATCGTTTGTTATCCTCATTTTGACTATTCTAGTTTTGTTTCTTTGATATATTACTGCATGTGTCGATATTTTGTTAGCTTCCGAAGTTTCGCGACAGTTGTTAGATCATTGCAGGAATATACGGACCTCTCATAATGTTAACGTGTTTTAAAAAATAATTTATTTCTGAACTGCGAAATTTTAAGTTTTTTTTTGTTTGTTTGTTTTCCCAAGTTTGCTGTATAAATTTTCAAATTTTGTGTGATTGAAACTGAATACAACCATTTTTCGATTGCTTGAATTTTTTTTAATGTAAAATTCATGTTATAAACTTCAAGAACGATTTGAATTTCATTTTTACTGCTATTTCTACCAAAATAAAGTCAAAATTTCCCGTTCAACTTCACTGCAACAAGTTTGCCAAAGTTTAAAGAAATTATAGGAAATATTTTTCGGAACAACGCATCTGGAAAGTGAAAGCAAATAAACCAGCCTTGACTAGTTCTCGTATATTAAAACAATATGGTGCGTTTTGCGCTTCGTAGCATAGTGAAGAAAACATAATATGCTCTTTTGGGTGCCATCATTGCATCCAGAATTTGGCTTAAGATCTACAATTATAGTATAAAGACAGCATCCCAATTTTTTTTCTTCGTTTAGAAATTCCAAGACTAGAGCACCTTTAAGCACTTTAAGATTATTTTTCTCCCGAAAGGAGTGACAGGCAATGAGTAAGATGAGTGCACTTACAGAATTCTTTGTTAGTCGTGCTAAGTAAAATTAAATATTCCCCCTTCATTATTCACTTCACCCCTCTTTTGATGAAATCAACTCCGCCTGGAACATGCGCAAAAACGCGAAGGGTTTCCGTATCTGAGAATAATCAGTATATATATAAGTCATAGCGTTTTTGAATTATCGCGTTCACATAGACGCGAATATACAGACCGACTGACGGTCAACCCGTAGACGCATTATGTTCAAAATTTGATGCAATTCTGATGCTGAAACCATCTGCCAAATTTCATTATTCTATCGTTTTTCAGTTATCGTGTTCGCAGGACCACGGACGGTCAGACAGATAGATTTCTCGTTGACTGATTCCATCCAAAGTATAACAGAAATCGAAAATTTTGGTGTAAATACCAAATTTCATCCGTCTAGCTCACTCCGTTTTTCAATACCCGGGTTCACAGACCGACAGACAGACATAATTCCAAAAATAGTTTTTACGGACTAGGGGAGACTAAAACGTGGATATTCCTCAAAATCTTGAGGCCGGGTTTTTTTACTACTTCAGCACTTTCTCTTTGTCTACTTCGTATACAATAAAGTATAGGGGCGGAGGCGTAGCGACCGGGAGGCAAGGGGGCTATACATGTCTTGCCCGCCAATCTTAGGGGACACCATGGGGACAAAATATTAGTGCGTTTCCGTCACTTTTTAAAGATAAATGTGTCGAAGGGACGAAAAAATAATACCAAGGCCCAGGCGCCATTTACCCTTTTTAAGCTACTGATGGCGACTGGGGGCGAAAAAATCACATTTCGCCCTGAGCGCCACTTATCCTCGCAACACCACTGCAAAGGGGTGATTCATATATATATATATTGGTATTTTTCGAACCATTTAACTCATTGCATTTCCAGTGATTACCTGTGGAGTCTTAATGACAAGGTAAACTTCTCTATTATCTTAGAAGCAAAGTTCGAGTGTTCCGGGTGTTTTGTAGTCCCACATTATCCACAACGTGCTGATAGGAGATGCTTTGCGCGTGGTGGTATCACTTTGCCAGATAAAAAGATATTCACGAGGAAAAAAAATCCTAATTTCAATTCTGTTATGTGGCTTAATGGTTTTTGTTTATTATTTTTTTGAATAAAATTCATAAAAAGAATTTAGCCTTAGATGAATTGACACAGCCAACATTTCAGCGATTTTAGTAAATTTACGAACGACCTTTTTTTTTTTTTAATTTTTCAATAGATTTTTTAAGTTGTAATTTCTCATAGTTCAAATATTTTGCATTTTTTTTCTTTATTTTAAATTGCAAGTATTTTTCCATTGGTATTGTTAATTGTATCATTGATTTTATTAGAAAAAAATTTAATAAAAAATCATGGGACAAATAGGGCTCTTAGAAAAGTTATGAAAACAACATTACGTGGTTCTGAAAGGAATATTTTGAGTCGATCATAATATTTAAAGTGATTCGTTCTGAAAATGGTGTACTATTATACCGTTTCTTTTTTACTTCAAATGATTGTTTCGCGTTTTACATACATATCTATTTTGTCAATATTGATTGCTACCGTGTAATTAGATATTTTTCAACCAGCAATCAACCGCAATTACATTGAAAACGAACGGAACACTCAGTTGCGATGCGTTTGAGGAAGATAAATGAACTAGACGACAAACAACAACAAACTAAAATCGATATGATTAAAGATACCAGCGTTCGGTTTATGGTGCTGACATGTGCATCACGCATTATTTTGAAATGTAACATTTACCCGCTTTATAACTTGCAGTAATTTTCCCATTTTTTCTCATTTATTTTCTTTTTTAAAAAATAAATTTTTATTTAGAACTTTTTTTTAAAATTGTTTTAACCCTACATTGACTTTTTTAATTTTAAAGTAGCAATTATTTAATTTGATACTAATGAATAAAAAGTTTATAGGCATAATAATCAAAAATTGTTTTGAATTAAATTTTAAAAAAATAATTTGATCTTGTGCAGTTATCAAAATCTTCTACATAACTTTCTACCTTTAAAAAAACGAACGTTATAAATTAAGAAATTAACTAACACTTACTAGAGTTAGCTTACTAAGTTTTTATGCTTACCAAATTTTGAATTACGTGATTTATGGGACAAAAATACTTTAAGAAAAAGAGAAATTAAAATAATAAAAATTAGTGTAGAAAAATTATTAAAAAATAATTTGCAACTTTTATTTTGGTTAATTTATTTAAATATTTATTATTAATTTAGATTTTAGTTATGCGAATATGCCTAACTTTGCAGTGTAAGGACTGTTCTTCTCTGGAATGTGCATGTAAGCCAAGCTGCTTAAAATCAATGATAGATTATTCTTAAATGTGGCACCTAAAATTTGCCCTAAGTTATTTTTTTTCTTTCTTTTTCTTGTATGAGCAAATCTTAAAGATTGATATTTTATTGCTTAAATTTTAAGTATTTTCTTATATCTCGATGAATTCAAATCAATAATAAAGTAATTTCTATCAATAATTATTTTTACATTTTTTGGATAATTAACAAATTTATCTCTCATATAGATTTATTTAGTTACAAACAATTCAGGTGTTAAAAGAAATTAGTGTTTCTATTAGTTTCACATTGGCGGCGATTGGGGGAGGGGCAAAAAATTTGTAGACACCTAAAAGTACCCGGGAGTCGACAACAAAATTTAAATATTTAGTTACAAAATTAGCTAGCTTTTCCAGACTTCTTTATTTTTTTAAAATTCCTAATTTTAGGCAGCTGAAATGAATTAAAAATTTAATTTTTCCGCGAAAAGTGGGGGGGGGGCCCGCCCCCCCCCCCCCACGAGTCGCCGCCACTAAGTGTCAGCTATTCAGAGTGGGTTGTTGTTCCGAGCAACAAATAGAAAAAAAAAAAACCAGGGGGGAGAAGTGTGGGATCCCACCTGGGGGGGGGGGGATGGGCTATCTGACATTTTAAGGATAAGAAGCCTCCCTTCAGATAAAATGTTCCCAGGCTGAAATTCCGATCTTAGTGTGCTTTTTGGAGAGTCAAAACAAACCTCTGCAATATTAAGTTTGTCGTTGTGTATTTGAAAACGGTGGAATTGGTCGTTATGGTGGATAAAAAAATGGTAATATCTCAGGTTTGAATGGTTCTAGGTTGGGTCTTTGCTTTTATTCGTTGTGGAAAAGTAATTTTTTGGGATTCAGCGTATTTTAAACACTGTAGAAAAATATAAAGAAAATGCAGCCTGAGTTTTACTTAAAAGATAATTCACTATTTTTGTAAATAATTCTAATACTTACCCTGTTTAATTTCTGTATGCTGTAATTACTGTAAATTGTTACAGTAGCCATTATAAATGTACATCTAAGTACTGTAACGAAACAGTCGTGGATTTTCGTTATGCATTTACATTTTTTTTTAAACTTTTCTATAATATGTTTTTCATTTGCATTTAAAATTTATAATATCATATTAGATAATTTCCTTTTTCTTTCGTTTTTCAATAAAATAATTATAGTTAACTAAATTGGTATAATTTATGTTTAATTAACTGAGCTTGAGTATGAAATTCTCTATGGATTTACCAATATGAAAAGTCAATAATTCCAACTTAGTCTGTTCCCATTTAATTTATATTTGCAATTTTTGTACTGTATTTAATTGCGTTATGTGTAATCATATGTTGTACAATTAAATATGTAACATTGCATGTATGTTAATTATTACAATAAAATATGTAATAATTAATTAATACTTATTTATATTAATTACTATAAATTAGTAATTATTAATTAAAACATGTGTAAGTATGTGTAGTTGGTATAATTTATGCTTAATTAACTGAACTGTGTGTATGAAATTCTGTATGAATTTGCCAATCTGGGAACTCAAAAATTCCAACCTGGCCCGTCTCTATTTAATTCAAATTTGCATTGTTTCATTTTATTTAATTGCATTATGTGTAATCATTTAAAAGTAAAGGTGTAAAATGGTTAATTAGAGGTCACTATTTCCACACATGGACTTCTAATCACGGGGGCGGGGGGGGATTCTGATTCGATTATTCCTTTATATTATACGTGTTCTGAAAACTTATGTGTTCAAAGTCAAAGTTTGCTAATATAAGTTTCATTATCGGTTTGTCACCTTACATGATCTATCAACTATTTAATTGCCCGAAAAAAGGAATATATATATATATATATATATATTATAAAGACAAGACACATACTCACGTGCTTCTGGAATCGAATATCTTATTTTTTAATTTGTTATTAATACGGGTTCGCACACATATATCTGCTAATTCCGCATTTGTAAATAGAAAACGATATCTATTGAATTTTGATTAGCAATCGATACTCTTCGTGGTGTCTTCATTACATCTTTTTACGGCTTGTCAGACCGGTTTTTAAAGATGGTTAATACAGAGCCGGTTGTGAAATATTACCTTTGTTAGAAAATTCATGTGAGTCTTTGTAAATCAATTTATTTTTTTAAAAGAAACCCGAGCTGCTTTACTTTTTATGAGAATTCCTTAGTGTATTTCCACCTGCTAATTTATGTATCTTTTTTATCTGACTTAGTTGGTTTTGCAATCCTATACAAGCGGAAACAAACAAACAAAACTTACTTATTCAGTGAAACCTCGTTAGTACGTCGTTCTCATTTTGCCGTAGTCCCTATTTATTCCTACTCGTTTCAACGCTAAAGAACTCTTCATAGCGTCACAGTTATTCGATAGCACGTCGCGTACTCTGAACATCCGACATATCCTTTCTTTTCCGTAGCTTACTGTTTTATTAATAAATAAAACAGTGTTTTAATTGAAATCCAAATTAAAACAACACGATAATCAAAACTTGAAGAATTTTTTTAGAATCAAAATTATAATTGGAGGAAGCGAGAGCATTCATTTACAAACTTTCCTAAAAAGGAAGAAAATCAAAAGAACTATTTCAGTGAAGATAGTCTGTAATACATTGATATGAAATATAGCAACATATATAATTATATATATTGTAAATATTGTTACTCAAGACGTGTTTTTGCATTAAAAGTACTGTAATTAACATTACACGTTTTCATTATTTACAAGTACGAATTTTCAAAATCTTTAATTCTAATAATTTTATTTGACTCTGTAAGCATAATAATATACAAAAATGGCCACGAAATCTTTTTAAAAAGTGGATCTATATCATTATATGTTGCTGCAAAAGTATGAAATCTGAAGTATCGCATTTTAAACCAAGATGCGATGGTACGTTGTTCTCGTTAATACGTCGTTTTGGAGCTGTCCCTTGAAAGATGTACTAAAAAAGTTTTACTGTACTATTAGAAAAAAACCTTTATTTTCATTGAATGAGTATAATAATTAATTTAGTCGTGGTACTAATTTTGATTAGAATCCTTTGCCTATTCTGATGATGATTTGAAATGTACTTTCGGTGAGCTAGACTTCTGTTGTCATAGGACTTTTATTTTTGCCTTTTCTGTAAAATGAATCAATATATCCCTTACTGCCACGTGTTATCAATAACAGTTACAAATAGCATGTTGTGACATCAATGTCGTTTATATCTCCACAGTCATATAACTCATTTCCAGATAACGTCTAAAAGAACTCTTTTGCGCGATGTCTCATTATCCATTTTTGCGATGACCATGTTGTGTGCTGTAATTGTGATTTTTATTGATATATATCTATTGTTGGTATTTTGTTATTGTGATTCCAATGCATAATTCAAATAAGAACTTGATGTTTTGAATTTTGATTAACTTTATGTAAAAATTAATAGCAATAATTTTTCTTCTGTTTTTCACTAACTGTAAAAAATACTTACAAATCTGTTAAATTATTATTTAAATCATGTTTTCTGTGGCACCATATGTGTAGTCTTTGTAATATCACAGTGACCACACTGTACTGACCTTTTTGTAAAGCCCATGCAGTAGTAACACGTGTTAAAATTGTTTTTAAAGGGCACAAAAAAAAAATGGGAGCAGTGCTTCATCTAGTAACTTTATTGTTGAAGTAGCCCATTCGAAAAGGAAATTTATCAAAATTTTCTTAAATTCATTTCATATTTCTCTAAATTTGATGAAGATCTAAATTCTTAATTCAGAGTTTTTTAGGTGAGATTCTTAACAGTGAACTTTTTTCAACGTAGGCTGATTTTGATTTGATTGTAGTAGCGAGGGTAATTGGCGTACAGGGTTTTCTGTCACCATCGTATTTCGCTGCAAAAACGTGAAATAAATGCAAAAAATATTTTGTCTTTGCTGTCGTCCCTCGACTGGTGCTGAGCCATCAATACCATCCTTGTCTTTCTACTCCTGCTCCACTGTCTAATCTGTCAATTCTGTGATGTACTTGAAGAATTTGTCTCAATCCTGATGTTCCTGCGACTGGTTCCAACTATATTGTTTTTAAAATCTTCCTTTAATATTTTGGCTTTGCTGTCCTACCCCGAGGCATCAACACAATCCCTGTCTTTCTATTCTTGCTCCACTGTCTAATCCGTCAATTTTGTGACTTTACGTGAAAAATTTGTCACAATCCTGATGTTCCTGCAACTGGGTCGAGCTATATTGTGTTTAAAATCTTCCTTTGATATTTTGGCTTTGCTGTCCTCCCTCGACTAACGCCTGAGGCATCAATGCCATCCTTGGCTTTCTATTCCTGCTCCACTGTCTAATCTGTCAATTCTGTGACATTATTTGAAGAATTTGTCGCAATCCTGATGTTCCTGCGTCAGGGCCCAACTATATTGTGCGTAAAATCCTCCTTCAAAAATAAATTCATTAATTAGTAAATATGCCAGATTAACATCAATTTGGTAAAGCCATGCATACTAAATCTAAATTTTTATGAATAAAATTCTTATTACTATGCCCCCCATCGCGAAAAAAAACTGAAAAAACAAGATACACGAAAATACCCAGCTTAAAATTAAAAACCCGAATAAAAAATAAGAGAATTCTTCGTTGGAGGATAGCCAGTTAATGTCATTCAGATGAGACAGAAAAAAATTAAAAACAGAGGGTTTTGAGGAGGAAAAAACTCGTTAAGTACCGAGGGGGGACAGGAAGAAAGAAGGGGACTGAATGAAGGTTACCTAGTTTTAGTGCTTAATCGCGACTTAGCTAATGTCACGTGGGTGGGGGAGGTTACAGGTTAGAGTTTGCCATTGACGAATTGTCTCACTCCAGATTTATCTTTTTTCTGCCTCTCCCCTCCACCGACTCGTACAACTTTCTAATTATAAAAATCCTTTCGAGTGTTTAAACATTAAATGTTTTCAATATTTTTATTGGTAATAGCCGGCGTTGCCCAGTCTTTTTTGTATCGAATCCTTGTAGGAGACTGGAAACGGAACAATGCTTTGTAAATAGCATAGTGTTTATTAATATTATTTTATTGATGGAATATTTTTCAAATTTTAATAAAATAACTCACAAAATAAAAGTATAATAATTTCATTTCATTTGATTATATAGGGTGTCCATAAATTATTGTCGAGGTTTCCTTACCTCATAACTTTTGAATAAAGAACCTGACGGTAATACTATTACATATTCATTAATTACAACTAATTTTTTTATTTATTAACATAAAGTTAAGTAATTTCCACATAGCAGCCTTTCGTGGCATGTAACCAGTCGACATTTGGCTGAAAATACCGTTCAGTCTACGGAATCACTAGTCTTCAGTTTACTGCTAGAGTTCATTACGGAACAAAGTGTATAGAAAAGATGAAGTTAAATTTTTTAATGAAAATATTTTGCTGCATATTCTTGTAAAGCATACTATTGGATTTGATTTCTAATTAATATATTTTGCAGGTATTAATCCTGTCTTTTTTTCCCCTGAAAACTCAAAATGAAAATTTTGTAATTATGCTTTCAAACCTCAGTTTGCTGTCGAAATCATCTTTTCATAGGTTTTGAAATTCATAAATTACAATTTCTTTATTCCATAGTTGGTATTCATCTTTTACATTTTCAGAGTGCCTATTTTTATTTCATTAACCAAGAACTAACGCTAAAATTATTCTTTTAATATAAGAAATTCAACATTTTGTCAACGAGAATTATTTTGTTTACAAAGAGTTTTATTCGTATAAGAGGATTATGTTCGTTTGTACTACAACTGAATTATCGAAGCAAAGTGTTTCTTGCTAAATTATTTTTAGAATTTTCGAGGCATGTATTGAAATTCCTACTCAGCCATGTTACTGAAAAGGGACATACTGATTGATTTATTAAGTGACAACTCATGTTGGCAGTACATTCAAAACTACCAGCGATTGGATCACAGGTGAATGACATAATAATTGTTTCTACACGTCTCAAGATTTTGGAAAGATATTTATGAAATTAAATACTAAATGTTGTTCAAATGGATCAACTGCTTTGAAATACGTTAGAATCATATTTAGGGCTGTTTTTAACTGGTGTGTATGGTATATCTGTGGCATCAACTTAGGTTGTCACTGGCTATAATATCATAGCAAATGATCTCTTATGTTATTTGTAATATAAACTAAACCACTGCCATTTTTTTTAGGTTTTGCAGTTCGCTTTCCAAGTGTGTATTCCATATTGGTAAGTTAGTGCACTTAATTAATCGCAAGGTTTTTATGGCTTGATATTGGCACTTCTTTTTCTAACGTTTGTTTATAGATTACTAGCTGATACACCCAGCATTGCTAGGATGAACATACTTTCATGTCTAATATTTTAATGTAAAAAATACTTTTATATAAAATATTAAATGACACAAAATCATCTTATCAACTGAAATTTAAAAAAAAAGTAAAATGAGAATATCAGTTGAACCAAACGATTTTTAAAGGCTGTTGAAAGCTAATTTTTTTCCATAAGTTATTAAAAATTTTTTAAGCAAAAGAACTCGAACTTCCCATGCGCAGTAGAAACGAAGTTTTTAGTTAATAAAAAATTAACTATTTAATTAATTGTCACAAAACCATCATAAAACCTTCCTTATGTCTTTAAATGTTTGTGAGCAAAATTTGAAGAAAATCATTCCAGTAGTTTAGATTTCTATAGCTTTACAAAAAATTTGACTTTTCAGTTTTATTTATATAGATTTTTTATCTCTTAAAATAAATTTTTTTCTAAAAATCTTAAATAGTCAAAGAATTTAAAAAAATGGCGCAGTTTATAACTGGGAATTAAGAATACTTGATCTCACATGCTTGTAGTTAGCAGTCTTTTTTTTTAATATTTCATGTTTCAGGAATATTAAAAATAGGTTGTATAATTTGTGTCTACGTTTCTGAGCTGAAAGTAACTTTCATCGAAATTGCGTAGTTTTACGCATAAAAATCGCAGAATATTTGTTATTTGGCTTATGTTTAATTTTGCTGGAATTCGGAATCGAGGATAATTTAAAGAAAACAATAGATAAAAGTCAAAAATTCTTTCATTTGTTTAGAATAAATATCTTCTCCCTCTCTGTCTTCTTTATGTTTTACCTTCAACCTAAGAATTAGAAATAGGTCAAATGTATTGTTTTCAGTTTTCACCCAGAAGCTAGAATTACAAAGGCTTAGTCATAACATGTCATTCCAATAGAGTTATTTATCTTTTACATATTATAGATTAATGTTAGTATATTTTTAAACTCGTTTTTTGTCAGTCCATATTCCTGTTTGGTTTATGTTAAAAGATATTCAAGAATTGAAGATTTGTAAAAACCTGACAGTTCCAACATTTTTCTTCTAAATGCTGTAAATTATGAATTTCGGGTAATTCCATCGACAGCCTAAATGCAATCTTAATTGTAATTTAGAAATCTCATTTTTGTTAAAAGATATTCAAGAAAGATTTTTGTTAAAATATATTCAAGAACTGAAGATTTGTAAAAACCTAATAGTTCAACATATTTCTTCTGAATACTGTAAATTGCGAATTTCGAGTAATTCCATCGAAAGCCTAAATGCAGTCTTAATTGTAATTTAGAAATCTCGTTTTATGCACAAGGAACAGAAAGCCAAGTCTAGCTATGGTTGACTGCTCTTTGTTTTTTAACTGATTCAGTTGACACTTGAAAACTGCATTTTGAAGTTCGGTTAATCGAGTCTCACTTCTAAACAAAGTAATGAATGTCTCAGAGGACCGGCTTAAGTACTTTATTTTCCTCTTTTAGTTTTTCATTTTTCTTCTGGAGGAAATTTACTTCTTGCGCGGAATCGCAGAACGGAATTAACCGGAGAAGACTTTTTCCTAGCATTTTTATTCATGGCGGCTCATGATTGCCTTACTCTGCGTCTGCGCGTTGGTGGTTACGAGGGGACCGTCTCCAAACAGAATCTTCGTCGTTGAATGGTACATTCTTGCTATCGTGATTCAAACATATTTCAAAGCTATTTCGATAATATACCTTTAGGAACGCAAAACCTTATGAAAAGATGCAATTCATAATTAAGGTAATGGGACTGAAATTATTGATTTGGATATTGTCCAATTTTGTACATCACAAATACATCTAAGTACATGTTCCATGGCTGAAATAAATACTAGACGCCTAAGTTCTCAAGCATCCTGTAAAATTTATTTTTTTGTTATTCCTTGACGTATTTTCAGAGACTTTCTTTGTTTCTTGCCGTTTTTAACATTGTTATTCCATGCAGTTGAAATATTTAACGTCTGAGATTTTGTCTGGGATTCTGAATAAGAGCTTTGGTTGACTCCAGAAGCATTTAATGTATGACGAATAAAATGCATTATATCAAATATATTTCTGATATTTTCTTCATTTTTGTGTTTCTATTCATTAGACTAGGATTAAACTTATTTACTTATTCAAAATTTTATCATACCATTTGTACTGATAATTTATTCCGCATTATTGTACATCTTAACTACACTAATGTTAAAAATATGTATATTTACTTAGTATAGTTAAATGTGTGAATGCTTTTAACATTTTAAATTGGCTAATTTCAAAATTCAGTAGGAATTGAGTTTACGCAGCGCCATTTAAAAACTTTTATACAGTTATCACAATTAAGACTTAACTTTGTATTCACAAATATAATACTTTTCTAAAGCAGGTTATTTTTTGTTCTCTTTTCACATGTTAAAGAATTCTGGTGGAAGAGTTTTATCTGGTGGAAGGTATACTGTAAAAACATAGACCAAAAATTTCCTTGAACCGATTATATTATTAAAAGATTTGTCTGGATCAACAGAAATCGGTTTTCTTGTAAGGATAAAAAGAGATTATTTGAAGAATTAAATTGGGATATTAATACTACACGTTTTCGTTATAACAATTGTGGAAAGTAGTTATAGCGAGGGAAAAAAAAAACAATATGGAATTATATCTCTCCATTTTAGGAACGAATTCCATTTGTGTGCATGTAACGACTCTTTTCTATTTGTTATTATCGAATACTTCCTTTTGAAAGCTTAAATAGCAGCATGCCTGTTTTTAATTAATGTATAAATTTAAAATAAGATATTCATTGCACTTTTTAATATTGAATTGCGATTATTTGTACGATTACGAAGTATAATGGAAAAGAAATTTTATCTGATATATTACAGCCAAATGCTGTCTTTATTGTAATGTATTTTGTTAATTGTTTACTTTATGACTATAAATTTTGACGAAGTTATTGATTTAATTAGCAAAAATACATATTTTCCATTATGAAGCAGACTTTTGAGAGGAATCCTTCGTAGCCATCGTCTTTCCTTTAAGCTGAAGGGTTGTGTCATAATATTCCAAATTATAGTTTATCATGAACTGCGTAACATTGCTTTCATTTGACGAGAGATTTAAAATAGTGACGTTAAAAGCAAGGTATATATGATGTAGTATCTAACAGAGTGATCATTTTACGGGTTTGGTTTTTATAACAAGTTATTATTATATTCACCAACATACACAATAACTCACACATACTCGATAACTTCACATACAATACACGATTTTGTAGAACTTCAATTTCTTTTATAATGCTAAGCGTTTATAATTATTCTTCGTTTATAAGCTAAAACTTCATATTTAGCCGCTTTATCAGCGTCATGTTTTGCGGGTAATTTAGAACTGGAAGGTATTAATTTTTCAGTACACTAGCAGATACCTGTGAAGCTCAGACAAAAGGATTTATTTTGACAGCAATACAACCCTAACTTATTCGCATTTCTAAATCAAAATACCTTTATTCATTACAAGCACTTACAAAATATTTTAGATAATGTAACTAATAAATAATACCTTTTTTTTAAACGAATGAATTGCAGTATTATTGCATTATACGACTGAATTCAGAATGTGTACTGAACCCATATAGTTATTAGTTTTTCAGTACACCAGTAAAACTCAGAAGAATTTAGTTGGACAGAAATCCGATCCTAACTTATTTGTATTCCAAAATCACGATTATTTTATTCATTACAAGATGGAATCTCACAAATATATTTTAGATAATCGTAACTAATAAAAAATGCCTGTTTTTAAAACGAATGAATTACAATATGGACGGTGAATTCCGAAGAGTGTACGTGTACTGAACCCATAGTTGTTGTTGGAATTTTCCGCAATATGTACCCGCTCCCCACTTAATCTGATCATCCAACCGTGACCTGAGGAGAGTTGCTGGCAGTGGTTGCTGTACGCAGGCGCCTGTGCCTTCGCTCCACGACTTAAAAGCTGTAGCGTTCAGTTTTGCTAAAACGAGGAGCTCCGTTTTCGCAGTCTGCTTTATTCATTGCTTTTGTATTACGACATGCGCGTTCGCACAACTTTACTTTAGTGCTCTGCAGTCTGGATAGATGCGATAATAATCCCCAAAGAGAAATACTCGATCCTATTAATTGAATTCACTGAACTCGAATTTCACATATACATTTTTTCCACCACCGTAGTATATTTATCCTAACGACAGTGCCCTCTGCGCATGCGCTGCATTCCCTTCCCTCCAACTGTTTTCTCTGAAAGTCCTTATTTTTTATTTATTTCGGTAGAAATTCTGACTTTCCACATTTTTTCTTGTTTGTTTTCGTTTTCTTGTTGGTGGCGTGCATGTTATCGTAAAAAAATAGTTTCGAAGAGAGTGTGTAGGGATGTAGTATTTCTCTGCAGTGTAGTGGAGGTCTACTGTAGTAATATACGAGAGTGTTTTCGTACATACACTCGGAGGGAAATGTGAGATCGGGTGCTATCTTAAGACGTGATATTATGCCATAAAACTAAAACCAACTTGAGTGTCAAAATAATATTTCGTTTATTTATTTCCTTTGTTTTACAGTGTGAGGGGAACAATAAAGATTTTGTAAATATGGAATTTTTTAAAACGTTTTTCTATATTCATCTTTTATAATATTATTTATTTAGTCAAATTAGATTTCAGGGCAATTTAATTTATACTAACTGTTTTTTTTTAAAGTTATCTCTTCACAAGGATGATGCATTTTCCGCTGTTGAATTCTTTTTTCCACTGAGACCTATTGTTCCATTAGCTATGCATTTTTACACTAATAAAGTTTGAAAATCGTGGAATTATTTAGGTTTTAAATAGTCGTTTTTACTATAAGTGGTTTCTGGGCATGTGAAGATTGAAATAGATTTATCTGAATATAAAAGTTCGTTTTTCCTGCAGCTGACACGTATTTCATGTTGTTTGTTCAAATATGGTAGATCGAGTAAGCAAAGAAATCCATTAAATATTTTTCCTTGCAATATTATATAAGGCCTGCATATCCGCCATATATTTGATCCGCTTATGATGGATTAAAATATTGTACTGTCTACATCAGTGTTATGTAACATGCAAAGTTTTCCTTTACAGGTTAAGCGGATAGTCAAAATCCTCTACGAATACTCAGGGTTATTAAATTAGAAAGGCTTTGAGCTAACCCGATGTATTTGAAGTTAAAATTAAACGTTGTTATTATCCTTTTCCAAATAAGAAAAGCACATGAAGTATTAGTATAATTTTTTTTACAGAAATTCATCTTTGAGCATTTTATGTTGTGTTTGTTCTGTAAATGCTGTGTGTGTTTTGACTGTAATGCTATCGTGCGTGGATCGCAATGATTGTAATAGTAAAAATAATAATCATTTTGAGATTAAAAGCGCAATGAGTAAAATGTTAGTGCAGCTGTTGCAAAATATTGATATTTAATTTGGTTATGAAACATTATATTTAAACTTAATTTGATTATATTTTTTACATTATGCTGATAGCTTTCTTTATTCATACGAAAATATATGTCAAATTTTTGTTTGAATTTGATGTTGTTGAAAAGATGTTTTGAATTTTGACAGTACTGTAGTGAACATGTGACATATAAATTTCCAAAAAGTCTTGTTATAACTTCATCTTCAAAGATTGTTCAAATCTGGTAAAATAAAGCTAACAACCTTCCCCATGTTTCTGCATTTCTTTTTAAATTCAAGCGTATTTCAATAGAAGATGTTTCAAATAAAATATGTTTGTGATTTAAAAATAAAAAATACCTCTCCTTTGGAAAGTTAGTTTCTGGACTTGAAATGGCGATTATTTTAAATTTAAACAATAATTTGAAAAGGGTTTGGGTCAAAAAAGTTCGTGCAATAGCATGCTATTTATAACTTCTTTGGGAAGGGGAGAGAATATTTATGTTTTAAGAATAAAAATAAATTATAATGTCAATATGAACTTTCTTATTATATCTGGTAAGATTCTAATTGACTGGCGAATAAATGATGTTGGTAGTTTATCAAAACTGACGTTCGATTTTCCCGTTATAGCTTTGAAATATTATCCCTTTATTTCTTACATTACTTAAAATATATTACATAAATTGATTTGAGTAATTCCCATCATTTCACTACCAAATCTGAGTACAATTTTAGAATTTTGAACAAACAATTTGCAAGTTTAGAGCAGCCTAGTTGAATCACTTACTAAACCTCCTCCTCCTGAAACGACAAAAAAAAAAAAAATCTCTGATAATGATTTATTATGAATCTATTTCTGTCTTCCCCCTTCTTGTTTCTTTGAACACTAAAAATTTATTTATTTCTACCTTCATGGCTTCTCTTTTTGAGTATAGTTAAATAATCTTTCAATTCTTAAGCTTTGCTTTTGTTTTCACAAATATAATTAACACATTCGCTCCTCCGTGTGTGCCGGAACGCTCTTGTTGGCTTTCTCTGAGACAGAGCGTCTCGGCACGCTCCCCTACCTTCTACTAGATACGACGAGCGTGCCGCGATGCTTTCTATTATGCAAACCGATATGTTGGGAAAATGAAGTCAATCAGTTTGAAAAGTTACTTGAAAATAGCCAGTTATTGCTAAGTATAGCCAATGTGGCCACTGCAGCGAATGTATTAACAAATATGCTAATTAATTATCAAACCATGGCATAAGGAATCCAAATTTATATTTTGCTTATGTAACACTCAAATAAATCATTGATTAATTTCCGAAAAATCGTAATGTAAATCCCACATTCGGCTTTTCATCTTAATATGTATGTAAATCTCTGTAAACGAGTAATGTGTCGATGTAAATTTCCTAACATGTTTTGATCGAATTTCCATAAATTTTGTAAAACAACGACTTTTCCCCCACTATTTTATACATAAGGTTATAGCTGCAACCTTGCAGCTCATTTTGCACTTCTTGTTTTCCATTCATATCAACCGTTAACCGCCTTTATCAATAAAATGAATTGTGAGTGCAACACCTGATTTTGGCTTATTTAGGTATTCTTCCTTAGGTTGTCAAAAATATAAAGAATAATTTATATTTTTTTATTTGTTTTCCGTGAATTTTTGAGATTTAACCAATATGAAACACTCAAAAAATACAATTTGACATTAAATGCCGATTTTATGCCGGGAATTGTGAAGAGTGAAAATTTCTTCTATCCAGATGAATCCAAACGTGATTGCTTATTCTAAAGCTGTACAATATAATAATATTGTTAAAACCATGTTATAAATGAATTATCGGTCAGTGACAGGTATTGAATTTAGAAGCAGTGTATTTTTACGGCATCATATGTCTTCTTTGGTATATGGATTTTTGATTGAATGTCAAAACAGTGGATCTATTTGAATTTTTTTCAAAACGCATTTGCCATCTGCGTAAGAAATTCAGGGTAAAGAATATTATTCTTAAACTACAAAAATGTATCTATAAAAAAAGAATTCATTTGCTTCATGGACTTTGAATGCTGTATTTAATTTTTATGAATGAAAATAGTAATGTAATCATTTTATTTGACTCTTCTAATAAAGTATTAATATGTCCCGACTTGCCGGGTAGTCTCGATTCTTTACGTTTGGTCCCGGATTGAAAAAATATCCATGATTTGCCCGTAATTTGAATTTAATATCCCGGATTGTCCCGTTTCTTAATTATTAGTAAAATAGTTAGTAGTTAATAAAAGATTAACTATATTCAATATTTTGAAAGGTAAGCTTCTGTCGAATTCTCCGTTCCATTTTTTGCTATTCATAAAATATTGTCACCCTACTATGATCAATGTAGATGAATCAGCCTGAATGAAAAATGGTATAAATAGTAGCAAAATATAGTATTCATACTTTTCTATCTGCGTCTTTTTTTCTTCTTCTTTTGAAAATATTTTTTATTTCATTCCTTTTAAGTTTTTCATTTTTTTAAAAAAATTTATGTATTTATTTTTCCCATTTCCCTCGTCAACTAGCATCCCGAGTTATAGAGCGTCCCGCAATGAAGTGAAGTTCAGATAATGTGGTCACTTCTCTTAGAATTAACTTCTGTGCTTTTGTGACGTGTATCATCATGTGAAGAGGCCACTTTGTTCACATGGGAATTGTTCTTGTGAATAACATGATTACTTTTTCTTAATTTTTTTTCATTTTGTGTAAGCTTTAATTTTTCGTCTCGGTGCTTTGAATATAATTCTCGTATTATTTCTTTCATGAAGTGTACACTAATGCCTAATTATTTTTATTTGCATTGTATGCCACTATCATTTTAAAATTAAAAACGGTTCTGCTTGAGAGAGCATTGGCAATAGTTTAAAAAAAGGTGAGAAAGTTCCATAAGTAGTTATTAAAATTTCGGTAAATTTTAATGATAACGTAAAAGTTCATACGTTTTGCATGTGTGTGTTTGCATTCAACTTCACTAACTTCTGGTGCGCTTGTGAATTTTGTGAATAATATAATTTTTTTTTTTTTTTCATTTTTTGCAACCTTTAATTTTTCATTTCAGTCATCAAATATATAATAGTGCCGATTAGTTTCAATTTACGTTAAGAAAATATATAGATGATCCAGGCGTAAATGTAATTATAATTAATCTTTGCTATACGCCATTATTATTTTTAAATTAATTCTGTTCTGCTTGAGAGAGCCTTGGTAATAGTTTATAGAAAGGTAGAAAAATTAAATAAATCTGACCTTAAGAAATTTAGGAATTATAATTTGGGTAAAGAACTAAAGCCTGTTTTGGCTTTGAATTTTGTAACGTCTTCAATAAAACTTTTAACTGCAAATTCATGTTTATACGATTTTCATGTGTGTTCAGCTTCACTAACCGCAGTCTCTTCAGAATTAGTCCTAAAAGCTTTGGTAAAAAATAACTAAAACAATATTTCTCAACGTGGGGCTCACGCCTCACATGGGGGCAATTTCTTTGTTAAGGGGGGCAATTCGAAAATGGACTCTTTCAGAGTTTAAAAGTAACCGTCTACTGTGATTTAACTAGTTATTATTGCTAGTTTACTGGCTTTAATAAAAAAGAAGCGATGTCGTGGCTTTGTGAGGAAATGGAAATCAAATATCCGAATTCAACCAATTGTGCAAGAAAACTATTGCCACCGTTTTCAACTTTATATTTAGCTGGATGTGGATTTAGTGCCATAAATGATTTTCTGCTTAAAAACAAAAGAAATCGGCTGGATGTAACACAAAGGGGAGACTTGAGAGGTTAACTAAATTGGAACCTAACATAAAATCGCTTTGCAGCAAGCATTAAACGTAAGAATATCACTAAATTAAAAAAATAAATAATTATTAATAATTAAAATAATATAGAAAAATCTTTCATTAAAATTATTTCGTACTTGGATTTCAGTTAATCATTTATACGTTTTGAAAATTTACGACATACATACAGTGTTTCTCAACAATTTCCGTGTGATTTCTTCCTAAAATTTATCGTTAAAATTTCTTCAGTGAGCAATCCAATTTTTGAATATTAAAAATTATGTATATGTTACATAGGGGGCATAAGAATTTTAGAAAGGCTTAGGTGGGGCATGGCGCAAAAAAATTTGGGAAACACTGAACTAAACGAAATTTTCTTTGCGGGTGGAAAAACTTGGAGCTATTAAAAGTTCTTGATTCTTTCAAATTATTGGAAGTTCTTCCTACTGTATTTTCTTCTCCGAATCCGAGTTGACTCACAAAGACGCTTCGGCGAAATATTTTAAACCTTAAAAAATAATTTTCTATTGTTTGACAAACTTCTGAAATGATAGCAGTGAAGAATCTAAATATATTTTTGTTCTGTGTAAATATAAAACAGCCGCAACATCTTTTTAAAAAATCATTTATTTATTTTTTCTGAAAATTTAAGTCAAGTTTTCATCAGACGTTGGTCGAAAAGTTATTTCTAGGAATAATTTTCTAGTGTTTATTTCTTTTTTACTATTCACAGAATTTTTCGAATGATTTGAATATTAATTTACTTTACCATTATTCTAAACTTCTTCTATTATTAGTAAATGATAGGAGATAATGTTACAATATGCAAATATTGTACTTTCTTTCAATTATGATTGTGTAGTCATGCGTGTTGCGCCTTTTGTTGACTATTGTTGAACCTGGTGTTTCTCTGGAAAATTTTGACTTCGTTCAAAAAATGTGTTTGATTTTCAGATCCAGGGTTTTTTTCATTAGTTTTATGCAATTAATGTAATAATGCCCTTTGGTAGTGTTTTCAACCTATTCTTTAGACTTTAATCGGAAATGAATGATTTCTGTGTTGATTTAGTACAATTAATGTAATTTCCTTTGGTAAAGCGTGTTCAGCCAATTTATTAGATTTAAATTGGAAATGAATTATTTTTGTGTCTTTTGTCAGGTATTCAGTAGATACATATGTTACCGATCAGTGGCGTAGCAAATGTAAGTGGCGCCCGGAGCAGAATATGATTTTTTCGCCCCCAGTTTCCATTATCAACTTAGTAGTCGTAAATAGCGGCCAGGGCATGGTATTGTTTTTCTCCTCATCATCATATTTGGCTTTAAAAATTGACATAATCTCACTAACGTTTCGTCTCCATGGTGTCCCTTGTGCAATGTCATTATCTTTCAGAATACTAACGGTGTTGAACTGGAATTTTTATATCTGTTGACCTATATGTCTGGCTCCTAAGTTTATGAAAGAAAAATCACACTACGTTTCGCCCATGCGCAGTAAAAAAATGCTCAATGTGTGGTTTCACTGCGAAGCCAAAGAACGCGAAAGGGATAACCCAGGTTTCGGTGCACACGAGTTCAGTTAGTCGGGGATTTACTGTATATACTTATATTATCATAAGCGATTACTATCTACGTGACACAACTGTCACATTCAGTATGAACTGTTGTTTTTCTAAGTGGGGACACGTCATACAAAGCTTTAAGACCGTCATATGTCATTATTGATCGGATGCAAGTCTTTAGCTCTCTCTGTACAAGATTATCTTTATGCTGAACAAATTATCGCAGAATGGTAAGAATCATTTGCGAAGCATTAAACACTGTTCTGGACATCTTAGTTTAATAAATGAATCCATTGAGTTTTCAGTATCAAACTTATTTCTTATTGAAGGGATTACTTTCCATGAAAACTCAGATTATTTCTATGCGAACATTTATTTTCTTAATGGAACATTGAGTATTTATGCATCAATTAAAATAATTTGATTATATCGATTTTAGTATTTTTTTCATTAGGAAAAGTTTTCACCAAACCGTGGTAAACACACTATCGAAAAACTTTGACTTTCTACGTAAATACTGGGCGATTCGAATTAAAGTACGCCGTTCAGAACAATGTAGAGAAAAAAAAACTAGTTGTCATAAGAACGCTTAATTTGGGTAGTATGCATTTGAGAACATGGGAAAAAGCGAATGATGAAAAAAAAAAATGATAAAAATGGCCCCTTTCTTTTCTTTAGAATTCTTTATCCAACTTTGCATAATACACATTAATGAAATTGACTTATGGGTGTTTATGGTAATTATTAATCATTATTAATACTACTACGTTCTAAAAGTTCCGGAACTTTTGAAGTATTTTCCAAATGTAAATGGGTTATGCCATTCCGCGCAGAACAAGCGAAGATTATCAAGTGACCGATTAGTCGAAACAGGTATCATCCAATACAAATACGTACAGCGCATGCGCATAGCTTGTGATTACACGCATTCAAAACTTCCCGTCTCGGGAAAGGCCCAGTCGTGGGTGCTCCATCACGATAAGGCGCCGGTTCATAAGTCCCTCCTTGTGTCAAATTACCGTCAAAACATCACATTCCAGTACTTCCACAGCCAACTTATTCCAGCTGATCTCGCCCCATGTGACTTTTTCATCGGATGAAGAATTTACTTCAGGGGTAACGATTCTCAAGTTCCAAAGAAGTGTAGCGACGACGACTCTGAAGGAAGTGGCAAAAGGAGGCTTGTAATCCGCATTTACATCTTCTGCATGAGCGAAGGCAAAAATGCATAGAACACAGAGTAGTTACTTCAAAGCTGGGGTCTCCAAAAGTTTTGGCCTAAGGGTCACACTGACTCCTCCACTAAGTCTCAAGGGCCAAGATCTAGCTAGCTCATTAAAGCAACATAGCGAACACCATGAATCCGACTCGCGAGTCTTGTTTTGGAGATCCCTGCTTCAAAGAAGACACCAAATAAAAAGGGTTCTATTTGTATTCATTGTTCCACAATAAAATGAGTTCCGGAACATTGACATATGGGTGTTTATGGCATTTATCAATCATTATTAATATACGTCTCGACAATCATTGAATTATTATACGACGCCGATGTTTGTTCGCCTATCTTCACCTGTTGTTCATTTTGGAGGTGTTTTCGTCTTTAGTTTACCCATGTTCTGAAATGTATACTACCGAGATTTGGTGTTCTTCTAACCACTAGTTCTTTTCTGCAGTTTCCTTTCATTGGGCCGTGGTGGCCTAGTGATAAAAGCTTGACTTCAGGGGCCTGTGGGTTCCAGATTCGAAACCTGATTCCATTGAAGATACGCCATGTATGAGGTCTTTTGCACATTAAATCATACATAATAGCCAAACGTTCTCCCGTTGGTGTGGTGCGGAAATTTGGAGAGGGGTTGGTAGCTTAGGTGTCATCCTTGTCATCTGACCGCGGTTCAAAATTAAGAAGTCCCTAATAGCTCACGTGTTGCTTCAAAATAGGACGTTTATAAAACTAAGACATTGGTTTAATTCTATCCCACGGCTGTTTTCAATGGCAAACATTGTAGATACGTTAACTCCTGTTGAATCATCACAGAATAATTGCTGTATTGAATATTTGATATGACTCCTCAATAGGAATAGCCTATAAATTAGTTTTGTATTGAGTAGCTGGTATACGAATCTTAAGAGGATCATCACGAAATTAGTTCGGTATTGAATAGTCGGTATAGGAATCCTGAATAGGAGCATCGTGAAATGAGCTTTACATAATACGGTCATTATACTGAATATCATTTCCAAATACTAAACGTATAGAGACATAAGGGATACCGTTAATTAAACGAACATTGTAAAAGTTTTTTTTGTATTTTCTTATAAACTGTACATGATTTCGGATAGAAAATTAAAGAATGAAAAAAAAGAAGATTGGTATGTTTATCCTTCCGTTTCAAGTAAAATATAAATTGAAAGTACATAGGTTCGCAATTTTGTAAAAACACAAGTTCTACAGATTTGAACTTTTTCGAGAACGGAAAATTTTTATAATACAGTAAAGCACCGTTTATACGTTTCTCATTTATACGTCGTTTCATCACAGTCCCAAGTCATTCGTATTCATTGTAATGATAAAATGCTTCGTTTATACGACGGAAAGCTTCGGTTATACGTCGTTTTCCCCCGTTCTAAAATGTGAAAATTTCTTCCTTTCTAGTATGTGAACTGTGATAAAGATATCATGACTTCGAAATAATTTACTACTGATGAATTGATAGAAGACAGATTGTCTGGTGCTGATTTAAATGACGATGAAGCTGTTCCACCTTTCTTTAAAGACGCAATGGACTTCATTCAAAAAAATCGAACTTATTTCTTTTGTCAAAAGAATAGAGAAAAAAAACATTCAATGAACATAATTCGATTCATAATTATGTATTTAATACTCACAGTCAATCAGCACATCAGACGAAGGTTAAAAATTTTCTTATTTGAATGCCTATCTGCATGCATCATAAATCGTATAAGATATGTATAATTAGTACTCAAGATATGCCATAAAGGTACGATTTTTCTCATTTTTGTGATGAGTATTTAATTAAAAAAATAATTATATATATACTTATATTGTTCCTAGTACTATGTAGTATTATACTAGTACCATCTTAATAAACTTTAAAATTATTAATTTTAAATAAATTTGCATTAGTAGCTTTAAAGTTGTTTAATAAAATTTCAATCATACGTATTTTTATTTATACGTCGTTTTACATTAGTCCCTTGAAAGACGTATAAACGGTGCTTTACTATATTTACAATTTTTGTAATTATCACGGGCGCCTCTCTCACAAAACTTCTGTGTCGAAATGGTTTCATTTTCATCGTATTCCTTTTATTACTGCCAAATGCTCTTTTTTTCATAGTCATTATCCATATTAAATTGTAGCGATTTACTTCACTCTGACTAATGAGCTACTTCAGAATGAACCGCTGATGATTAATCTCTCTTTTAAAGCAATAAAATAATGTATCTAATGAGCTACAGTATTTTTTTTTTAAAGTTGCGATTCTTAATTCTGTTCACACCCTGCGATTGGAAAGGTTTAAAAAAATTTTTTTTTGTTATTATTTGTTTATTTCGCCATCGAGGAGAGCTCCCATCGATTTTTCAAGAATTAAAAGTTTATTGAGTGTTTGTTTCGATTTCATTCTTTCTTTGAAATGGTTCTAAGAGTATAAAAAGCATTTACTTAACCCATTATCTGCTATTGTCCCTTTTTGGGGACGCTTGTTTTCTAACAGTGCAATTTTTAGCTTTGTTGGTTACATCTGAATGTTGAGCTGACTGCTATAAATCGTACAAATCCTATAAAATCATTTTTTCTAATTAAAAAATAATGAATTCTAATTAAAAGTTAATTAGTTAGTTTTAATTAAAAATTTTCAGAGATAGCATTTTCTTTCATATTTCATCCATGTCATCATATCAATGTAATTGTTTTTGAAAAAGTGAATTAATAGAGGATTGGCAGATAATGGGTTAATGTGTTTTTTAATTTTTACTTGATGAAGCAACAACAAAGCAGTGATAATTTAAAGAACGTTGGTCTGTCCAAAACAATCGAAATGACCATAAAGGAGTTTTAAAACAGATGATTTAATTTTTTATTGGAGTAGTTTTTAATTTCTTTTTCCCTCTCTTTTGAATTTTAATTTTTCTGGTTTTCTTTTTGTTCCGTACGCTGAAAAGTTGATGCTTTATAGATAGGTATATACTCTATTAACATGACGTCATAGTCAAAAGACAAACGTTACTGCGCATGCCATCTAATATCGAAATGCGTGTTGCCTTGCTTTCTGCTGTGACATCGCGTCCTTTTTCCTTCTGGAAGATGTGCAATGTATTCCAAAATGAAATTGGTGCGGCTGACTTGAAGTATGTCCTGCGAACTTAAACTAATCTCGGATTTACTTGGGCCATCACCGCAAGCTTAGTTTTCCGTCAGTAACAAAGGCAAAAAAGGTTTTCTATTCTGTCTAGAAAAATAATGTATACAATTAGGAAGTGCTGGGAAGACTGTTTTTAATTGCTAATAACTTAGAAGTACCATTTGATTTGTAAAAATATGATTTTGAAATTAACGCTGTTATGCTAATGAATAGAATTTTTCGTATTTTGATATGTTTTGCCTGTCTTTATTGTTTTCAATATAGACTAAAAATTGTTACTTGGAGAGTAACTATTCGTTGACTTAGCAAGCAAATATATATATATATATTTTATATTACAGTGAAACCTCTCTGAGCGGCTACCCCTCCGTTCCGAGAAAAATTGGCCGCTCTGAAGGATTTTTGTCACAATTACAAGATAATTGCTATAATACATAATATAAACAAGTTTGGCACATATTTCTTATTTAAAATGAAGTTTGAGACTTATGTAAAGAGAAAATAGTACTTTATTTAATAATTTTTTACATTTTTTGAAAAAAGGATACAATTTGTGACTGTTTTTAATTTTTACCCTTCTCGGAAAAAAACATTTTTTCAAGTTCGTTTTTCCGTTTAAAAAGTAAATCTCTAACTTATACGTTTGTCAAATGGGATGGGCGAACCCACCCGGCGGCCGTTCAGAGGGGTTGGGTGGCCGTTGCTGGGGGTTATTTTAACATTAGGTCTATGGGCCGAAAAATCCGTGCCACGAAAAATTGGCCGTTAAGAGGGGTGGCCGGTATGCAGGGGTGGCCGTTCGAAGAGGTTTCACTGTACTTGGTTTTGGTAGCCCTGTACATTATGTTTCATCAAAACCGGCCCATTAATGCAACAAATTAATAAATCAACAGTCCATAAAGGTTACACCGAAAGCTTCCTAGCCTTAGTTGAGTAAAATTAATAGTTATGCTAAGAAGAGAAAAGTCATTACCTTCAATCATAAAACTAATGTTGTTTAGTTATATCATTTTGTATGAATTTTCTGTTGCATAATTTTGTAAATGTAATTGCATTATGTTTTGACCAGTGAGCCTCCTACAAATAGAGGAACAGAAAATATCTTACTTTGCTTTCTACTGTCTACGACGAGTAACGAGTCGACAGTCGAAATAAATTTAAAACTAAGTAAATAAAGAAACACAGTTTTCTCAGTGAATTGCGCACTTTCATATTAAGTCAATAGCAACGAAAATAATACTATTTTAACTCTGAATATCTTTCTGTTTGCCTTTTTAGTCATTACTTGTTGGTAAATTGTTTATGAGAAAATTTCGAATCATTTTCAGATATTTCAAATATCGACTGAATATTGTTTAAAGTCGAGGAAAAGCAAACGATTCCTTTATTTATATTAATTTTGAGGTAAATAACTGATCTAGATGTTGTTGCTCCAACTACTGTTTATTTGTCATTCTATTTTACCTTTTAAAAACAACGTTTCGTTAACTGAGGCATTTATCTCGTATTTCCTTTGTGATATTTATTTTTCAGTCTTATTATTTTTTTATTGTTATTAGTAATCCGATGAGTTCGTTCCATCACTCCATTCATGAATTTTTTGTTGTTGTTATTGGAATAAAAAATGGCATATTAATTGAATCCGCACATCTTTTCCTTTCTCTGTAAATTATTTTATGTAGCTAATGAATGTAAACCGGAGTGTCAATATCCGTATTTTTTACTTTCCCATATCAGATATTCATTCAGTAACAAACGCTAATTAACTGCACTGCGTGTAATTATCGTTTTCTGTTTTTATTCTTTTCTCAGCTGTTTATACATTGTTTGTTTTTCACCCATTTCTTTTGTAACGATGTTCATCAACATTTATATTGGCTATTGTTAAGCGTTTTATTGATTAAACTTCATGTCTTGTATCCTTTTTTTTCATGAATTGTTTGGTGTAGTTTCATTTATATCTTATTATCTATAAAAATTTTAGTTATTTGAATGTTTTTATATGGAAACCATGTGTTGTCAAACATCGTTATACCAAAAATAGGCGCATATTTACTCAGTTTAAAATTTCCTCGCAGTCATGGCTGTATAAAGCTAGTTAAAAAAGATAAATGCAAAATTAAAGCATAATAACATTATATATTGTGTAGCTAAAACTTATATCCTGTGATAAAAAAAAATATATATACCTGTGGTCTGTAAAGAAAATGATTTCAACTCTCATCTATAAAAATACTTTAAAAGTATGCAAAATTGCCTTTTCTATTGAAAGATTATCGCTGTTTTTGATTTCGTAATTTCGATATTTTCAGGCGATAACTCAAACAACTGTTAACCTTGGGAAGGGGGGGGGGGAATGCCATCTGAAAATCCCCAGAAATATTAATTCAATGATGGCCATTTGATTGCCTTGGTTCTTATTATTTATTTATGATTCCCAGAATTTTTAAAAAAACATTTTTGATTATAGCCATAATAACTTGCGCAAAAATAAGTATTTGATGTTTGTCTTAGCGCATCTGGAGTGGCAACGCGCGTGTTAATATACCCAATAACTAAAAATGTATGCAATAATTCCATTGAACGTGTGTGGACACACGTATTTAAGTAAATGTTATAATTAATAAAATAGCGGAATTTACTTCAAAATTCCCTGTTATAAACCTATGTTATCCTGCGAGTACTTTTTTCTAAATACCCCTATTAAACATATGATCTCAATACAGTACGTTTGTCTTTATGGCTCATTTAATGATTCATTGGAGTCACTACAGTACACAATCTGATTAATACAATACATTAGCGCTTTCTTATAGAATTGCAGATTGGACCAAACTTTCTTCTTAACAGCTTGCTGCTCTACAGTACATGACACATTTTTAGGTCCGTTGGGCAGCAGGTACAAACTATCCAACTCAATAAAACGCCCCAAGTCAAGAATACGACATTCGTGTTTGAAAAAAAAAAAAAAAAGACTCATCCACCGATGCATCTTCTTGCAATCAAGCCCTTCGTTGTAAATAACATTCTAGGCAAGTTAGATTGCAGAGGCCCCATCTAGGGGTAGATTGCGTGTGAGTTAACTCGATTCCTGCAATTTTCGAGCCATCCTTTGTGAGTCTCTTTTATCGTTCAGTCAAGGACATAGCGGTTCTCATGCGTATACTGCAGAAAACCGGCTCTACCTTCAAAATAAAGTCTGCTCACGTGGACCCCGAATTTAATTAACGGTGCTTTGGCCTGTCTTTTCAGTCGAGTTGAAAATCTCGACTCTTTCATGTCAAAATTTTTGATACTCTTTTGATTTCCCCAAGAAGTAATCGCAGGGATAATTTGGGAAGATTAATGCCGTCTTTTGACGATGTGCCTATTAATGTTTTACTTAATGGCTCTATATTGCAAAGTGTTTGAAATCCACTCGCCACGCATTGTTTGCTGTATATTTTAGCTCGCTTTTCGTATCTGGTTAAAAATAGCCTCTTTATCTACTGTTTCTTTTCTGAAATTTAGTAGGCATGTTTATTGCTTAAAAAATCGCCCCATTTCTTCGGCGTAAAATACGCGACTAAAATATAATTTACCAGTAGGATGAATTGGTATGTAAAGGAAGTATTAGTACTGGGTTGTTATAACACAATAAAATGTTTTTATCTTTGTATGAAATTTTACAGTTTAAGTTTAAAATAAGGCTGGCTGTTTCTGAAATTAGATTCAGTGCTCGTTTTCAGAGAAGTTTTTTGTTTGTTTACTTTATGTTAACTGTGATGTTAACATCAAGAATATAAATTAAGATTTATAATAAATAATATTTTATTTTATTAGGAGATATTTTATTAAATCCTACTTTCTTTGGTTCATCTGTTGTGTTTTATAACTTTTACTATTAAAAGTTTCTCTTGGAGATTTTCGTGAGTCGTAATATGTAGTATACCAATTTTCTTGGTATAGAGTCGACTTTTTATTAAAGTTGCAGAAAATCTTTCAGTTTCTCAAGTTTTGCGACTTAAATTGTTCTGCATCCGTGTTTATTGTTGTTGTTTTAGAAGATCTTTTGTCGATGTTATATGTTACTTCAGTTTTTATGAATATAATAAGTTCTACGATTTAAATCAGTGTTGCCCAATGTGAGGACCACACCCCATAGGGGGCAATTCAAAAATGGACTCGTCGAAATGGACTAATATTAAAAATTATGTATATGATACATAAAGGGCATAAGAATTTTAGAAAGACTCGGGTGGGGCATGGCACAAAATAAGTTTTGAAACACTGATTTAAATTGTGTTTCATCCCTGTTTTGTGTTGTTGTTGTTTTAGAATATCATTTATCGATGCTGAATATTGTTTCAGTTTTTATGAATATAATTTACGTCGTTTGAAAATAATTTATATCCATACTTATGAATTTATCCTAAGGTGGATTTCAACAGCTCCATTTAAACATGATTTAGACACATGGTAATTGATGAAGTCGCTTCTGACAGGCAGCACGATTCTTTCGATGTTCTAATTAGCCCACCCAAACCTTTTTTCTTTTCCCCCTCGTCCTTCCTGTTCTTTATTTATTCTTTTCCGTTCTTTTCTTTATGCCGCGTTTATATAGGGTAATTTCCTAGTCGTTGGACATTTATCCGGCCCAAATCAGTCGTTGGACGAAATTCATTTACATGACTGTTAAATGGATTTTAAATATCCGTTTTGATCATTTGCTAAATTGGTTTTTTATATATAATTTTCTATGACTTTGAGTATTTAGGATATTGTAAATACAGTAAAACTTCGATTAACCGTCACTCGTTTAACCGTCAGTTTCTGTTATCCGTCATCGTCTAAAAAAATCTAATCTGTTATTTCTGTATATTACTACTCTTATATTGAAGTTTCTATTGATTGTTTTGTAAAATTAAAGACAATATGTATGTATTATTCAGTTTTAGAAGGTTTTTATTTTCATTTTCGTTCCATGCCAGTTGTGAAATCACGTTACTGAACGTGTATTAAGAGATTTCTGTTATCCGTCTATTCGGTTATCCGTCAGAGCCCCGGTCCGGACGGTGACGATTAATCGAAGTTTTACTGTATAACGTGTTCAATGTAAAAGACCCTACGTATTAATAATCTGATTAATGTTTATTTATCATTATCATTATATTATTAATGCTGTTAAGTTTATTTTGAAATTTTTAACTTACTGTTTCCGGTGGTGAATTTTATCTCAACGATCACAAGACTTACCGCCCCATGATTATTCCAGCTACCGCACTGTATAACTCTTGTTCAAATCATATTTAGTCTAGCCTTTTCAATATAACAATTGAAATGTTGCAAATAATATCATTATCGTCTGCTCGTTTTTATACCGTATATTCTATCTGTTCTTTAATTTTTTTCTACCTTAAAAAGAACCCCAGTCTCTATGCACTAAAGTATATATATTTTGTTTCATTTGACAGGTATGATGAATGAAAATTTTGTTTTTTCTCCATCGATGTGCATTGTGTGCTTACCAATGCGTGGATATCATTGCTTTGCCATCTATGAGCGTGGACTTGAATAAACGAGGGTTGGATGCTACCTGCGTTCACATTTTCTACTTAATACTCTGCGAACGTGCCTCAGCTTATTTCCCACGGTAAGTCGACTTTCTTAAGCCGGGCTGTTTATAGTATAAATATGAAAAAACAAATAAACGGTCATCATCACTGGAATTAAATATGGGATCTCTTCTATCTAGATCTAGACTGTCACGGCATCTTTGATGAAGAATCTTTGTCGAAATTGCTTTATTTTTACTAAGGAAGAAATTGCTATGCTTATAGAGAAACGTTATTTTTTTAAAGGGTCAAAATTTCAGTTATGAGTTATTACTTATAAAAAGAATTGAAGAAACTAATTTACTAATCAACTTAAGAAAAATTAAAATGAAGAGCAACATAGCAATATATTGTGAAGCAGAGACTCGAAGCTATAAATATGTATACAAAAAACAAATAAACGGTCATCATCACTGGAATTAAATAAGGGATTTCTTCTATCTAGATCTAGACTGTCACGGCATCCTTGATGAAGAAATGTGTGTCAAAATTGCTTTATTTTTACTAATGAATTCGTTTTTTTAAAAAATAAAGTTATCAAATTTCAGTCAAAATTTTCAGCTATGAATCATTATTTTATAAAAAGAATTGAAGAAAAGTTTTACAATCAGATAAGGAAAAATTGCAATTAAGAGCAACTTACTAGTATGTTCTGAAGCAGGGACTCTGAATCTATAAATCCTGACCGCCAATGGTGTACATGAATTTTGGGTTCACAAAAATTATCGACGCTGAGTACGTCTCTTAAAGTCTTCAAAATTTGTGTGTAGAGGGTCATCTTGATTTCAAATAATTGCTGTACTTCCAAAAGATTGAGATGAGAGTTGCAAAATACCAGTATATTGGGTAGCAAGGGCTCTTAAAACTGTGGGTACTGACCGCCAGTGGTGACGTGTACATGAATTTTGGATTCGCATAAGTTATCGACATCGCGTACTTCAGTTAGATTCTTTAAAATTTTTAAACAGAAATAATTTGTTTGGAAACTTGCATGGAACATTTCAGAAAGAATTCATGGAATTTACACCGGAAAGGGGTGTCGGGCAATGAGTCGTATGAGCGCATTTCGGAAGTTCTTTGTTAGATCACGCTAAGTAAAATGTGAACATCTCCCCTTCCATTCTTCACTTTCCCCCTATTTTGATGAAAATAGGGGAAATGTCCGGTGCATGCGCAAAAGCGCGGAGTGTTTCGGAATTTGTTGCTAAACAATAACTGAATTTATTTTTCTTTGTGATTATTTAATGTTTAATTGCTATTTATTTATATATATTCTTTCTGATCGATGAAAAAAATCGTGCTTAGATTTCTCATGTGTGAAGAACTTTAAAGAAATCCTGTAGTAAAGCAGAACAAAAGTGAGAAAAAGTGTAGCGATTCATATTCACAGTTATTTTTAAAAGAAAGAAATTATTAGAGTGTCTTTATTTTCATAGATATTTTATCGCCATTGTTATAACCATTATATAAATAAATCTAATTAACGTGAGAAACGGCATGTCAAATATTTTTGAGATATTTGTAACTTTTGATGTATTTAAAAATTAATCAAGTTTTATTTTAATATATGAACTAGTTTTTTCTGTATTGTTTACTTTGGCAATATAGAACTTCCGCTTTACCAGCCGACTTCCGGTGTAATGCTTCGTCAATGGGAATCTTCAAAATTCAACACTCTGTTTGAAGATATTAATTAATGTTTAAAGTAAAGTTTTTTAATGTTATGGCGTAAGAATATTTTGAAATATTAAATTTGATGTTGCTATTGGAGTAGTTCTCAATGTTTACTTAAAATAAGAGCTTCAATTTTGCGGAGAGGTTGCCATAATTGTTCGTTATCGCTCTGTTTGGCGACTTTTAAGACTTGTTTGGCGATTAAATTTTTAACCAAACGATTTAGATAATCATGAGGGGTTAAATTTTTAATCAAACGATTTAGCTACTTACAATCGTTCCATTTGGAATTCAACCATTTTAAGGATTAAACAAACTCAAAGAAAACAGAATTTAATGCTTTGTATTCGAAAGAAAGGACTGGATCGAACTTGACGTTTGATACAGTATCCAAACGGATTTGGCAATTGCTTAAATCGGAGGGTTACCAAAAAACCGTGTATGAATCCAAAATAAACAAAGCAGAAAACTTGTCCATAAGTATTTATTTCTATACATTATTTTCTATTCATTTTTTAGAAATTCATTTTTATAGCTATCAACTTTCTAAATATTGCCGGAACAAGATAAATAATCTTCTGAAATTTGTGTTTAGTTATTTTAGAAATTGTTTACGAGTTTTGGATGCATTCAATTTGATCTGTAGTTCAAGAGTTACTTTGAATAGTCAAAATTCACACGTTGCAATACGATTAATTTCATCCGAGATTCAAAAGTGTATTGTAACTTTTGCATCTCGGATGAAATTAATCGCATTGTAACTTCTAAAAATTTGCATTGTGTTACTTTAGTGCATAATATATGACTATAACAGTCAGAGTTCTCAAATGCATATGTAGTATTGAATTAATTCTTTTGTTGGCTAATCAATATTTTTGTTGTTTGTTTTATTCGTACATATGTTTCTTAAAATTAGTGCCACAGGTCAATTCAGTGTAGATTTGCGATTGAAATGCTTTCATGGAATTCAGAATCATTCTTTGTATTGTATTCAGTTGGTTTGCTTGAATAAGTTGAATAGATCGTGATGAACTTAGTGAATAAATAAGCTTTTCTAGTTTAGAATATTTTATGAGAATGCAAATTGTAGTTCGAGGAGATAACAAAAATTTGGATATGAAAGCTTGAATTCTTTGAATAACTTTATAAACTCTTTGAAACCGTGCTTCCTTTGAAAATATCTTTGATAAGTATGCAAAGATATCAATTTTTTGAGACTAAAATTTCAAAGTTTGAAAATAATAATAAGTTACAGAAATCGCCATTGAAATACTTATACTGAAACGATAACAACACAGTAGTCCACTTTTGAAGCTTTCTGCATTTATGCTTGTGTTGATATAAAGAGCAATTTGTCATACGTTTATTAAACTGCTTGTTTAAACAAACAAAACAAACATATGCGAAAACATATTACGTGTCACATTATCATAAAGAAAATAAACGATGTGAAAATTCTTTTATTACGTCGACTGAGCGACCATTTGAATGCATTTTCATCACTTTCAGTTCTAAAAGCGTCTTTTGTTCACTTTTCTGCTTGTTATTGTTGTTTTTTCCCCCTCTAATAAAATGAACTTTCGCTTCTGAGAGAAATTTCGTGGCGTCGTGATTTAGGATTTAATAATTTCATTTTATAGAAATGCGTGGTTAAGGCATTACCCTTTTTTTCCATTGAAAAAGAACCTGAAAAAAGTGTGAAAAATGCAATTTTAAAGATATTTGGTTTGAAATAAACGACGTTTTTCTATTATGCACTTAAATTACAAAACGGCTTTGATAGAAAATGAAATCTTTGTAGAAATGCCGTTCATTGTGATGTGCATTGAATTAATTTTTATTGTATCTTAGTGAGCTTTTTCATTTAAAATTATCTCTCGTAACTTTTTATTTGTTTACTGTTATTCGATTCCGTGTTCATACTAATGTTTCCAATATTTGTTAAGCGTTTATGGAGTTTTGATTTCGCTATTCGTAACATAATATGTATCGTAACATAGTATGTGTGAATTGTACTTTAAATGCGTGATATTTAAAAACACCGTGAGATTAATTTACCTGGTTGACGTCATAACGAATGTCATTTAACATGCGAATGGGCGTTACCTTCTGCTGTGATATGATAAGCAATAAATAGTAAAAGTAGTAAGTGAAAGATGCACAATGGATCCCAAAATTACATTGGCTTGGTGAAAAATGAATTGACTCCATTGGGCTTGATATATAAATTTCATTTACTTTTTTTGGTTCAAATGTAGATTTATATGTTGCTAATACTATTTTTCTTTAGTGTAATATTGTCTTTAGTTGCCTCTTCGTTTCCGTGTAAAAAAAGAAAGAAAGAAAGAAGGGTCTGTATTAAACATTGCAAGAGCATTGTACAAATGAAGAACTCGTGAAATAATTCTTTTAACTGATTATAAGTTCCTGGTTGTGCTTAAAGAATCATTTAACAATATCCACTGCGCTTCGTATTTTTGTCGTGGCGGCCGCTTGTTCAGATTTGAGCAATACGTTGGTAGGCGATTTAGTAACATTCTTGGTTGTATCTTCCATTGATTGTAATTCTAGTGACAGGTGGTTTAAAGATGCATGATTACCTGCTAGCAACAAGAAAACATTTCCTAGGATGTTATGAAACAAAATAAATCATTTAATTATAAATAATAAGCTTTGAGTAGTAAAAAGATTTAAAATATTATGGAGAGGGATAATTGAAACTTCTTATCCTACTTGTCATGCTTACCCTAAGCTTTCAATTATGAACTGTTTTCTCCAGAACAAAGGGTTCTCTTCCTTGCAATATATTCTCAAGAGTCATTAAAGAAATTATCATTTTTGGGCCATGAGGTTTTTTTCCCCTATCAAGTTTTGGCAATAACTAGACAAGCTCTTCTTTTCTTTTAATTATTTCATCGACCTTGGAGTTATCGCTTCTCAAGTCTTATAAGCTATAATTAGGGTATAATTTAAGTACGTTATAGTACCTGAGGTATAACATATAAAACCCGTAAGTCTTCTACCATATAATTAAGAATTGGTTGATAAAATGGATTGCACTGCCTTTGGCATTGTAATGCCCGTAAATTTCAGTATATATCCTCTGTAGGAGTATAAACATATATCTTGCCCAACATCCTTTTTGCTTACATTACGACTGAAAAATTTATCTGGAGAAACAAATAACTTCAACTTTAGAAAAAGTTCGCATAAGTTTGTTACCAAATAAACTGATGCTAATAAAAATGTTAATTAAAAATACGCAGTTCGAAATGAAAGACAAATATAGTTATTTGATATATTAAACGCAACGTTAATTTATCATGAAAATAATTAACTGTATAAAACTGTGTATTAATCACTTACTTGACCTACTTCTAATCGAGGAACACCTCGAGACTTTAAACACAGCTGCTCCGATAATTATCAACTGCCATCGAAGCAAAATAAACTGTTTCACCTTGTTTGAGGTGAGACTGGATTTTAAATGTTTATTTACTTTTGGGAGGCTATTAGTAAATGCTTATCCTTCTGATTTATCAAAAAGAAAAAAAAAGTTATCTCTTTTATACTTTGTAGCGTACGTTATTCTCTCGTGTTACAAAGAAAAAATAAAATAAAAGAGAAAGAAGGTAAAAAATAAAAAGAAACTCTTTAAACCCGAACTGAAACAAAATACCATCAAACGAGATAATGGTAGGGATTCGCGTCACGGCAAAATGTGAGGAAAATGGATTTGGTTTCATCATTAATATCAGCTGATAGTGTGTGAGAAAGACAGCGTTGAGAAAAAAAAATAAAAAAGAAACATTCCTAACGGTTTTTGTCCGTTTTTCATAATTGGCAAATCAGTGGAAGATATCGTGAGGGCTGATACTCATCTACAAGACTGTTAAATCATCTGCCCAATTACTTTAAATTAGACTTTTCATTCATGATTTCGACTGTCAAAATTTTTCAACGTTCTTTTTTAATTTTTGCTTTGTTTAACTATTATATTCCTCTCAAATAAGGTTATTATCTTTTTCTTTTTAATTACTTTGCTGATGAGCGAGCTTGTTTTTTTATTATTATTTCGTAGTAGAAATTTGCATGGTGCTGCAAATGCTAAAATTCTTAAGAATTATGTAAAATATATAAATACATATGTAATAATCTCACTTAATTTTATTTCAAATTCTAATATTATATATTTTAAAGTCTTAATGTATTCCAAAATCACTTTTCTTAAACTCCAGTTTCGTTCTATTTCCCGCTCTGAAGGTATATTAAATCTCTCGTTTTGGCATATTTATTACTAAAAGAATATTTTAATCGTTTCCACGCGCACACAACTCGCGAAATCAGCGACTTATTGCCGCCATGCATTTTCCCTAAAACACTTACGTAATATAGTAAAAATAGCTATTATTCCCTTCACTTTGATCACGTGTCTGTCTGTTAAATCCCTACCTGAGAAAAAGCAGGGATCTTCTGTTCTCTTTTGGCTTGAAACCTTATACTAAGATGTGCGTACATTCCGTCACTCTTCCATAATAAAATGAAAATTAGAATTTAACTCGGCCTGTTTTTGTTATTTAACGACTACAATTACGAATACATTATATATATATATATATATATATATATATATATATATATATTTCTTAAAAATTATATAAATGTAATGATTTCAAATTTTTAATCTTCTTTCAAATAAATATTTTTTAACGCCACCTAAATTTTAATTATAAACGAATTACTTCTACTTCAGTCTTAGATAAACGCACTTCTACTTTAACTTACAAAGTCACGATATCTTCTGGACTTTCCCGTTTTCTCAGCTATATAAAAAGGCATGACTGCAGCCATCTTTCTCTTTTTACGATATGATACTTCCAGTTAACATGCGCTGCCTTTGCCTCGCACTATCCTAACAATGGTCATGGCGTTGATCTACCTAAAATATCATCTGAAGATTTTAAAACCATCTATCACTCATTAAAGATAATATTTGAAGAGTTCAAATAAATATTTTTGGATTTCAATGACGTCCACCTTTTTGCGTCTGCCTCTACACATCACCTCTCGGAATATCATTATATAAATTTCTTAAAAATTAGATAAAATACTGTTTCATAAAACCATTCTAAAAAGTAATTCGTGGCATTGTGCTTTTGTATGCTCTTAACTTCTTAATCCTATCTTTGCGTTAAGGTTTCCGGAAAGGTAAGTCTGTGTCACAGTCCAGTGTTTATTATTAATGTTTTATTTGAATTGACATTGGTTTCATTGTTAAAAATGAAATACTTCTTTGTTTAGTGCCACAATGGTTTGAATTACAATAACTTTAAGTAAAATTATATTTTTAAGACTTTTACAGCATTTTTGTTTAGACTAAGACTTTTTAAACCTTTTCGCAACTTCTTTACCGTTAGAAAAATGTTGCCATAACCCCTAAGTTGGAACATAAATGAGAAAATGGAGCATAAATAATGATGTATAAAAATACATCATTATTTAAGAGAAATATAAAATTTTCTTTTAAAGAAATATAAATTTTTTTAGCAAACTTTAACTAAATCTTTTAAGTCAAGAATTTTTTAATTGCTTTTGCTGACAAATATTGAGAAATCTGCAAGAAGGTAGTTCTGTAAGCGTTCCTGCGACTTTTTTCCCATGCTACTTCTTTTGGGATCGTGACCCACGGTTTAAGAAACCCTGGTCTTGGCAGCCACTTTTCCCAATCTTGACCCTTATTTCAGGTGGAGGAAATTTCAAGACTCAATTTTCGTTCTAAAAATTTCGTCATTATCCCAAAATAGGAAAATAAATAATAAGATTAAACATCAATTAATAATAAATAAAAGGAAATTAAATTTAAAATAATTATTCATTAAAATCTATTGATTTTTCATCATTCAAAATTATTTCGCAACTGTATTTGCTTATAAACACAAGATCGCCTTGTGAAAGCTTTCGTGACGCCAATATTATTCTGCATGACCCCAGTTGCGGTTGAGACCCACATTGATTTATTCATAAAATAGATTATAGAAAATATTAAATTCTATAAACCATATTGCTTAGTTTTTATTATTCGGAATCTGAAATAAAACTTTGACTAGTCCAAATAAAAAAATTGTTTACATTTTTCTATTACTCAAAAATGAGTTACAATCTTTACTCAAATTTCCAAACCGTATGCTTTTATTTCGATTTCCAAAATTGACAACATTCATTTGAAATTGTCTTATGTGTGTTGACCTTAGAAGGATTTTTTTTTGGCAGTTCAAAACAGAGTTACAACAATCCTGGCCCCTTTGCAAAACAGAGTAATGAACAGGAACAAAATTTAATGTTCCTTTTTTTCTCCATTTTCATTCGTATGAACATGATTGCTGAAATAATTTAAAAGTCTTGTGTTTGTATTTTGGATGCACTTTCTTATAACTAAAATGCGGTACACTATATACTTCTGATAACAACATAATTCGAATAATATTTCGATGTTAGTTTTTTTAAATCTTATAACTGGTTAATTATTCCAACCAGTGTTTAAATTTCTGAAACAATATCGTTTTGATGATCATAAAGAATTCATATTCTTAGGACTATTCTAAGAATCCTTACAACATGACTCATAATTTAAGGGCTTAAAAACAATCAACTAGAAAAAGGAGAAAAAATAAATTTAACTTTAAAAACAGAAACAACAAAATTTAAACAATAAAATTTAGACAATGTTTAAGTAGCCCGCAATTGCAGCAGCATAAAAAAAAACAAATGTTTTAACTTTCGGGCTAAGAGAAGCTATCTTTGGCGTAATGCAAGCTTCTTACAGAAAAATTTCTCAAATATTTTGAATCCATTTCGAATATAGTCCTTAGCCCTTGATAAAGTGGACTAGAATGGATTCCTTGTTTGTTTAATTAAATTCTCTCAGAGTATTTTTCTTAGTTTTTTGCCTTCTTTCAATGATTTTGGTTTCCACTCATAATTTAATGTACCAACTGTTAGAGGATGTAGGAAGCACAAAAAGAAGCCAAAATCACATGGAAAGTTACTACCGGAAACGCCAGCCAAATAAGTAATAGGGCGCTGTTATCCAGCGCTTTAGTTTGGTTTTCAGCGCTAGTCATTTAAAATTCCATTTTCGTACGGAAAACACGTAGCAAGTTTACAAATGCTGAAATTGAGGACATGTACTTTGTGTATGGAGTAGTTCACCTCAACGGATGGACCGGGGCATGATTGTATGCGGAGAGGTATCCGAACAGACATGTACCGCATCACCAAATGTTTGTAACTTTTCCCGGAATTTGTAAATACTGGACATTCTTCAGCACATACTTGTGTATGTAGTATCCAAGTGTAAAGTATCGCCAAAGAAAGTTTTTTGTACTTGTTATTGGCTTGTCATTTCTGCATCTTTATGTATTCTCTAACTCATCAGGATGACGTTTTTTGTCACATATTCTTATAAGATACTCTGTAGCTTCTAAACGGGACATTAATGTAACTAAACGAAACTAACTAATCTTATTAGATTCTGGCTTGTTATTGTTATTTCTACCTCCCCTAACAGTTTGAACGCTGAATTTTGAATCACACTGCATGCTTGATTTTATATAACATAATATCGAATTTTAATTTCTTTGCTTTAAATTTATCCCTTTTTGCAATAAACAGTTTAATTTTAGATTTTATACATTATTACGCAACTGCATTTGCGAAACTTTTCTTTAATATCTGTTAACAAATACCATTTAAGAATTCTCTGTACTTCATTATTGAAACTCACTTTATTGTCTCTCATTTAAGTTTTAAAATAACTTCCTTTTTTATTTAAAAAATAAAAAAACTTATTTCACTTTATATGTATATTCTTTATAGCTAGAAACTTTTTAGGACTACAAATTTAATAGATAAAATTAAAACGTAGTTTCTGCAATACATCCCAAGCTCTCTCGCGTATCAAAATAATTTTTGGTTACAGTTTTTGCGTAGGCAGAAAATTGTGCAAAACTTTTCTTTTAGACTTGAGGAGAAAGAAAGAGTTTTTCTGCGCTTCTTGAAATATAAAGCGGCCATTTATTCTCTTTTAGTTTTAGGAATAATAGGAGAAGATATTTCAGTTTTCCATTATGACTGGGAGCTTCCTAAAAATAAGTTTAGTTTTTCATAAAATTCATAGTTCTTGCTTATTTCCTAAGTTGCGTAATTTATTACTAATTCCTTAAGAACTATGGAATAATTACAACATTCAATTTCATTTCTGGAAACTTGATTACGTATGCTTCCTTTGTTATTATTATAAATATCTACATGAATATTGCTTTGTTACGTGTATATCAATGCTGCATATTTATTCCTCGTAAATTTTGAAAGATTTACTATTTCTGGATATACCTTTCAACTCAAGATGAACTGGAATTATTAGGAAATAGGGTTTCTGTAGAAATTTAAAATGCATAGTATAGAAAGTATAGGAGCAGACCAGGAATAAGTGTTATGATTATCTGAAATCTGTTCCCCCTTATTACAGATCAACTACTAATGAAATAATCATAATTAAGTTTCATTTAGTAACGTAAAGATATTTTTTATTAATATAATACTGTCCGATAAAGATCAGTTAAATCTCCGATATTTTTCATTTGGTTAGATAAGCGTTTTTACTTGTTTTTTTTTTATTATTTTTTATTATGTGAGCACTGTTCGTTTCAAAAACCCGAGACTAGTACTTTTGAACGATTTTACTACGGACAAGCAATGAGTAAGATGAGCGCTTTTCCGGAGTTCTTTGATAAGGCATGACATTCGTCCGATTAGGCGTAATTTTTTTTTAGTTAGTCTTTACTGCAAATCGATAAATGAAAATAAAATGTTTCTGTATACTGCTAAGTAAAATGTAAACATCTTCTCCTCCATTTTTCACTTCACCCCTATTTTGGAGAAATCAACTCTGCCTGGCTCATGCACAAAAGCATGGAGGGTTTCCGTATCCGAGAATGACCAGTAGGTATGAAAATCGTGCATCGAAAAGTGTTTGCATACATTAGAAGTCTTATTACTTTTTTTGTATATGAGACATGATCAGAGAACTTGGTGTGGTTCTTTTTTTTCCCACAGAGGAAGGGAGGAGGGGTGAGATGAATTTTATTTCCAAAATTATCTCGAACTCTAACGATGTTTACTTACATGTTAAATTATTTTAATATAAAAGATTAATATGTGCCATATATAAAAGTTAGACTAATTGCTTATAACAGATATTTCTTATATTATACCTTTGACTTATTCCAAACTTATATATTGTTACTTTTCTCGCCAAACTTTTTTGTTGAACATGAAATTAAGTTTTAGTCATGTATTTTTACTACTCAAATCTCAACTTCTGCTTTATCACTGTTAATAAATGAATATTCGGCATGGAAAGGTTAAACAAGGCTATTATTTATGAAACTTACCTTTCCTAATGGCAGTCTCTAACCACAAATGCATTGATCATTTGTTTCTACTGGGTTCACTTGTAGGTTAATTATGATAATGTGTATCATAAGTTAAGAAGTTTTCCACTTCAAATTAAGTTCGTTACTATCAACTATGACACTGTAATATTTCTTATTCACTTGAATCGTGAATGAATGAAACGTGACGGAAGAAAAAATATATTTTCCTTTCCAAGAAACGTGTTCCGCATTGAAAAGTGTTAATTTGCCTTTTACATTAAATAATACATGCTATGCAGCCTCGCCGATGTGTTATTTGTTGACCATCCACATTTACGAAAACCTACTCTGCAGTCATTATTGGTACAGACATAAAGTATACCATGGTACATCGTTTTCCTGCTATGTTCAAATTCTGGATCCATCTGGAAGACTCAAAAATCGGAGCATTATATTTAACCCCTTAACGGTGATTTTTTTTTGTACTATCTAATTAGATGACCCTCTCCGTTTTGGGGATGCTTTATCGTGTTGATTCAACTGCATGTTCATGGAACACTTGAGACTTTTATGGATTATCTGCCATTTTTGTATCGAGTTGTAACGTCTATGATTGACTTAATTTTAGCTCATAAGTTTAAAAATAACATAATTCGATGCACGAGTGAATTTCAGGCAAAATTGTTAAGTAGGGTTTCGTATGTCTTTAGAAGTTGGTCCATTAAGTAATAATGGGGTCCGTTAAGTCCAAATAGGGTCTCGTGCATGAATTGCGGTTTCACGAAAACATTGACAGCGTGTGTTGCAATCGAAAGAATTTTCATATCTGGGTGACACGTCACATGACCAATATAACAGCAAATACCATTTAGCATCTAATAGCTCGTTTTCCGTAAGGAGGCACCTCAAATACGGGGATTAGAACCTGCCGTATAAGTAAGCAGAGTCTCGCTTCCCGGTGGGATGTAGTAATGGTGGGAGTTGAATTACTCCCCCGCCGATGACGGATCGTACCTTTGTCTGAGGGGTCGTCGCATGAGCTGCTCGTAATGGGGGCTATAATGCGGAGGCCACAGTGCTCGATTAATTGTCGCGGCGGTCTGGATCATTGATTTTTTTATCCACACGCTATGGCTGGCCGGAGTTCCTTTGCGATTACTCTGTACTGTGCTTCCCTGGAATAAGCGGGTTCTCGTTTCTCCTGGGGGTACAATAATGGTGTGGGGTTGAGTTATCTCCACTCAGATGACAGGACGTACCTCCTTCGGGAGGGGTTGGACCGTGGCCCGTGATGTCTGTTAGGACTCCAACCTCAGTTCCGACCTCGTGGCGTTTTTGTTAAATTATTAGTATTTTTCGAAATTTACTTTTTCACATAGAAGTTTGAAATGTTTTTAGTGAATGGAGTCCAACTGCAAGGGTAATTATTTGTATCAGTATGGATATAATTCTTCTAATTATTTATTTCCCTCAAGATAATTTAAAGCATTTAATGAAAAACATCTTATGACTTATTTTGTAGAAACTTTCTACATCCCCCCCCCCTTTATGTACAATTTTAACTTCTAGATCAACAGTGAAACTCTTGAATGTCGTGAATTTTTGAACAGTTCCCTCAGGAATTAACTCTAACGGATTCGACTCTATCTCCAGACGATTTAGTTTGATTTATATATACATCGCCAATTTAGACTTAAATTTGAATCATTTTCATTCTTATCTTTAAATGTCCAACCATGTAATCGTACTCTTTTGATACTTTACCACCGATTAGTTGTTGAATCTGAAGTTTGCTTTTGAGTCGTAAATTTAATCCTTCTGATATCATAGAATAAAACTTTATAAACCTCCTGGATTTTCAGTTAGTAATGTTGTTCTGCAATTTTAATATTTTTACTGGGTTTGAGTCTTATGGTAATGATTAAGTCTGTACTGTTACTGAGTTTTATTATGCCGTGCCATAGTCCTATAAATTTAAAATATGCTTTTCCAATAACTCTACCTCTCATCTTTTAACCCTTTCTAATGCCGCGAAGAGCAGTCTTCCACTCAAAATTTTCTTATTGATTCCTTAAACAATATATGTTTGTAAAGAGTGCAATGTCTCACTATGCGTTATTGTGTAATGTCCCATTACACGCTTAGTGTAAGCAGTTGGCAGGTGTACTTTCAAAAATAATTAGATGAAAATGGGTTTGATTAAATTATTTATATTAGCGCCATATATGAATAAAAAATATTACAAATTTTATTATTCATTTTTATGAAATTTCTAGTATTGATCTATTTATCTATACTTATAAAAGGCAATATTTGTGTGTATGTGCATAGGTGAGATGTCCAGACGAATCTATCGCACTTACAGCCTTGAAATTTGGCACACAGGTAATCTTAATGGTGTCTCAATGCACCTCGAAGCCGGAATTTTAAGATTTAATCTAAAAATTTTTTTATTTAATATTTTGTGTTGTTTTTGGTAGTTTTTTGCGCTACTTTCTCAAAAAAATCTATTTTGATAATCGTAGGAAGAAAAATAGAAAGAACAAACAATTTTCTTTTTAATGAAGTTGGTTTTGAATTTCTAACGTAATTTACTGAATTTTGAGAAATCTTTGAAAAATAGTCACTTTGATGTTAATTTTTCATTTGGATTTCTTAAAATTCTTGCATTCGACGTGCTAATAACGCTATCAATTTCAATTTTTTTTTCAACTTATAACTGGAACGTTTCTGTCGGATTTAAAACAAGAACCGTTAAAATACGTTTTCCCATTTTTTTTAATTAATTTTTCCCTGATCAGTTCAAACAGTTTTTTTGCTAGCGAGCTTCTCAGCGAGACATTCACCGGAGCGGCATTCTCCTTTCCCAGAATTCCTTGTTTCAATTTCATTGGTTGGCGGCGAAGAAAGCAGGGGACGTCATAACCTTTAACTGAATGACTCAATAAGTATTTTCGGCAGTGTCTTAACATGTTTCCTTTGTCTCGCATATTTCGCTTGCTGTGTAATAATGATTTTCACGTTGCAATTTTTTAATATTGTTTTGGATTAATGTACTCGGTACTGTTTTCTTAAAAATCAATAATGAGCATATTTTGTTCTCAAAACTTTTTTATGTCATTGTGGGCGTTTTTTTTTTTCCCCACTTTGTTGAAATCATGATGGCACGGACAACGGCGAGTGCGTACTGCCAGTAAGAAAATATTATGAGTCATGAGTGAATCAAAAGTCAATTCAAGTTACGTGAGTTACTTAACAAACGAAATTGTGCATATCACATAACATCTAACTACGTTGTCTTGCGTTGTTCTGTGACACCTCCTACAAAATGCTGTGGATTCCAAAATACAATTGGCACGGCGCATTTGACTTGACTGCATTATTTGCGGTTTCAAAAACCTACATATTACGAATAAGTTCTTCTAAAATGCCTTTTAATGTTTATTAACCTAATTTTACACTTTTTACGGTTCTTTTTTCTCTTGGCCATTTATCTATCAGCATTTGGTTTAATGACTATCATAGTGGTACTAAACAGAATCTCAAGTAAACAAAGCGGAAGAAAGTGAAGTGTGGGCTTGTGTTGTGCAAAGCCTTTTCGCAACAAAATCACGATGCTATTTTTACGGAAATCAAAATATCAGATGTGCTTCAAGAGTGTCTTTCATCCGTGAAGTAAACAGTCCAATGATAAGACCAAAAACTTAACCAAATTTTGTAGCCAGGAAGATAAATCATTATCTTTCATTTGGTAATCTTAAACGTGGATGTTACTTGCACCTAATGCTCAAAGGAGTAAAGTTTAAGTGTCTGACTCCTACTTACTATTGCATTATTATCAAAATAATTGTTCGATTTCACCCAGTTTGTGTTGGAAGACTTTTTCTCAATAAAGTGATTTATTTTTCAAAAATCATGGATTTGAAGCTCTTCATTTGTTTCTTGTTACTTTGTGTTTAATTTCTTATTTTTGACTAATTTCGATTTGATCCTTGGTTTTCTGTTTTGCATTGTTTATTCTCTTACTTCTTTCTGAAGTCATGTTTTATTTTCACTTAACATTTAAAATTGAGACTTGAGTTGAATTTGAGTTTTAGTTAGCCACTCGGATAATTTTTCTGTATTGGATTTGTTTTATAAAAGAAATGTTAAACCATGAAATATTTTCATGAACTATCAAACCTAATTTCTTGTGTTGTTACATTTCACATATATACATTGATATTTACATACTTTGCTTTTTAATGGTTTTCAGTTAATTTGTGTTCTGTGTTTTGTCATATACCAATTGCTCTTTAAGTGAAGATCGTGTTGATATTTCACTGAATTTTAAATGTCTGGTCTGTGAATTTCAATATCTTTATTTCGAAACCTTCGATGCTACGATGTCAGCTGTTGCTTGTGCGCTCCTTGTTTTTTTATAAATTCGGTTTACCGAGGCATCGAAACTTCTTATGCGATCCACAGTCGCACTTAAATGCACTTATGTCGCAGATTTTCAGTTTCGAGTTGTGCGGTGCCTCCATCATAATGGAAGAGAATAAAAAAAATGAAGTGAAAAATTATCTTTTGCCAGTTTTCCTACAATTGTTTTTTAAAGCATGGAGTTAACAAACGTTTGGTGAAGATTGTTTATTTACAAATGCTTTTATTCCTTCCTATTTTATTTTGACTGATGGGTCACTCAAACCTTGAAAGACTATATGAGCAAATGGCTTGATCTTACGTAAAGAAATCTATTTTGCCACGAAGCTCGTGATCTATTTTTGCTTCTGTTTTTCCATGCTTTCGTTGGTCTGCTTGCACGCTTCTGTTTGCTATCCGTAGTTCCGTTTTGCCTATAGCAACTGTTCTTAAACTGTGGATCGCCACCCCAACTGAGGTCTTGTAGAAAATATTTGGGAGTCGCATTCGTCTATCAGAGTCTACAAAATTAATGATTAAAAATAGTTAGGAAAGCTGCCTTGATTTGAATCAGTTCATTAAATGTTCCAAATAAATGTATAAAATAAGTTTTCTTTCATAAATTATCATTTATATTATTTATTTTTGCTACGTTCATGTACATTAGACGTCGGTTTAAAATTTTTCATCTGAAAATGGGGTCACAAAATTGTTTTCCACCCGAAATTGGGTTATCGGAGGATAAAATCCTTAGGGAGCTACTGTGTGGAAATTCGACCAACTTGTGGCTATGATATTTCATTCAGTCGAACCTGAAATTTGACAAAAATGATCTTAACGCATTTGTATTTCCAGAATAGAGCTGAACTGGAGACTTGTATATCTATAAAAGTATATTCTGGTTATTGATTTACTTTCTCTGAACTGAAACTTTCTAGACCTTTGTTTCTGTGTTTGTTGCTAGGTTAATTCTAGAAATTTTGTGGAACCATTCATTCAAAAAAGTATCACAACTCTTCTGTTTATTCGCTGCCTGTGAATATTGAATCAAACACAACATTCAGTTTGGAAAAGTTTCATACACTGTCTGTTTTCAGATACGGAGACCCTTCATTCTTTTGCGCATGCGCCAGTCATCTTTGATTTCACCGAATTAGGGGTGAAATGAAAGATGGCGGAAGAGATTTTTATTTTTTATCAAGCAATATATAAAAAAAATTACACAAGTTTCGGGTTAACACAAAATAGTACCTACAATTCAAAAAGAAAATGAATTACAAGATCGGAAAAGAATATCTAAAAGAAAAACGTGTCTAAAAAAGAACTCCGGAAAGGTGCTCTTCTTACTTACTGCGTATCACCCCTTTGCAGAGTAAAATCGTCCAAAAGCGATAGGAGCGGGTTTCTGAAACGAACAGTATTATTGTATGTGAAGGATATTTACATTAGAGGTTGTTTTCATATTTATTTCCATGTCGTCTTAGAAATTTTTATTAATAATATTACCTTTATGATACCCTTTAGAATAATACGCGTACGCAGAATTCCTGAAAATAAATTTTTAAGGAACTCAAATATCTAAGACCAAAAATACAAATAAATAATTATATTGGTATTAGCTCAATATTCATGACTATGAAATATAAGCCCCATATAAAATGTTCCTTTTCTCTTATATGTCTTCATTTCATAATTGATAAATTATAAATAGAATTATTAGACGTCCCAACTATCTATTCTACCAACAAGTCTTCGGTTAAAATAAAAATATACTATCATTGTTTTCAGACAAAATTTTTGTACAGTGACCAGCATTAAAGATACCATTTATTGAATAAAATGCAGTATAGTTTCTTTTAAACATTGCACCGTTCGCTGCAAGCTACAGTCAGTTTATGGTAATTGGTGTATTAATCGTATCATTAACTATATGACAGCATTTTATTGCTTTTGATGGCATCTTCGTTCAAATATGCATTGTCACTGTGATTTATTTTTCGGAAAGTCGGACTAAACGAAAGATATTATATATATATAATCGGAATTTTTTTTCTCTTTCTAAAATGTAATTGCTTAATAATTTGCATGTAATTCTATATCGCTTGCGAGTTTTATATACCTATGTTTTTCCTCCTTGACTGTAGCAATATAGCAAAAACAAAAATTGACGTGAAATGTTAATTTACCAAAAATATCGCTTTTGCTTTTTCAGTTATTATAAATTGTGAGGGCAAATTACTCCAATTTTTCCATATTTTTAAAAATAGCTTGGCTTCCTATTTGGTACTTATTGATGTGTCCGAAAACGAATCGTTTACACCAAGGATATGCAAAATCTTTTAGAAGCAGGCCAAAAAGAAAAAAATTTGGCGGATCAATATAGTTTATCATAAAATTCAATAAGAAATAAAGAATATATATAGGGGAAAGCGGGGTAAAACCCGGTAGCTAAGGCCCGAAGGCCTGTTGGAGCTAAACTATTCGACATAGAGATTGTCAAATTTTATTATAATATCCATTGTTTATCGGAGTACAATATATCTTTCCAGAAAAGCCACAGTTTCATTACTTTTTTTATCACTGATTCTTTATGAAAAAAGTCAAACTTATTGAAAAGTAGCAATCATTTTTATTGTATGTGACAATTTAAGAATATTAGTTACAAAATTCAGTTTTCGTCTTCCTCTGCGCCACTGCAGCTTTCATGGGCACTGCTAAGACAATTTCTACATTGCATCCATCCTTCTCATTTCTTTAAGTTAGAAAATATATCATTACAATGTAAAAAAGCAACGCATGATGTGTTTTTATTGTCTTAAGCGGAGGAATCATCAATACTGACAGTCCCGGTCTTACGCCATTTCGAGTACCCGGTTTTACTCCGAGTGCAGAGGTTATAGAAAACGGAATAGAACCGCGCAATTATTGGAGTGAATCCTTATTGTTTCATATGGTATAAATCCTTAGTAAACGTATAATAAGCTGGAATAAATATAGTTTTTATAACTGTAATGATTATTACGTAAGGATAGTTTAAAATCAAACGAATATTAGAGAGTTGACGTCTTAAAACACATAAACCTTCACAGATGCAGTGAATTTAACAGCTACAACGCACCACTATGACTGTTCCTTTTTCTTGATTAGTAGAGTGTAATTCAATATTTGTCTGCTAGATAGGAACAATAATAGCGCCAGAATCAAGGGTACCCGGTTTTACCCCACTACCGATTGTACCCCATTCTCCCCTATATATATTATTTTAAAAATTCTGTAATACTAATAATTCTGCAATGAATGAAGCTGTGACTGCATTTCTAAAAGTACTTCATAATCCAGTTCGTAATGGAATGTACTGACTATTGTATTATTATTTTAAATCAGTGGCGTGGGGGGGAACCTCTAAGCGGGCCGTAATTTGCACATCACTGGTTCAAACAGTGGCGTACGAAGGATGGGCAAGAAGGTTATTAGATCACCGGAGTGCCAGTTTACAGGGGCACCGGGGAGACAATATTTTAGCATATACAGAATTGTAATTAAAGTTCGCCTAACCTGCCCTAGAGCCGGTTCTAGGGCTTCAAACGAAACAAAATTTCACTTGTATGTATTACAAGTGATGCACTCCATGAAAATCGAAAGAAATAAAGAAGAAAAAGGGAAAAAAGTTAAATTTTTTTGTCGATAGGTGGCGCTACGCCAATATCTGAAGTGATTTTTGCAGATTTTTTTTTTTTATAACTGAGGCAAAATTGAATAGTTCATTTGAATCTTTTTTAGTTTAATTAAAAACGCTGTCGAAATTCAGTTCTGAATGTTAAGTCTTTTTTCATTCAGAAGACCGTTTTTATGCAAGAAAGGGCACCACCTCATATTACCTTTACCTCTTTTCATAGAGCGCATCACTTGTACTACATTCTATTGAAATTTTGCTTCGTTTGGAGCCATAGAGCCGGCTCTAGAGCTTTCTGAATAGAGGAACTTTAATTGTAACAACCCTGTATTTTACATTTTAAAAATCTAAAGTCGGCGAATGTGATGGGGTGTATGAAAAATAAATAATATGCCCCTGGCGCCCTTGCTAAGCCCCTACACTTAATACTTTTCGTCTCAAATGCATCCCAAACTGATGAGGCGCGCTCTACGTTCTAGGTACGGGGTTGTGGAGTACTGTTAGTAGCAGACTAAATCAACATTACTTAATTGTCAGACAGCATTTTACATAACATCCCCATTATGCCCGAGACATGGATTTGCATATGTCAAATACTACACTTTCGTGTTTCTGGCATAAGAGGGACGATATTATTTTGTCTTATCTACCTCTTGCTTGTATAAGGTCAGTATTGGAGTTACGCCCATCGCTATCTTGCGTCTTTGACGTCATAGTGGTCACATTTTGATAATTTGATGTTTTGTATGTTCATTCTATATGAGCACATTTGTCCCTGGTTTGTGAAAATACATAGTGGTCATGACAAACCATTAGTGCCCCAACCAATCCAATTCATCGGGACAGTACGTCTTCCGCAGTGCTTCTTAAACTATGGATTGTGACACTATTTGGGGCCGCTTAGAATACGGCTGGAGTCTCGGACGCTTTTGTGATGTCTTATTACTTCAGATTCTTCAATAGTGGTAAGAAAAAACTTGTATTGACTTAAATCATTTCATTTAAATTTTGTGAATTAGTTATTTTAAATTGTATTCATTTTTATTCTTCAATAAAATATTCTCTATCTTCTGATTTATTAGGGTCGCGGCAAAATGTTTTCCGCTCTGAAAGGGGTCCCAAACAAAAAAAGTTTAAGAAGCCCTGGTCTAACTATTTAAAGTTCGACGTAACTATTCGGAACGACTGTACAAATTATTCTTTTTTATACATCAAATTACAGTAAAACTTCGATTAACCGTCACCGTCCGGACCAGGGCTGTGATGGATAATCGAATAGACGGATAACAGAAATATCTTAACACATATGCAGAGTAACATGATTTCACCTCTGTATTGGAACGAAACAGAAAATAGAATCCTTTACAAGTGAATAATACATGCATATTGTATTTAATTTTACAAAACGATCAATATAAATTTCAATTTAAGAGTAATTAATGTGCAGAAATGCCGGATTAGAATTTGTTAGACGCTGACGGATAACAGAAACTGACGGTTAAACGAGTGACGTTCAATTGAAGTTTTACTGTTAATGCCATGAAAAACAGTCTTCTCCATTTTATGTAAGGAAGATATTTTTATTGTACGATTGTTAGTATTAACTCTTTTGTATTCGTGGTTTTTAAAGAATTTCAATTTCAACTTTTTTCACTTTTTTAAAAGGTCCTCTTTTATTTTTCAGGTAATGGGATATGACATGATCAATTAAATAGTGTGGTCTACTTCAGCAATATCTTTAAAGATATTTCAAAAGACCTCTAACTGATCGTCACTTTAAATAAATAAAAAAAGGTTACTGTTAAAAATTCTCTGTGCAATCAAGAATTGTCTGCAGTATATGCAAAGACCAGTTATTTGCTTAACCAAGAGCTAAACAGTAAGTAACTTTTATTCAGTTTCTTTACTTTTACAGTTAAACATTTTTGAATCTGAACAACAGAAAAGCGATTAATGCTTAAGTAATTAATTAATTCTGAAACCGACGGTATTTGTTCATGTGCGTGTTGCAGAATCTTAGCCTTACCTTTGTGGTACTGATGGTTCTTCTGCAATATATGTTTGGCGTAGTATAGCCAAATCTGGATTTGTTTCATTAAATCCCACCATTACTAGTGACTGAAACTAAACATAATTTAAATGGGTTATTGTAAGATCAGTGTTTATCTATTTTTTAAGTGTAAATCTAACTTTTTACGGCCCTAGTAAAAATATTTTCTCGAAATAGCGAAACAAAATAAGCAAAATTACTTTTATAACTATGCAATAGCATGGAAATAGTTGGCGCGTTAAAATATTAATTGATTCCATCACTGGCATTTAGAATGATCTGAGAAGACTGAAAAACTGTTGGAAAAATTTACAAGCTATTTTAAGACTGATAACATATTATGAAAGAATCATAAAATGTAGGCCAATATTTCGCGTAAAACTATCCTATGTATTATATAAAGTATTCGTCAGATTTTATTCTACGAATTTGTTTGTTTATATGAGAGATTTAATTTTTTTTAGCTTTTACTGTAGATTTAACCCTTCTACTTCGGGCGAAGTTTTACTGTATAAAATCGTGGATTGTTTATAACTCTTTATATCTCAAAGGTACTTTGTCGCTAAGTACCGCTTTAATCACGCTTATGTCTTAGCAAATGACAGTTTTTCCGGACGTTATTCTCAAGAACGCTAAGAACGTAGTTACGGCAGCAAGTAGTAAATGGCAGCTGAAGGCAGAAATTAAATTTTTAATTCTTAATTAAATTAAGTTATTTTAAAAAGTTTTTCCTCTTTCCTGGGCTTATTCTGCACCAAAACTTATCTAATGAAGCAAAAATAAAATTTAAAGTGAATGTGAATGAATTCGATATATAAAGGGTTAAATGCTATCTGTAAGACAACGTTTGTGAATAAGTTCAAATATTTTTGGATTGAATCGCGTTACTATATGTATGTGACGTTATGTATGACAGCGGCAACCTACAATTGTATAGAATAACAAAGACATGATTTCTGCGTCGGCAAAAAGAGTCACAAAAAAAATTACAGTTTTCTCAAAAAGTTATAACTCACTTTATATATTAGGACTTGTAATAAGTTGTTTATATAGTTGTGCATAGCCACGAAAAAGTGGTCCCGAGGTGAAATATCTGATTGATGATGTTAATGACTTGTATTAGCTCAGCCGCGTGGTGTAGTTCCCTGAAGTAGAAGAAATTGCGCTAACTGCCCAAAAATCGTGGCGGTTTTCATGACTAGTCATTGGAAAGCCGCTGCAACTTCGTTCAGCCGTAAAACGGAGGCATTAAGTATAGATCCTATTTTACTCTTTCTCTTGCACATTGTGGTCATAGCGGTGTTTTAACTTTCTTGCGTAAGTTGTAACACGTGTAACGATACAAGTCGTGGAATTTTGAATTTCAAGGTCACTTAACAAATTTTGGCATGTTGAGTTTTTATTGATATGTCAGAAAATAGTTCGAAATCTTTTGAATCATTTCAGTAGTTAAAATTCAGTGTCCGTATTTTTTTTAAAAATTGTATTTAACAGTAACATTATGTGCCGTCATTGATGATGGGTTAATTTTTGAAGTTCAAGTCAGTTTCGGTTTATGATTTGCATTGTGTATCTTCAAGCATTGAAAATAAAGCGCCGTAGAGAGATTTATAATCAGGTTCAAGTTTTAAATCCTGTCTTTTACATGTAAAAACAAATTATTTGAACAGGAATTGAAGAAAGCCTTCAATTCACAATTTTACAGAATTACTTAACTATCATATTTAAAAATGGCAATGCGATGTTTTCGTATTGGCACATATTTAAATTATTCTTTCAGCTTCTATCTCTCACAATCAGTTTTGTAATTCTTATTAAAAGCAGCGTTACTGCTATTTATTTCCTAAAAAGGAAAATTTTTAGATGTTATTTATTTCAAGACAAATTTATAGAGACGTGGTTTTGGAGCATGATTTTGCAGTTGTCCTTAATTCCACTACTTTTAAGACAATTACAAACAAAACGATTTTTTCTCTTTCCTTAGCTGAATTTAAAAAACCCGTGTAAAACATACAGTAGTATTTTCAAACGAAGGAATCATTTATTAATTTATGAAATTCAAATGCTTGAAAACAATCTTTCATTAAGATATTTTTCTGTTCTGATGACCGCATACTAAAAGAGCCTTTCTTTATTATTTATATTTTGTTAAAATATTTCTTTAATTCTTATGTTGAGATATTAAATATTTTTTTCTATAGCACAAGAATAGAAATCTATAACAAATGTGCTTACTGCTTATGATTTTAAAATTTTTCTTATTCTTGAAAATGTGAATGAAATTTTCAAAAATGTTTAGAGGGAAGAACAAGTGAAAAATATTTTAAGAAATAATTGGAAAAATCACATATATGAGCAATAAATTCCTTTCCTATTTTTTGCATATATATATTTTTTAACCCTTTCGAAGGCCGTGGGAAGTATAATTCCCACCAAATTCACCAATTTTTAAGGTTGGCATATGTTCTAGCCAAATTTTTCGATGAAACAAAAACCTAGATGTTCCAAGTTCTTATCTCAAACCATATCGAATTGTCTTGACATGGTAATTAATTATCAATTAATAAAATTAATTAACAAAGTCATCCACTCAGCTAAATGAATTTGTTTTCTGAAATTAATCTCAATCCCAAAGTTATTCATTATACTACTACTAGAAAAAAATAGCCCTTTAAAGGGTTAAGGCATTGTTTATGGAAATTTAGCGAAGCTTTAAGTTATCACATAGGCGGAAAAAATAGTACGTATTTGATAAAATTTTATTGGAATTTTCCGCTGGTATGCACCTTTTAATTTATGTTAGTTTTTTCCCTAAAAGATTTTCTTTTCAATCTGGATCGCTTAAGAAAAGCAGAATGGTATTTATATAATATTTTTTTGTTAAAAATTTGCTGCTTATCAACATCTAGTGTGTACCAGTTTCGGTGTACCTAACTTGACAGTGATACTTGCGTATAAAGCATAGCAGAGAAAATGTTACAGACATATATCACAGTTACTGACCCATATGCTAAATCACCATGGGGACACTATTGATTCGAATGTTAGCGATTTCAGGTTTGCTGCTCTTCTGGTTCTCAGTGCCTTGTTAGAAAGTTACTATAAATATAACTTTATTGCTGGTTTGTAACATATTCCTATCCCTAAATTAGGAGGTAATTGAAAAAAATTACTAAGAACTTAGAAAAATTTCTAACTTACGATAAGTTGAGAGCACTATAATTCTTCGACACTCGCTGAAAAAATTTTCGTAACTGTAACTGTTGTATATATAAATCTATAATCTACAGTGAAACTTCGATTACCCATCACTGTCCGTACCAGGGTTGTGACGGGTAATCGAATAGACATACATAAATGTACAGTAACATGATTTCACTGCTGGCTTGGGACGAAAATGAAAATAAAATCCTTTATAAGCGAGTAATATATACATATTATGTTTAATTTTACAAAACGATCAATATAAACTTCAAAATAAAAAATAGTAATGTATAGAAATGTATTGTAATATTATAAACCTACGTTTATAGACGATGACGGATAACAGAAACTGAGAGTTAATCGAAGTTTTACTGTATGATCTTTTAAAGAATTTTCGGTGGAATTTTGCTTTCACTACTTATTTTAAGAGAAAAATTATAAAACATCAAGACAATTCGCTTTGTAAAAAAATGGGAGATTATATTAAATATACCTTCGTTCAATCGCTTTTTGATACATTACCTGTCACTAAAATTTGAAAAAAAAACAAAAAAAAACACCCGTCAGGCCGCCGTTCAACTCGTCAATACAGCCGTCACCTTTATATTGTTGGCACAGCTTAGGTGCCAACCTTATCACCTTTATACCAGACCTTATGTGCTACCGAATTCGGCTGACTTCGTTGTAATGTTATTGAAGAAATATTTAGAAATCCTTTATAAGAGAAAATTCTTACGAAAACTAGATATTTTGTGATTTTTAATTTTAAAATCACTGTGAAAAAGTTCAGAAAATGTTTCCAAGACCTCATGTTTTGTGTAACGCACGATTATTGTTATTTACGTTTTCGAAAATTCTTATTCCCATTTGATTTATATATTACTAAAATATTATAGCTTTGTTAGGTGGCTCTTGGGCCGTTATTATTCATTCCCATAAAGCTCTTGGAAATTATTGTAACAAAATATATATTTATGGATATGTAGAAATAAAGTTTTTCTCTTCAAACTCGTCGTGAAGGTGACCTCTCTTCTGTTTTTTATACCATTTTATTATTTTTATTGATGTTTTTATCTATAATTTGTATACAAAATGTTGTAGTTAAATGAAAATAGTAGACTAGTGGTCATTACTAATTTTAAGTGAAAAGTTCGAAAGTTCCAAAGACATTCATTTTCATTTCAATGACACATGCCATTCGTCTTTTTAATTTAGAAATTTTTCCTTTTAATTTTTTCTGAACTTGCACTGCATTTTTTAAATCATAATATTACCTCCTAATAGGGCCATGTTTAAGATTAATTTTTACACAATCTTTACTATAAAAAAAATATTTTTTAAATAAATGTTAAATCGTTTTCTTTCTTGTAAATGTAAGCACCAAGAGGTAATTTCAGAACTTAAAAATGGTAGATGTATAATATTGGTTTCTTTCTCAGATTATTATTCCAAAACTGTGATGAAAAGCCTCGTACGATTTCATAAATTTTTACTGCTTGAAATTGCTGCTCATCGCCGACATAACGCAATTCTTTGCTATCAACCGTACAGACTTGAAAATATTTCTTGCGATCATCTGCTTTGAAACATTTCAACCCAATTCATTTCTCTTCTTTCATAATCATTTATACTGTAATTATGTGCCATGCTTGTCTGCAATCGTCTCAAATGCGGGCATGACGTATGTACTGCACTGCACATTGTATGAAATTGAACGCGAAACTGATCTTAGTTAAATTCTAAACGCAAAAATAGCATTATCATTTCGCTATATAGTGTGTAAGTAGCACTATAATGTAACATGGTTTGTGAATTGCAGTCGTGAACTTCAGACGATTTTGTAAAGTTGAATCCGGAAGTTTCCGGACTCCACCAGTATTTCTCTCCCTACACCGCGGCCCCGCGGCCAAAGGGTGCAGAAATGCTCTGTTTAGTTTAATGTTAGCGTACAAATTTGCAAGGTATCAAATTTGTTTTATTTTTGAGTAACAGTTTCGTTTAGTGAATGAATTTAGGTTTATTTATAGTACTCTAGTGTGGAAGGAGATGAATATCATCATTGCATCATGTAAATACCAAACGAAGGTGTCGTCTTCAATCTCTCACCTTCAGTTGGCTTAAAAAAAATTCAAGAATGGCAATATAATGTCGTAAAACAAGTGACTTCCCATAAAAAATTGTCTGGTCTAATGAAGTTAATTTATTCCCACGTGATACACGTCAAATGCGCCGCACCAATTTAATTTTGTAATCCATTGCGCATCTTGCAGGGAGAAGAAGGTGGTGACGACGCGGTACAGCGCAAAACAGCATGTAGTTAGATGTATGGTGACATATGCAGTTACATTTGTCACTGATTGTGACGTCTCATGTCATATCACCGTTGTGTGTGACGTCTCATGCATTGACTCCATTGTGCTCAGTTGCAAATATCTCCCAACTTTTCATCAGATAGAGGCTGTGGATGACATAAATTTGCTATCACTGGTTAAAGAGTCCTTTCTCATTCCTCATTATTCAACTATAGCATCTTTTTTTCCTGCAGAACTTATGTAAAATAAATATTTTTTTATAATAATGTAATGAAAAATGTTTTTAAAATGGCCTTTGACTAAGAAAACTTCGCAGAATGTTGTCAAAATTCAATTGCAAGAAATTCTTCTCTTTTCGTTAAAAATGAAACTCATCTTTTAAAAATAGGTCAAAAACTCCCAAATCATAAGCAGTTAGAATAATATCATTAGAACTGTCTCTTAAAAGCCGTTTCACCACCTAATGGTCTAGGAAGCAAGTTTCAGAATTTTTACATTTTCGAATAACGGTTTACAAAACAGCATCTTAGATATATTTTATTTGATAATACTAAACGAAAACAGGGAAAAATTAACCAAACAAGTAAACTGCCTATGATAATTTCAATCTTAAAAACATTTTACTCTGAATTACATTCTGGCAATATCAAAAATAATAATAATGAAAAATTATTCCTGTGTAACATGCAAACATTTGTCGATTCCTTTCTTTTTATTAGATCAAATATAACCAAAATGGAAAATACACTTATTACTGTTACCGTTCGAATTAAAGATTTCCTTATGATTTTACCTATGCAATTTAAATCGGACAAAGCCGTATTATAAAAGGAATGGGTTTAGTGAGAAAAGTGATAGTTTGTTGCTAAGGGAAAAAAAAGGATTAAAAAAAGCTAACGTCTAATCCGGGATTAGAACAGCCACATAAGAAGATCTCGGATATTCTCTGTTCTAAGAATTTATTTAGCAAAGAAATACATTTTTCTCCTGTTTAAGCGAGGTTTCAACGAAAACGTCTTTTTGTTCCTGGAGAATTAAAGTCCATCGCCGGTTAGCTGTAATCTTAGGCATTCCAGAGACATTTTTGATTTCATATAGGAGTTAACATTTATGAAATATATGTTATTGCTGTCGCAGTTTTGTTTTATTAAGGCATCCAGCTCAGTGACGTAGCAATCCGGGGCAAGAGGGGGTATATGTGTCCCGGGCGCCAGTTTTAAGAGGCGCCATGGAGTCAAAATATCACTGCGTTTATTTCTTTTTTTAAAAGCAAAATATAAGGAATGGCCGTAAAAATAATGCCCATACCCCAAGCGCTATTTACGATTGCTAAGCCACTGATGGCGATTGGGGTAAAAAAAAGTTATATTAGTCCCCAGGAGTCACTTATCTTCGCTACGCCACTGGAATTGTTGACAAAACAATACGTTTGTGTCACTTTTTAAAGAACAATACAATGAGGGGACAGAAAAAAATACTATACCCTAAGCTCTGTTTACACTTACCAAGCCTCTAATAATGATAGTGGCGGGCGGAAAAATCATATTATAACCCGGGCGCTACGCCACTGAGCCATCGTTTTCGTAAATATGGTGCCAAATTAATATTTGGACAACCTATCTTTGAAGTGCAGTTAATTCCAGCGATGCGTTTAATCCAAATAATAATTTCTATGTAACATTATTTTTCATTTAACGATGAAATTGCAATATTGAAGTCCAGTGGCTGATTGGTTGCCTTGTACAATCACATTGCTAACTGTTATCCCTCCTCTCTCAAGAGCTATGTAGATATAACCGAGTTGACGATTTCTCAAGGTTTACTTTAATATAGAATTGATAATCGCTGCCACATACAGGCAACAAATGCTGGATGATTGTTTAATAGTGTCTGGCAGAACCATTCTTGTCTGATGCGTTCATTTCTAGAATTATTCGGTATCGTCTCGAATATATGCGTCATTTTGACTATTATCATATTGACTCATATTACCCCTACAGGTTTAAGATTGTGTCTTTATAACCGGAATGACGCTTTGTCAAGGTTTACTTAATATTCTGTTTAATTGATAAGGGCTTTCAAATACTGATATATGATGGTGCAATGAGATTTAACAGTATCTCTGTAGATGATGCATTCTTTTTCACAATCATTGTTAAGATTGAAACGTTATAAACGGGATGTCTCTTTGTGAAGGTTTACTTAATATTTAATTACTAGACATTTGATTATTAGTTGTGTGATGTTTATTGGGATCCAACAAAGTCATTATTACCTGATAATTGTTTTTCGGATATGTGTTCTAGTTTAACATTTATCAGCACATGCACTTAACTTACACTACATTTGTCATTTTGAAGGTGATTGCGTTTATTTAGTCTACCGATGAATACATTTGCTAATCTTCAAGTTTAGTGAAAGGATTATAACGTTTTGGATAACACTGTGTAAGCCATATATATTCATTTTGTCCTCAAAGCACTAAGATTGATGACAAACACAGATGGAAATGGGGTTTTGTTTATGGTATTCGTAATCAGTCCTTATCCAAGGCGACACGGAAGTGTTTAGGATGGTTATTTGCCAATTCTTACCTCATTCACTCTTGGTGGTGTAATTTTTTTTTTGTACTAGCTTTTCCGATTGTTTCTTGTTTTGATCCCAGCGACATACAATTTGCGAGTTCATCGCCATTCCAACCACACCAACTATATCCAGGGCCGTCTTTTCCAACGGGCTAATTGGGCTGTACCCAGGGGTGCCATTGATCCTAGGGAAACTAAAAATTTATTATATGATTTTATTTATAGTTTTAAATATGTTAAAAGTAAAAACGTCATTAGGGCTTGTAACTAGACAGCCACTAATTTTGTAATATTACATAAACATGTATATATCCTATTCTATGAATATAATTGCATATTTCTGTGTCATTAAATAAATAGTTTTTTCAAAAAATGTTAAATATAATGCAAAGTGCTTCTATATATTTTATTACATTTATTTAAATGTTAATTATCTTGCTGTATTTTTGCATTTAATAAATACAGGGTGGTCATAAATTATTGGACCCATTTCAAAAATTAATGAAAAAAATAATAATTTTACAACTACGGATTTTATTTATTTATTATTTTTTTACGATAGCGCTTTTTAAAAAAGTTTTTTTTTCAGATAGGTAACGTGCCGTTACGGTGGTCTAGGTGATCGTGAATTATTGGTCATCTCCCATTTTTGGGAGCCATTATCTGCGAAACAGTAAAGCTAGAAGAAAAATAAAAGCATCTATTTGTAGGGAATTTTACGCTCTTTTATTTGTTAAATCAATTTTAATTCGAAAAGACTGAATAGTTTTCGAGATATTCAAGAAAAACTAAAAAAGGAAACCAGAAAACGCGCATCGGATTCTGCTGATCGGTGGCAATTGCGTATGGAAACCTCTCGCTGTAGCAAATTTAGAACGCCGTAATGGTACGCCACCTAATCTGAAAAAAAAACTTTTTTATTTGCTCTCCCATTCAAAAAAAAAAAAACTGCCAGTTGTAACATTATTAGATTTTTTAATATTAATTTTTGAAATGGGTTCAATAATTTATGACCAACCCTGTATTATTGAAAATACCTGAAAAAATAAGTTTTATATAATGTAATTGTTAAACTTTAATCATGAATACGATCAGGGTGTCGGAAGCTGGCATGAAAAATCCTATTTTGAAAAGGCACTGATTTGCAGAATTGTAAAGCATTAAGCAGAGAACAGGTGACTTTTTCCCTGAATTATTTTATCTGGTTGGTATTTTCGTTGGGCCAGAGACGCTGATATTCCTAGTCACGGTTCTGATGGAGCTCCAAATTACTCTATCCCAGACCGCTCAAATTTGTCAAGACGACTCTGACTGAATCAAGGTTTAGCTAGAATTTCTTCGTCGTGAAACCTGGAATTTATGAAATTTCTGTCTCATTTACCGAAAGTTTCATCGACTGGTGTAGACGAATCTTTTGCTTGCATGTAGGCATTTTTGTTAAACGGTGGATATCATATGTTTTGGTTTGATTTAAGTGTGCTTTTATTAGCGTCTCATACTTGCGCCCTGTAGAACCATTACTAAATAGTAATCTTTCTTATTCAGATCAGATTATTTTATTTAGTTGACTTGACAGTCTTATTCGTTTGGGCTGTAGACCAGGCCACAATTGATCCAAAGACGCTTAAAAATTTACTTAATTGACAGAACAGTGCGCGGTCCCATTGATCTAAAGGCGCTTAGAAATTTACTTTAGTTGACAGGACAGTCTTATCCAACTGGGCTGTAGACCGCGGCGCCATTGATCCAAAGGCGCTTAGAATATACTACACTGATTTTATTTTAATTTTAAATATGTTGAAAGTGAAAATGTAAGACAGCCATCGATTTTTTAATGATAAATATGCATGTATATGATTTCAAAACATATTCATGCAGAGACAATCCCAAATTATGCGTGTAAAAGAAGGAAGCTACCTATATTACAGAAGCTGGCTCGCAAAACCCTCTTTTGAAAAATTGCCGATTTGCAACATTGTAAGTAGTTAATCAGAGAATAGGTGATTTTTTGCTCTTTGATTATTTATTAAGTACGTATTTTCGTTGGGTCGTAGGCTCTCAAATTCATAGTTATGGTTCTTTTGGGGCGCCAAATTAGTCTACCCGAGTGTGCTTAAATTTATTAATACGACCCTGTTAGTTGGCCAGCTTAAATTTCAGAATGGCATTGAATTATGAATACTACTGTGTGGGAACAAAACATAATCATTTTCAAAAGATGGAGAGATGGTTAATGGTATTCCTAATCAATCTTTATAATCTAAGGCAAAACGGAAGAATATAAAATACTTTCTAACTACATCTGCTAAAATCACGCTTGCTGGAGTATAGTTTTTCTGAACGAGAATTTTCGATGGATGCTTATTTTGATTTCAGCGATGTACCGGTTGTAGACTCCTTGTCATATTAGCCGCACGATCAGTATGTACTCGTGTGATCGGTATTTCTTTTTGATGAATTCTGCAATTTTTGAAGAATCTTCCTCATTTAGTTTGAATTTCATTGATTGCAATAACTTATAGTTTATTTACATTTATTTTTTATTAAATGCATATAGTTTAATGCATGCCGTTTGTCAGTGTTCAAGACCAAATTAATTCACTTAACTAATCTTCTTGTTGTTTGAAAGGATATTGCATTTTGAATTTTACTATGTAAACTAAAGGTGATCATTTTATCTCTCAGAGATGAGAGAAACGATGAGATGGTGTTTCGATTGTTGGATTCGTAATCAATCCTTATAATCGAACACAACACGGAAATGTGTGGGATGCTTTATTTATCAGTTTTTACTACATTCACAAGTGTTAGAGTCAAGTTTTTCTGTACGAGTATTTTCGTTGGAATTCTGTTTTGATTCTAGCGATGTACCGGTTGTGGACTTCTCGCCATACGTGTCTCACCATCAATATTTAAAGTTTGGCGAGAATTTCTTTCTCAAGAAACATCTAATTTTTGAATTTCCTGCTTTATTTAGTGGAAATTTCATTAAGCGAAGTAGCCTGTCTTTTTTTACATATAATTTTTATCACTTCATGCAAAAAATTGGTATATATTTTTCGTCACAATTTCTGATATAAATGCCAGTATCATTATATTTGGTAAATACCAACATTACTAATGTTTCTTATTCAGAGTAGATCAGTTATTGTAATTATTCATCTCATTTTTTTCAAAAAGTACTTAATCCGATAGTTATGAATATTAGTTTTTAAACCAAAATTTATCATTTTACCATTCAGAATTAGAAGAGAACCACCGAGATGGGAGTTGTGTTTATGATGTTCCTAATCATTCCTTGCAATCTAGGACATCACGGAAGTGTGTAGGACGCCTATTTACCAATCCTTACTACAATTACTAGTGCTGGTGTAAAGTTTTTCTGTACGAGTGTATTCTATGGATGTTTGTTTTGATTTTGCCAAGTCTCTTTCCTCTCTCGCCACCCAGACTTCCCAACTGTATTGTATCTTGGCGAGAAATGGGTGTCTGGCGCAAAATGGAGTTGCAGTGGCAACCCTTCTCGATAGAGCGTTGTGCTGCTGTGAAATACAGTGTCAGCGGGAGGAGTGTGTAGCGGAGCTCGACATGGATATTTGGAACGCGTGTGTATGTGTGCTGCAGCGATCGAAGGCACTACGCCGGACTAGCGAATCTGTCTTGTTGGCGAGGTTTGCTGCCTTCGCCCTTCTGAAGTGCGTGTGTTCCGCCGTGATCATAGGAAATGTACACAATCTCTAAGTTTTTATGGATTAATATTCTTTGTTTTTGCATTGGTAAGTTTCTTGTGGTATATTCTTTAAAGTTTGCTGTTCCTTGTTTATATGGTGTCGGGTTTTTAAAAGAGACAGCACATTATTTTTTTGTTCTCATTTTTAGATTATTATTTATTTATGAAAAATTGATTTTTTGGAGTGGTTTGAGAAATATTTCGTGTGATTGAATGCTGTGTTTGTGTTTTCCACCGTTGTGAGATGTTTAGAAAGATAATTTTCATCTTTTGGTTTCAGTTTTGTGGTTGTCGGAATTTTTCTTAGGAGAAATGTATTGCAAATTGGATTGTATGAAGTTTGCATACGGAACATGTACGGGTTGTATAGAAAAGTTAGGTTTATTAGTAAATAATATCTTGGTAAAAAGTTATATGAAGGCAAGATTGTTTCTCTTGCTCTCTTTCACATTGAAAATTATTCTATACAGCAATTACTTGACACTTTTATAGTTTTGAGGCAAAGAGTTTAATTTTTTGCATGGGTTTGAACTTATAAGCATATTTTGTGAAAATAAATTTAAAACTATATATTATTATTATTATTTTTCATTTTCTGCTGAGTTTGAATAAATATCAGCTAATGCATTTAAAAATTTTCTGCATCGAAGTCGCCAAGACGAAGTTCAGTGTAACTGCTTTTACAAAATTAATTTAATTTATTCGTTAAAAAGATACCCATTGTCTTATTTCATAAAAATGCTTTGTCAGGTTTCCAAAATGTCCGATTTCGAAATTTTTTAGAAAATCCAAATTATATTATTTAAAAAATTGTTTATTGCAATAGTTTGTTTGTAATATTTCATTAGCATCTTCCTTTGTTTTAGTGCTTTTTTTTAGTTTAAAGTTTACTCTTCCAGTAAAATTATTTTTATAATACAGTGAAATAACCATTTAAGTTCTGTAATATTATGTAAGCTACTGTTGGGCTTGATTTGACTTTTTCATAAAAATGTGCTTTCAGCATTGCCCATTGCTGTGAGCTTTATGTAATACAAATAATTTGCACCGCAGTCTTAAATCATTAATATCCGGAATTTAAACTTTATTATTTTATTTATTTATTTTCCAAATTAGGATGACTGTTGTACAAATTGTTTACAATGTGAAAAGGACTTTTATACTATTTTTAGAGTGTCATTTAAAAATCAATGTATTAAGTTCTAAAATTTTTGTATCTGGTAATAAGATGGTGGTAAAAACTAATAAATAAAATAATCGTCTGTATGTGTTATTTGCAATTAATATAAATTCGAGAAAATATCTAATATAAAGGAAACAAAAAATTTATTGAGTGTCCCAGTGTTTGCAGTTTAATTCTTGAGATTTTGAATATCATCAAATGAAACTGTTATGATTTGAATCTAATAAAGACATTAGTTTTAGAATTTCTTGCATTAACATATTTTCTGTGGGGGAAATATTATTCTTAAAAATAAATATATTAGTTAGTTTATGTCAAATTTCTTTCTCTTTGCTTTAAATTGATTTTTTATATTTATACTCAAAACACTTTGTTTCATAAAATAATGAAAAACAAACCAGCAAATTTCTTTGAAGTATCCTTTGAATCGTTCGTGTATTTACAAAATAAAATACGTAAAAGCATCAGTAACATCTCTTTCAAACTTGCCTTTAACATATGGATTGTGTTCCCGGCCTCTTAATTAATTAATTAAATTTCATTTCATTTCATACCCACATTTTAAGTTCAGTTCATTCGGTGGCGATTTTAAAGCTAAAATATTTTAGTATATGTCTAAAAAAATCGATATTGAATACATATGCTCTATTGTTTAAAATTTTGTTTGCATAAAAACAGTTTGTATGATAACTTCATATACATCATTACCGTATGTAAATTAAATTGAGAATGAATGCTAATTATGTTGTTTATTTTTCATTACATCGGATATTAATGTTTTGTTGTTGGCAGCAAAGCTAATGTCTTTTCATTTATAGTTAAAATAAACATTGGCTTACACTTGCTGAATCAAACTGGTGTGAACTGCACTTTCATTTTATTTTTTACTTTAAGATATATATTAAACATGAAACAGCTGATGACTGACTTTTTTAACCATAAAAATAATCAATGCTTGTTTTTCAATCAATTTTTTTCAGAGAAATTTCAAGTTATGTAAAGTTAATGCCAATATCTGTTTTGGTTATAATTAAGGGATGTTTAAAATGACAATAAGTTATTTCAAAAACATTTCCTGGATATGGAGGGGCGGGGAGATGTTACTGATGCACCACACCCCTATTATTCTTTAGGGCTCCATTACTATGGGTGGGATCTTAAGTCTCATTGAATAATGCTGAAATTTTATGAGTGTTTCATACAATGTAAGTAAATTTTTCTAATGGATTTTGGGCAGATAAAACTATCCATTCCTTTTACCGTATCCAAAATCCATAAATACGACCATTTCTAAAAACGAATTCTTAAACAAATTTCTGACAGTATATGAAATTTCAGCATTTTGCCGAATGCCTAGGCAAAGTATGAAAATATAATGCTAAAATCTTATGAATGATTCATACCTTGTAAATATACTTTTCTAATGGATCTTGAGTAGATAAAGCTAACCATTCCTTTTACCGTATCCGAAATCCATCATTATGACCATTTTTAGAAATTAATTCTTATACAAATTTCTGACGGTACACGACATTTCAGCATTTTGCTGGATGCCTAGACAAAGTATGAAATATCCATTTTATTTCCATTGAAATACCCATTCACCATTTCTAAAACTGAATTTTTAAACATATTACTGAGAGTATATGGCGTTTTTACCGAATACCTAGGCAAAATATGAAATATCCGTTTTACTTTGGTATTTTACTTACTTTGCCCAGACATTGGATAGAACATGAGTTTCGTACATTGCCTGTAACATTCATAGATACATTTTTATGACAGCATTTTCTTTATGGGTTTTTAATGCACAGCCATATGCTAAGATAAATTTTTTATTAGAGTTTTTTTTACTTATGCTCTTTATTATTTGTCATAAAATGTGAGTTCTGTGCTTATTTATTTTCTTAAAAATCATTGGGTCTTTTCCAAATATATATATAAAGATTATTTGTAAGAATATTTGATTTTGTTTATTTATTTTGTCTATATTCTTTCCATCAGGTGACAGCACAGCTAATTTTTGCTGCATTTTCATAAATTATCTCATTTTTGGCAGTAAAAATAAAAACATATATGGGCCTGCTAAAATAAAAATAGGTGTGCTGCACTTTTTTATTGGCAGTTAATTTTTTATTTTGTGGATCTTTAATTTTCAGTTAGTATTTATCAACTACTAGTAATGTTATAATTTCCATTTTATTGAACATTCATATAATTTTCTAATTTTTTACTTGGACATCAAATAATAGAAATTTTATTTTTAATAAATGATATTAAAAATGTCTTGAAAATTATATATAATTCCTTAATATGTAGTAGCTTTGATATTCCCAGTATTCATTACAAATTACATTATTGATGTATTCAAAAATTCTAAATATTTCTTAAATTGTTGATATTACTTCGTATTATGTATGCTATTTTTGCTTACACTTGTCGGAATATGTATGAAATTACGTTATTCATTGTACGTTAAAATAATAGTTTTATATTTTTATTCGAAGTACGAATATGAAAAAGAAATAAAAAATACACAATTTCTAATGAGTATTCTTCTTATACAATTCTACTTAAAAGATGTTTTTCTCTTCATTATTTCTTTTTTATTTTTAAACGACGTATATTTTATTTTTCACGTATATCAAAAAGAGCTGGGTAATTAACGTTGCTTTAAATATTTTCGTCATCACTTGTTTTATGCTAAATATTTCATTGGAAATACATTTCTATGAAGCTGCCGAGATCGCATTTTCTATCTATCCAATTCATTGAAAAAATGTTATGATCGTGCTATTTCTGTGTTTTCTAAGCCTTATCATCTTATCGAAATAATATTCCAAAATAAATAGATATATTTCACTAAATTGCTGTCAAACTTTTCATGAAATACTGCGGCAACTGAAATCGTGTCCTTTGAAATAGAACTGTATATTGCCGAAATTTTAATAATTATTTAAAACACAGTATGGTTTATTTTTTCGAAATGAACTGGAATGATAATCTTATGTAGGGGAAACTAGGGATGCTTGACCCTACTTTTAATTTTTCTTATATTTCTCGAATATTTGAATTTTTATCGTCATAAAAAGATTTGTTTTTAAGAAGGATGAATGTACTTATGCTAAACTGATACCTCATTTAATCATAAAATAAATATATTTCATGAAATCGACTAGGGTCAAGTATCCCTAACCTTAGTGATACTTGACCCTAAGCTAGGGATACTTGACCCTACATGCAAAGAGTATTTAAATTCTTTTGGTAATTTGTATGTACGCGAAATTCAGATATTAGGTTAATACTGCTGAATTACAAAAGGTGTTTATTATCGAAAAATATTAATGAAACTAATAAAAAAAAATAATATGGAATCTATAAAACACAGTTGTTATTAATAAAATCTAGTTAATAAATTAAATTAGTCTAGTCATTAAATTAAATCTAGTTATTAAATTAAATTAGTTCAAAATTTAATAAAGAATTAAAATATTTATTTCATTAAATGATAAAAATTACAGCAACGAAACTGGGAACCTAGCAGCGTCGTTAGCGCGCTGAAGAAATGCCGGTTTTTGAAAATAAGGGAAAGAAAAAAAAAGAGAGAATAGCATCAAAATGAAAAAAAGATCTAAAAATGTTGTACAAAGCCAAGAATAGAGAAGTTTAATAGACTTACTCGTTTCTTCTAAAAAGGCAAAGAATAAAAATATATTTTAAGAGAAAATTCAAATCAAGAAAGAAAGACAAACTCAATAGAAATGGCGAAACGTTAAATAAAACCAAACAATGACAAATAGTTCGAGCAAAAGATTTTTATTCAAATAAATAAATAAAGCTTTCTTTCAGGCGAGGAAAAAATAGATTGATTAAATTTCAATTCTTTTTAAAATTCTTAATAAAATAATTATTTGTATTATTTGAAATTATCATATTAAAAAGAAATTTTATTCAGTAAATAATTACTAGCAAACAATTTTTAAGCCATTATTCTCTATATTTGAGTTGTCATTTTGCCAACAAACTCCACGTACCAGAAAACCGATTACAACCATAAAATGTGCTTCGGTCGGCTACGACATCGGAGCTGCAATAGCTTTTGATAGGGTCAAGTATCCCTAATTTTTTAGGGTCAAGTATCCCTAACTTGACTTTTTCTAAATAATCTAAAAATTAAACCACTTAGAATTCAGATTCTGCATAACATAGTTTATCAAATTAAAGCTAGAAGTATGCTTAAAACTCAGAAATATTTTAATTCATCATATATCCAATAGTAAACTTCCTATCCACTGAGGAATTAAAAAGTGAAAATTTACTTTCGTACCCCCAAAATATATTTACCTACACACCACTACGATGGCTTTTCAGCTTGGAATGAAAACCCCCTCCAATAGACCATATGATCAAAGGTCAAATAAAAATAGCACACAAAAATTACCAATTATCTCACAAGCTGAGAAAATCACATAGGGTCAAGTATCCCTAGTTTCCCCTATACAGGGAATTATGTTTTAACAAAATTCTTTGTTGTGACAAAAAGGAATCAAAATTATCTATTATTTTCCCTCAAAAAAAAAACTGTAGATACATGTTGAGCTTAATATAAACAAATAATATCAACGTCTTTTTTGTTCATAAAAATTCCCAAGTTTCCTATCTATGATATGTCTCTGAATTTATTGCTTCTCGTGAGAGTCAATTAGTGGTTTTTCTCTCCCTCACCTCCCCTTTTACTCATCAGATGAAATTCCTTTATTCCAAATGAAATTCAGTTTTGACTTGAAACATTTACTGTATTTCAATCGTTTTCGTGTTTAATAGTTCGTGTGCCTTGTTCTTCATAATTTTGTGTTAACTTTACTTATAGTAGTAGTTACACCAGTACAAAATAGGACTACTCCAATGGTTTTATTAAAGAAGTAAGGGGGCTTTAATAATGGCTTTATTAAGAAAATGAGTAATTATGAAAAAAGGACATTGGACATTTTACGATTTATTGATAAAATTAATCTTGATGAACTGTCAATGTTGTTGTTAGTTTTTATATATATTTTGTTAAATATATTTGCACTTTGGTACTGGTTTTTAGCAGTGATATTTTAATCCTGTTGTTTATATTTTTGTTTTAGTAGAAGCCTATTAATTTGAAGCAGTAACAGCTGTATTAGTCTCAAATATTTCGCTCATATTAGAGATGTCATTGAAATTATTATAGACGGAAGTTTTCTTGACCAAGAAGTGAGTAAGAGGGAACAATTTCCTTTAAATGATTATTTCTTACGAAGTAAGATTGTATCATGTTAATAAGAGAGAGAAACCTTTAAAAGATCTTTAATCTGAGTGAATTCTTTATTATATCCCTTAAATGCCCAATGTTTTCGTTAAGCAACATACGCAATTTTGTCTTCTAAAATCTTGAGAATAAGACTGTAGCTCTAATGCCTGTTGTTGCCAATAGGATACATACTGAAATTTTTATTAAATCAATTTACATCATACAGATGGTAACCTGAGTGCTGATAAAAAAATAAAAATAAATTAACGTTTTTCACTTGTGGCTGCATCTTTTTTTGCTTTGCTTGTATGCTTGAGAATAGCATATTTTATTCTACAATGTTGAAGGAAATTCCTTATCCATATTATTATTCATTAAAATTCATATGTGTTTAATATTATATAATTTTATAAAGGAATTTTTTTTCTGAAATAAAGCCTAGTGCTGTCAGTTGGTAACAAACCGTTTTTTAGCCATTAACAATACTTAAAACAAAACAGGATTTTTTTAAAAGTATTTTTCCCATTTTTATTCAAGAAATGAAAGTCAAAAACATTTTTAAATCAATTTTTAAAAAAGGGATATACAGACTTTTAAGGGATATACAGACTTTGAAACAAACATAGACTTTTTCAGATCGTAGTTTCTGTAAATATATAAATATGCAAGAATTTCAGTTATGTGTACTGTATTCATAAAAGGAGAGTATGTTACTGTATTGATAATGTTAAATTTTCAAAATTCTTCTACAATGTATCTTGAAAATGAAGCCATGCATTTTTTCTAAACATTATCATTGCACTGGTATGGGATTTTAGCTGACAAAAGCTTGTTTTATTATAATGCACTTTTATTTAACTTGATATGTTTCATGTTTGTAAAAATTGAATTTTGTACACGAGTGTGTTCACGATGACGATAAATTATTTTAATATTTTCAGAACTTAATTAACAGTTAATTGGTTAACTAAATTTTGATTCCATGCTAGCGATGCTACATGGTAATGAATATGAGAAAAAAAATTGATTTCTAGTTGCTATAATATATATAATAATGAATTGTAAATTAAAGGCTAAAAAGTAAAAATTAAATTTAAAAAAATCAACACTTCAGTACACTACTAACCAAAGTGGGTTTTTAAAAGCCTCTTTTTATTAAATCTATTTGTTTTTATTATTTACATCACATGGAATATTTTAAAATGCTATTTCTTGAATTCAACATCTTCTAAGCAAACAAATCGATAACACAATTCACAAAGATAACAACTAGAAATCTTAAATTTTGAGATAGTGACATTTGAACTTTTATTTTAGCGATGAAAATTCCTTGCATCGCTCTTAATTGAACTAGTTTGGATTGTTACTGTTTGAATCATCCTTAACTCTTTCAGAGGTGGTGGTTTCCTTTCGAAACCACCTTTTTAAGAACTTTTTTCTTAGCCAAGCAATAATATGTGGATGATATATTAGAAAAAATGTGTTTTTAGTATCTAATGAAGACAATAGATGGCAGCAAAAGCTCTAATATTTTCTTTTGGATTTGTACACCCATTAACATTGTGTTAACGAAAAAATTTAAATTTGTTTGCGCCCCTGAAAAATGCGACTAACAACAACCATATAAAAACACCAATTTTTTGTGTTCGTACCCTTTGAAACTGTAGTTTCAATGCCACAAGAACCGTTGAGAATTTTCTGTTCGGTATAATTCTTTTACATGCCAAGTGCTATGCAGTCAAATTTCCATTTCCACCAAAGAAAAGAATTCTTAATAAAATGAGTGCTTGTATTAGTTGTTGTTTTCAGTTTTTTGGAAAAAATATTTTAACTTATTTTGAAATGTTTCCAAGAGAAGGAAATGTAGAAAATAAAATTATGTAAAAATGGAATGTGCAATGACATCCAAAACTGAAAACTGGGATTTTGAAAATGCTTGTTTTACTTACTGCCCTACAGAACAAATCTAATGTCATCGTTATTGCTTAAATTTGTAAACTAAAACAAAAATCATGATACTTTAAAGCTTTGAGGACGGCCGCGCTCTTAATGCTCCGAATAGCTGGCACACCCATGTGAAAGTCCTCTTCAAAGGATTAAAGGACTTCAAAAATTGAAAATGTTATGTTTCTAATAATGTGTATCAATTTTAAGAACCGTAGGAAACAATAAAACTGATGTATGGACTTGCTTTGACAAAATTCCATGTTTGAATGAACTAGGATTGCCCGAGAACTCATGAAGAAATCTTTTTATTGTAATAAAATATTGCAAATATTTCAGAGTAAAGACAGACTCCCCCCCCCCCGACAAATTGCTTTTTTTCTCTTTCCTGCTTTCTGCTTTTTTTGTTTCAAAGTGTCCTGTATTGTAGGAAATGTGATCTTTCACTCCTTTTTTCTATTTCGTATCTTTTATAGCTTTTATATGAGTATTGTGTCGTAGAATGGAAGAGACTATTTTAACTAGCAAACCAATGAATAGGTATGTAAAATGTATGTCGGTTTAGGCCAGCAGCTTACTTCAGATATGCAGTCCGTGTTGTTTTGTTTCAGTGAGAGTATGAAGAATTCACTAAATGCACAGATTCAAAATTAAAATAATTTCATAGTCAAGAAAGGATACTGTTATAATATAAGAAATACATGGTTGTGCCCCCCCCCTCAGTGTAATAGATAACATTATAATAGTTTTTGACAAAGCATCGGGAAAATTTACGATTCAAAATTAAAATATTTTCATACTCATGAAAGGATGCTGTTATAATATAGGAAATACATGATTGTCCTGCCACAATGTAATAGGTAACATTATAATGGTTTTTGACAAAGCGTCGGGAAATTTTATAAAATACTTAAAAGAAAACCTTTGGTATTCTTATTAGTTATTAAATTTAAAAAAAGATAGATTTCAATATACGGAATTTTGCAACAAACTGTTACATTTTTTGTTTTTTGAATGAAAAGAACTGGCAGAATTTCGTTAGTTATGTTTTTTTTATCATTTGTTAAAATGTGAACTTAAAAAAAATGATTTTATATCCTGGTACGCACCAGAAATTATTTTATGATTGTGAAATATTTCGAAATTCATTCGCTAGATTTTCTTTTTAGCCCTGTGCTAGTAAAAAGAAGAGTTTCCCATACTTTAGTATAATTATACAAGGAGAAAGTGTCGATGTATATCACATATTGTCGCCATTCCCCCCCCCCCAAACCCCCGAAAAAAAAGGGCGTTGTTCATTCTAGTGATAAAGCTAATGCTTATTTAAGTTGCTTAAAATCCTTTTTGGAGACTGTGTTTTTGTTATTAGTATTAAAACGAAATAAAACATTTTTAATATATCAGAATATATTTTTAAATTTCACATATGCAGTTAGCTGTGTAATTTTTTAAAATCATTAAATATATCTAGAATTCAAGAATAACATTTTGCACTTGACTACAATTTCTGATATACTCTTCTTTTTCATCATAAATTTTGAATTTTAATTAACGGGTACTATGCCAGTTTCCTTTTTGATGTGAAGTATGTAAACATATAAAAATTCATAAAATTTCCTTTCAAAAGTTTTATTGTGAAAAGGATTTTTCACGATATATTGCAAAATTTTATAAATTTGTAGAATAATGTAATGTAAATAAATGTGGCTGCATTTTCATAATTTGTTTAAAATGTTGTTAAAATTTGTGATGAAACCTATCAAAAATACAATTTGTGAAGCTCGCAATCCATAGAATTATTTTCCAACTTGAATAAGAATTAGTTTTCTTATGTAAATATTTAAGCTTAGCAAGTATGTTATTGAAAGTAATTGTTTTACTATAGATTAATGAGTTCATTTACCGTGAGACTGGTATTTCTTTCTTCATCTTGATAATGATGTAATCGTCTTAATTGTATGACAAAGATTAGGTTCTTCTTGTGAGAAAATGAATCAAAGCCTAACTTGTGCTAGTTTACTTTATGATTTACCTTTGGAAATTCTTATTGATGAGCAAGATAGTTTTCTGTCCCTTTTCTTCATTATCTTGACTGCGTTTCAGGTAATTAATCTTTCACGAGTAAAAATTTTCACATCAAAGTAACTCTCTGGCATTTTTGATAACATAACTTATTTCTAGAATTTAATTTAAACGCGAAAAACAAAAGTCGTGGTAGTTGCAGCTATTAAAATATGCTGTTTAGCAAAAAAAAAATTAACTCGTAGAATTTAAATGAAGATTGTTGTACCAGAAATAGGATGGTAATAGCCTTTGGTTGTTTTGTATGCATTGAAAGCTCCCGTATCTAACGTATCTAGAATTAAACACCTGTTTAACATATTCCTTAACCATAAGAAGTATTAGCATTATTATCAATCCGTACATAATTTGACTTGCATGCAGGCCTATTAGGTATATAGTGCGTCATTTCTTTGGTTATCGAGCTATCTTTCTGAAGAAGGGAGGGACAGAGGTCAATAAAATTGTTTGCTGATAGTGAATCTTAAAAATGTTTCACTTCGTATAATGCGAGATTTTGTATCATTTTATTTCTCAACCGAGTTATTCAAAGTTGATATCAGCTCATTTTAGAATAAGGTTGCTTGGTGATAAGGCATCTTAAAATTGTTTCACTTCATAGAGTGTGAGTTTGTGTCGTTCTGAAAGTCATTTTATTTCTGAACTGATTTATTCAGTGTTGATAGAAACTCATTTTGGAAAACAATATTTTTATCTTTTCAATTATTTTAAGTTTTACTCGCTGTTATCGAGTGCCATTTACTTTAGAGAAATACAATTTATATGTTTTTTTTAAATACAGATTTGTTATGTTGCACAATGTTGCTCCTTCCCTTCACAGTTGTACAATGCTCTGTGTGTTGATTAGTGACCCGAGTTAAGAAACTTGATTAAATTATTTGTTATTAAGAAAGATAAATGTTAAGCATAAAAAAATGATTTCTAATGGTGCCTCTCTTACTTCGTCAATCTTTTGCCGTTAAACATCGACTTGATCCATGCAAACCACCTTCAATGTTTTCATCATTTATGTCTTTTTTAGCATTAATAATTATGTTTATATTTTGGGTCAACAAATAGCACTTGTATCATGTAAACTGGGTTAAATTATTTGTTGTTAAGAAAGTTAAATTTTAAGCATAAAAATCATTTCTAATCATGCCTCTCTTACCTAAAATAATTTCTGTGCTCTTTAAGCATCGACTTGAACCATACAAACTTGAGCATTATGGGTTAAATTAATTGTTGTTTAAGAAAAATAAATGTTAAGCATAAAAAAATTATCTGTAATGATACCTCTCTTACTTCAACAATCTCTTTACTCTTAAACATTGACTTGATCCATGCAAACCATCTTCAATGTTTTCATCCTTGCATGTCTTTTTTACCATTATTTATTCTGATTATATTTTGGGTTAATAAATAACACATGTATTGTGTTATTTTTTACGTGTGAATTATGTATTCTCCATCTTGAAGTGAGAAATACTGATGATTATGATATTTGATTGAGAGATACTGATGATGATATTTTTGAACCACGTTTTTTTATATATTTACGAAACAGCGTAACGTAGGAAACGAACGTAGTTAAATAAATTTTCACAGTTGAATAAAAAAAATTATCCCTTATTGCTGACAAAAAATTGCTTTTCAAAACTGTTGCTCATATAAGTAAATTATATTTATTGCGTTTTCTATGTTTTTAGTTCATTCAACTTATATTTTTCTTCTGCTCCTTACTTTTGTTTAGTTTATAATTGCTGCTTAAGCTCTTCTATATAATGTAGCAAAAGCGTAATACGTAATGCAGCATGTAATAATGTACGTAATGTAGCAAAAGTCTATACATATTTGAGAAGGGAAAGAAAAGTAATTTCATTGAATCTATAACTATTTGATATATTTTTATTTGTATGCTAGAGTATTACAGTACTGAATCATCGTTTAAACAAAAATCTTATTTTATTCCTATAATTATTCAATCTTTTAACCCAGCTATGTTAATCTTTTATCTGCAGCCATGTTATTTAATACATATCTATTATCCTTTAAATAAAGGTTAAAATCACTGTCTCTGTATCTTAGAAAAATTCTATAGACTCAGTGGAAAAAATGGCAAATATTCAAATGCACTGTAACATGCAAATATAAAAATTCCCTATCATTTATTATCATGTGAAGTAGCGTGTATTAAAGTTTTTTGTTGATTTTATTAAAGTTATTAAGATTATTTTGTCTATTTGAAATGATATGGCTGTATTTGTTTTTATTTAATATTTTATACCTGTGATCAATTCTTTACATGTAAATATAAATGAATGCTTGCGTTTGTATGCACTTGTCTTTAACTTGACACGTTTCATGTTTATGAAGAGGGAATTTTGTAATCGATTTATACTCAGTTCCCGATATGCTAGAGTTTTGAAATTTTGTACACTTAAAAAATCTCGACAATAATATACTATTTTAATGTTTCAGACTTTAATTATGAGTTAATCGATTAATTTAATTAAATATTGCTTTTGTTCTAGTGGCGCCATCTGGTCGGGAATTTGAGAAAAAATATTTCAAGATTCCTTAATATTGATACTAATGAATTTTAAATTAAAAACTAAAAAATAGAAAATAATTAAAAGAGTTATACTTTCTAACCCACTAATAAAAGTGGGTTTAAAAAAACTGTTTTTAGATATTAAATTTATTTCGACTTGAAACACCAATAAAACAGTGTACTTTATATACGGATGAATGTTATATGTTTAATAAGAGAGTGGTGATGCATTTGAATAATTTTTAATTTATTTTGACACCCGTGAAAATATTCTGTTCTTCAGAGTGCACAAAATATATAGGATAGTAAAAGTATTCCTCTTACGATATGTGCAGAGAAAAAACTGTGGTCTTTAGTACCCTGAGTTTTAGTGGTATGCATTTCAAAGATGGGGATTAACACATAAATACGGAAAAAAAGACAAAATGGTTATTTTTTTATACTAGAACTCTACCTTATTTGTATTAATTAACATTTAGGTGTTTAGGAACAGTTGTTTATGTCTTGCTGTCCTGTGCCGCTTACAATATGTAATTAATATGCATCACCAATGTGATTGAATTACTTGAACACAATGTCTGAATTTTGTACATGCCAAAGGCTATTGGCTTATCCTCACCTGTCGTTCATTTTCGATCATCATGTCGTTTTTAGCGTCATTCGTTTCCCCATGTTCCGAAATGCATAACACCAAGATATGTCGTTCATATAACCACTGTGGGGTCTGTTATGGTTCAGTAAACAATCCAATCAGTGTAGCAATTATTTCTTAATGTTTAAGTTACACAGCACAAGTTTACACAGATATTTTCAAAATTAAACAAAGTATAAAAGGAGCGTTGTTTGTTAGCAACGCATCCCCGTCGGTCGCTTTGCCTCTACTGAATATTCACAGCTCCAGAGGGTTTTGCATCTGCTGCCAGACACAATCAGTTATAGTTAATATTACAAGAGCGACTACGTCATTAGTTTTTTTTTTTCTTTATATTACGTTAAATCTAGATTCTTTAATTCTAACCACCTGGTATATCAAAATGGATATGAAACCATCATTTTAAGTGCAGTTTTCAATATTTTTTGCTAATAAAAGGGATTCCATAAAACTGCATTCGATTGTGGCAAACTGAAAAGTAATAATCATTTCGCAGACAAATTGATTTAATTCAGTCTAAGTTAATATTCCAAACTGCATTTATTTTTTCAAAATAGAAAATTAATTCATAAAACTTCGAATGAAAGAATATGAACTTCATATAATGTTATTTCTGTCAACAATGAATGTGACTTCATTGCAGTTTTACTAGCTAATTTCTGTTGAGTATCAAATGGAGTCAATTAACGTGTTGTCATAGTCACATGACTAGGGTAACAGCGTGTGCCATTTAACTGCACATTGTCATGTGCAATACAGTGACATCAAGTCCTTTTTTGTCCTCTAAGATATACAATGGATTCCAGAACTAAATTGGTGCGACGCCTTTGATTTGTATCACGTGAGCATGAATTGACTACAGTTTTGTTGAAAAGCAAATAGGTTGTCTGAAAAATATTGGTTTCCTATGTGTGAACTGGTTACTTATACTATTGCCTACATACTGATTCATTGTATGGTCCCAATAACATTAGTTTAAAAAAACTCACCTAAACCGACAGTTGTTATATGAAGAGTTCACTGTAGTTATATTCGACTGAAGTATCTTTTGATGCAAAAAGAGAATTATTTGTTTACTTTTCGTCGCTTAACAAGTAACACTACCTATCTCATTTTTTTAAAATTTCAGAGAGAAATAAAAGCACTCTATTTTTCGCAATCAATAACGAATATTTCTGAATTTTTTTAACATATGATATGAAGAAGAGACCGCATGTTCCTACTTTTAAAAAATTCAGAAATATTATTAGTTATTGATTGCGAAAAATTCAGTATTTTCTTCCTCTTTCAAATTTCAAAAAAATTGAGATAGGTGGTGTTGCCTGTTAAGCGACGAATTTAAATGCTATATTCAGTTAACAAAATCATTTCTGTATGCATGGTTTATTCATGTGTTATTTTACGCATGAATACATAGTAAATTCAATTACTGTGATTTTTGTATACAGACTAACCTTTAGACGGAACTGGGCATGATATTGCACGTATATAACAAAGTAAAAGGGATATGAATTACTGATCGTACTCTGAACGCGGTTCTTATTAAATCATATATACCATCAGTCTCGACAGAAAAATACTATTCCAAATAATTGTTGCATTGAATACTGTATATTGTTCAGAGCTTCATTTTCTTTAGTGTGTGACAACTCAAATTGACGTTACGTGGAAAGTTATGATCGACCGAATCACTGGTGAGTGACATAATATTTGTTTCTACGCGTTGTGGAAAAGCATAGGAAGAGTTCCATGAAAAATTTTTTAAAAAAAGCTTTCTTTTTAAATATAGAATTTCTCATTACTGACGATTAAAACTAAACATTATCCAAATATACCTTATTGAGTACTTCTTTATCCATATTGAGTACTTCTTAACTGGGCGTAATGTGGTATATCTCATAGGTTCACCATATGGTCAACTTCAGTTTTTACTGACTGTTGGCATCAATTTCACCATATGGTCAACTTTTGTTGCTGCTGACTATTTTCATTAGATTCACCATACAGTCAACTTCAGTTGTTGCTGACTATTGTCATTTAATTAGATTGAATAGATCGCTTTAAGGTAAATCTGTTGTATTTTGAATGAATTGTGCTTCTGGTACTGAAGATAGTGTTCAGTTTCTAGGACCAAAACATCTCAATATATTTAATTTTGATTATCAAGTCATAATTTCTTTAGTTCGAAATTTTTAATTATAAATTCGATAAAAATTGAAATATTTTTTCGAGTAAAATTTGTTTTTAATTTTATAAGGTCTATAAATCAAAAAAAAGTTTGCTTAATAATTTAAATCATTTTATTATTGAGTAATCTTTGCAAGTGTGTACATTAATTATGAATGTATATGCATTAAGATTCATGTAATGAACAATAAGATATGTATAATGTAAGAATGCATGAAGGAATATTCTTCGCGTCGCAGTACCGTATTTTGATTTTGCGACATAATAACTCAACCAAACATGAAATATGCGCCTCTTTAAATTGTTTATAAAGCTACTTTTTTCCTGTGTTTGAAACCAGCAGATTAAAATCGTGAAATTTAAGATGTACACTTAAAAAAATTAGAACAACTTTTATGCTTTTATAATTTTTTTAAATATTGTTAACAATTTTTTAAACTCGTGAATCTAAATACAACATTGTGTAGTGGTAACTTATTAAATTTTAAAAACATTTTCGTAGCTGTATATTTTTTTCTAAAATATGTTTTTCTAAAAAGAAGGCCATTTTGGAAATAATAAAATTCAATATATTTACGATCGTGATATATGAGGATCTGTTATTTTTATTTATAGGGAATTTTCACGCTTCTGCGTATTGTTTTCTCCTCGATTGAACTCACTGCAGTGTAGACGCAACTTAAACCTTTTAAATATATCCTATTCTGCTGTTTCGAGATAAATTTTGCATGTTATTGTGCGAAATATCAAGTATCGATATTTCACTTTTAACGTACCGAGGCTGTTTATGGAGATGCTGTTGTGGAAAGCTACATTCGGAGCGACACAGCGCCAAAGCTACGGTGAGGGCGTTGTTGGCGGTTGAGATCGATTCCGTTTCGCTGTAAGCTGAAATTTTCTGTTCTAAAACGTTGCTAGGAAAGTTCATTCGTGGATGTTCATTTTTCATTTCCTTTATTGGAAATGCAAAATAAATTAATGTGATTCTGTCTTCTATTTTGAATGCCTTGGTGATTTTGCTTTTCTCTTTTATGGCTTTATTATTTTATCAGGATTTCATTTATCAGTTATACATAATTGATCGATAATTATATAAATTTATAAGTATCGTATTGTACGTTATCGTACATTTTGCGGATAAATTTTAAGAAATATTGGGTATTCAACGCTGTTTCTTCCCTCTGAATACATACATTTGCTTGACGTACGCGTGATGACGTACGCGTTTATTGATCTTTCCTTCCCTTTATTTCTCGTTGCTTTGGTCAGCTTCGCATTCCCTGCAAAAATTCAGCATTAACTCTGATTTTTGTAAAGTTATGAAGTATAATTATTTTATCTATTAATTTTTCAACCCACCATTATTTTTAAATTTATTTATGCAACCCATTTTGAGCAAGAAAACCCAAAGAATTTTTTTTAAATGTATTTAATCATCTATTATTATTATAAAATATTTTTCCGTTATACTTTTGATTATTTTGCCCCAGGAAATCGTAGTTTCACGCTTCAAGCGTTCCCTAGGAATTATCTCATCATCATTGAACTATCATCAACTACAATGGTTTGGGTCTGAATTACAGATTTATCCCGGTTTCGATCTCCATAATACACCGTTCCCTAGGATTTAAAAATTCATTTTTTGATGCTTTATATTATATTTCGTTATAATACCTCAAAGCAAATTATTTTCAATACTAGAATTAGTTTCAAAAAGTCTGCTTTGTCGGGGATTGCTTTTTTATTTTGAATTATATCTGTGCATTATTATTTTACATCCAAGATTCTACATTATCATAATGCACAGGTGAGAAAAATTCGATATATTGACTCAGGAATAATCTTTACCATACTAAAATGCTGTTTCAGCAGCATAAAATTATCTATCTTCTTTGTGAATAGCAGTAGTTTTTCTCATAAAATTTTAATTAAAATATTTAATCTTAAGGTATTAATAGATACTCTCGTCATATAACCCTTTCTATATTATATATTATACTATATTATACCCTTATTATATTATACTATATTAACACCCTAAAAATCAGTTTCTTACAACAACGCTGTGTGAGCAGCATAAAATTGTTTTCTTTGTGATTAAGCAGTAGTTTTTCTCATAAAATTTTAATTAAAATATTTTAATTTTAAGGTATTAATAGATACTCTCATCTTACAGCCCTTTCTGTTGCGTACTTAAAAGTGCATTTGTCTTTTTTTTTTTAAAAAGTAATGAAACTCCCTATTTTTAGTCTCTCTCTCTCTCCTCCCCACCCCCGCATCAGCTGAGTTTCTTTTTTAAACAGGTGGCCACATCTGTTATCTTCACATAATCAGGAAACTCCCTCGTCCTCGTTCCTCTCATCACGTGACCCCTCCCGTTATTGATGACCGCTCTGACCTTGAGCGAAAAGATGCCGCCACTTCCATTGACATCGGCCAAATGGGGAACTCCTTTTACACCTCCTCTCTCCCACTCTCCTTTTTTTCTCTCTGGATCTCTTTTGTTTATCATTTCTTCCGTGATTCTCCTCTTTTTTTTATTTTATTTTTTTTTATTCCCCTCTCTTTCTTCTCCTCCTCGTGCTCTTTTTCTTACCTTTTCCCCCCGTGGTGAAAGTTTTCGTTTTTATTTTTTTTTTCTCTCTTTCGTCGGTCGTTTATTTTAGAAAGTTTTTTTTGTGCTTCTTTATTACTTTTAAAATGAAGGTCACTTTTACTCTTATTATGTCAGGTTGTGTTTACGTTGTCGATCCCGTGTTCTGTTTATTGGATCCGTGTTCTATTGAATATTTTATTTCTGTTTGTTTTCTCTTAGCATTTGAACCAATCGAAACTTATTGAAGTGTGGAGGATATTTCAACGTAAATATTTGTGTACCAGAAGTATTTTAAAAGGGCGTGGAAGTCGAATGCGAAATTTTTATTTTATTTATTTATTGTGAATCTAAGATGTTATGATGGTACTGATTTGGAACTCAGGTGCTTTACTTGGAATTAGCTTACGATAATTAAATAATTAATTTAATTTCAAAATTTTCAACATAAAATCTAAAAGTGATTATCTCTTTTTAATGTAGCCCTTTGCTGCTCTGCGATACATATTTAGATCGCTTGTATTTTTGTCCCTTAAAAAAATAATTTTAAATAATTTAATAATTAACTAATGAAAAAATATATTATCAAATTTTTGACTTGGAAGTTAAAAATATTAATTCAAAAGTTTTAAACAATTGCTTTTTTAAAATTATTTTTTTACATCTCTTGCACCGATTTATTATCGATATACGCAATTCCAACTGAAAAAATAAATGCAGTGTAGGGTTAAAATTAAATTAAATTTTTGAAATTGGAACTCCTCACATCAGAACCTTAATACCTAAATTCTTTATTAACGGTTAATTAAGCATTAATCATTGAATCCATCGCAATACCAATCTTAAATGTTGAAATTGTATATTTTTTAATGACCCCCCCATACACACATCACCATCCATCCATCTTTCTTTCTTTCAGAGATGTTTGTAATGAAAGGGTATCTCATCAGTTATTGGTTACTCTTTTAAATTTTGGAACGATTTCTTTTTATCATAAAATTCCGATTCTCCTAACTTTGCATTAGTATTTATCATTGAACAGTATATGTTACTCTATGCTAGCGAATGGTAGCAACATTTTTCCAAAATTATATTAAAAAGCAGGAATTTGATGTTTTTTATTGATGTTACTGGACATGGGTCTTTCCCCCTATGCGCTACTTTTTCAATTTCTTCCACCTGTTTTCTTTTGCAGTCATGCTTATTCGTCATGCATTAATACATTGGCATTCATTTTCCTTATATTCGTCACGCATTAATACATTGGCATTCATTTCCCCCACCTTCGCAAGTATTTTTTTGTCTTCAAATAACGTTCCTATAAGAAGGAGGAGGTTAAATTTATTTTGTGAAATTAGTCTGCTTTATTAACATTGAGGGAAACCCGTTAGGGCATTGGGAGTTCTTTCGGTATATAAAGTGAAAAAATTCGGTGAAAAAGTTTTTTTTTTGTTTTGTTTGTTTCCTCTTATGTTAACCAGTAATCACACGACATTACTTCTGTTAAAGCATAAGAACCAAAGCATATAAGATATTAGACAAATATTTGAAACCCCTGTGGCAGTTCGATTTATCGCTAAAAATTTCTAAATTTTAAAATTTTTCGGGTTCACGATTTTTAGGGGTAATTCAAAAATTTTAGGGCCAAAAAGTAAATCAGTAATGCAACGGAGGTTGAGGGTCAAGAGCTCGTGTACTCTGTAAAACAATCCATCACATATGGTGTTTAGTTCGAGTTATTACGCAAAACTTCTTTATTTCTGGATTTAGTGAAGTAAGAATCGCTCGAAAGATATTTTGTGTGCTTTTCTTTCTTTTTTTGCTTTCTTTTCTTTCTTTCTTTTTTTTTTTTTGCTTTTCTTTTTAGTAATTTTCAAAATATTAAATGAGTTTTTAATATATGCTTTTTATTAAATGAAAACGAGCCTAACTGAATTTAAAATCTGAAAAGTCTTGTGCAATATGGAGAGGAACAATCAAATGAGAAAGATAAGTTATTTTATCCATATTTTGCAACGTCAGAAGTTATGGTAAAAACTAAAGAAATGAATACCACTAAATTTTAGCAATAAACTTACTACCGAATTTTTTAATGCGAATCATCATTAAATATTTTAACTGGGTTAGTTTTAATATTCTATTATTAAAACTATCTCAAAATATTAACGTGTGAAACTTTTTGAAAGGACCAGTTTTTACATTGCTTGAAACTTTTTATTTTCTTAACCATAATAATTTCCGATTTTTGTTTTATTTAATTTTCGGAGAAAAATAAATCAATCTCAAATAATAACATTGGGAAAAAATTAATCTTGAAAATATTTGTTTTTGAATTAATTGTTTTTGTTTTTATCTAAATGATTTGATTTGATTTATTATTTTATCTAAAGTTTTTTGAAATATCGAAACCTGAACAGACTGATAGTCATCCAAAATTCTCTCTCACACTTTTAGAAAGTTCCAAGAAGTCTTGCGCTTTATTTATTTATTTTTTTAAATATTGTGTAAGAGACCGTATAGAAAGTGTAAATATTTATGGCCACCGTCTGAAGCTCTAGATAACTTCAGTTTCAGTCTGTTGCAATTGATTTTAGAACAGTGTTTCATTTTTACAGAAGTTTTAAGGTATTTTATCCTTTGGTTTTGTATTTATCCTTGGATAATTCTGGTTGAAACCAGTGGTCCGTAAATTATGAGCCTCGCTCGCATTTGGAATTGAATAGCAAGATAATGGGGTCTTTTGCAAATTCTGATGTCGCATCGTTTTACGAGATTTTTCAATATTTGAGTGCAAAAATAATCAATTCTGTCATTTTCATTCAGAATATTTCATCGAAATTTGCCAAATTATTAAATTAAATTAAAATGCATTTAATTATCATTTTGGTAGATATAATTTTTTTTTCTCTGTTTTCCTGTGTTGGGATATCGAAAAACTTTTTTATATACACATGGGGTCATGAAATTTTTTTCTCCCTAAAAGATGCGTGAGGAAAAGTTAAAGAAAAAAGCCCCTTTAAACACATAAAGAACGAAAAAGATTTTTTTCTAAAAGTTTTTTCTTTATCTATTAATATTTAATTGTATTGTGATTAGCCTTTATGTGGGTTCCTCTTTTCAAAGAGCTTTTAAGATGAAATTATAATATATGTAGATCCATTAGAAAATAATAAGAAATACTAGAAAAGGATAACAATTGAACTGTTCCTCTCTTTTTATTCCAAAATAGTATTTTCGCTATCGACTTAAGCTAAAAGAACAAGATTCTTGTTTCGAAAAAATCGCTTTAACTATTTCTTGCTAATGTAACTATAACTTGAAATTTTAAGATTGGAATTTATATATGTTTTTGTGCATTATATTTTGCACTTATATAAATATTCCGAAGCTAATATAATACATAGAAAATGCATAGTAGTTTTAAATATGCGTTCAAAGCATTATTGCACGCCTTAATTATAAAAAATTTCAAATAAAATAAGAAAAAAGGGGGGAAATGAACAAGCAAGCAAAATTGATGAAAATGTGTATTTTTATGACAAGATAATGCTTTTACAGTGAACGCCGATTGTAGTATTGCTTTGGGTCAAAGCCAAGATGATTACTATCAGGCCCGCGCCAAGCCTAATCGACGCCATCGTGCAAATGTCTACTGAGCGCCTTTATGCAGTGGCTTATTTGCGAAAAATGGCTTACTTTGCTCTTGACCTAACTTAATCTAATGGCTTATGGTTAACACGTGAACGGCGCCTCTTTTACTCGGCTCCGACGTGCGCCGCACGCCCTTGCACTTATTGATGGCGCGGGCCTGATCACTACATCCAAAACGCCTTAAAAATAATACAAACCTATAGGCATGCAAGGATAGAAGAAATAAACAGACAACACAACATTGTTTATATGTTCTCATTCGTTTTAATTTGAAAAAGAAAATCGATATTATGTACCGACCTGAGAAAAAATTCATACACATTTAATTTTTTAAACATTCTTATCTACGTTATAGAGAGTTCTGTTTTAGTTTTCAAGCCTTCGTTGGATAAAACTGTTCATATGAATAATTCTCATCCAAAGATTCAGCACGGTATTGGACTGTTCTCAAAGTACGAAGGGTTTGCAGAGTTTCTGGGGCTGATGGTGTTTTCTCTTCTGGCCCCTATTCATCTTCATTGTCCTCGTGTTCTGAGGCACCATCTCATCGAAACCGATCACTACAAACGAATTGTTGATCACTAGAATCGGCAGATTTTCTGTGTGTTTAGATCAGTGGCGAATCCTGGATTTTGGTCTGGAGAGGGCCGAGGCCATAAAAATTGTGAATCGTTGTGACCTCATGGCTTATGTAAATCAAAACACTTTAACATTAACACCTGACAATATGAATCACAATGGGCCCTATAATAGCTTCGATAATTTAATAAAACACAATGGAATAACTAGCCAAAAAATATTTTCGACCGCGTTAATGCTACCAGTAGAAGTGGGATGACTACAAAAGTGGGAAAATTTTCGAACCTGTCAAGCCAGAAAGCAATATTGCCAAGTTTTATTTATTTTTTTAAAGAGATTAAGAACAAACAGGCGTAGTGATTTGAAAAAAAATCAAGAATTTTGGTTTAGTTCTGGGGAGGGCTGCAACCCCCCCCCCCCCCCCCCCCCCGGATTCGCCACTGGTTTAGATACAGGAGATCTATTCCATTCCATTTTGACCAGTACAACCGACTGATGCATACATTCGTGATCACTACAAGCGGCTACTACTGTATTTGCAAAAAATTATATTTTAAATAATTAGCTAAACTGTGTGGATGTATTTGTGTGCTATTTTAATTGAATTTTCTTGATTAACAGAAAAGTTTCAAACATTGAAATTAGAAAACTAGATTTAACCATTTTTAAAAACAATCGAATCGAATTATGGTTGTATCCCTCTCCTTTTCGTAGGAAAGCTAGTTTTCTCTTCGCATCTGTATTTAAAATTAAAGTGCAATTAATTATATTTTTAGCGTAGTGGAACTTCCATCTTCAGTAAAATAGTATCCGTGCCAAACACATTAAATACAAAATTCGTGCTCGTTTGAAAATTCTTTAAAAACTTCTGAATCTTGTATTCACTCATTGAGAATTGTGTATTTGTAAGCCAAGAAGTTTGACTTTGAAATGAAGCTAACATAGCTTACTATAATTAATTAAAACTAGTTTATTGGCATGTGACGCATACACACACATTTTTTTTAAAACTAATTTACATAAGAATAATTACTCATGTACATTTAGAGTTGTTTTACTGGAAATTTTATAGTTTGTGTCTTATACTTTCACATTGATGTTTGAAATGTCATATCCACTATAATTGATACGTAGGGAAAGAAGGGAATTTGTGTTTCGGGATATTTATTTGCATTGAAAGTATACTGTTTTTCGGGATATTTATTTACATTGAAAGTTTATTGTGTTTCGGGATTTTTATTTGCATTGAAAGTTTATTTCATTTCAAGGAGAAAAAAATTTTGGAGCTAGGAAACTAATTATTTTAATTTTTTCGAACTGAATGCGTTAAAGTCAAATAGTTTTAAATAAATCTTCGAACATGAAGAAATTAATAATTTTAATACACTATGTTAAATTGATAAGCATTTGTAGATGGGAATTATTTTAATTCATTGCAATAGATTGTAAAAATTCTCGAAAAAGAAGGACGTTCCTATATCTCCAAAAAGCTAAAAAATAAAATATGGTCTAGGTATGTATAAAACTATTAAGAATTCGCTACTGTCATTGAACTGTGCTGGAACTGTTAAGAATCAGGAAGTAATCGAAGAATGGGGAATTTTGATGGTTTTTTAGTTGCGAAATATCCTATATTTTGGAATTGTTATTTCATCAGGTTTTTGAGCTTTAATATCGTTTATGGTGACTTCTTTTTGAAATATTTATTTAAGTAACCTCATTTATAAACAATAGTAAATTACTACGTTCACGTGTTTTAGCGAGGAATTTAAGGAAAAATCTGCATTTACTGAAAGCTGAATGTTGAAAAAACAGTCAAACGAGTCTCTTTGTGGTCTAAGATAGTATTTGGAATGAGAATAAATCAGATTCGATTAGTAGTCTATTAAGGACATGTATGGAGGAATGAGGAAAAATCACCACCTCTTTGTGCTCAGAAGGAATGCAATTTAAATATACTGAATCGAAAAGAATGAACTTGAAACCAAACAGGAATGACAAAATTAATAACAAGTATGGAGTCAGTGGCGAATCCAGGCGGGGGGGGGGGGGGGGGGGGGGCCCCCCCCCCCCCAGAACTACACCAAAATTCTTGATTTTATTTAAAATCACTACATCTGTTTCTTCTTAATTTTCATTTGAAATATATAATAATAAAATCGTGACAACATTGCTTTCTGGCTTGACAAGCTCGAAAATGTTCCTACTTTTCTAGTCATTCCACTTGTACTTGTAGCGTTGACGCGGTCGAAAACATTTTTTTTAGTTATTTCATTGTATGTTTTATTAAATTATCGAAAGTTTTGTAGTGTTCTTTATGATTCTTATTGTCAGGTGAGGAAAGTCTGTAAAGTTAAAGTGTTTTGATTTACATAAGCCATGAGGTTTGACATTCGTCACTACGATACAAAATTTTTATGACCTCAGCGCCCCCCGACCTGAATTTGCCACTGCATGGAGTCAATTCACTTGATGTCAGTCAAAAGTAACTGCTCATGCCATTTACCATTTAACTTTACATTGCCTTACGCTTTTCCTCTTATAAGATGCGCAAATTACATTAGCACAGAGCATTTCATGTGCATGAGTTGACTATTGAATATGTGAGCAACGTTTGAAGACTGTGGAAAATCATGATTCATGGGACTGTCCAAGCTTGTGAAGCAGTGGCGGCGACTCGGGGCAGTCGCCCCTCACTTTTTTCGGGAAAAATTTAGTTTTTATTCTATTTTAGCTGCTTAAAAACTAGGAATTACAAAAAAAATGAATATTTTTTAAGAAAGCTAGCTAATTTTGAAATTTTGTTGTCTACCCCCTATACTGACGGATTCTTTTAGGTGTCTGTAAATTTTTTGCTCCCTTACTTTCGTCACCCAATCGCCGCTACTGATTTGAAGTAGGTATTAATATGATTCATAAAGAACTAAAATAGTTTTTGTTTCTTAAATGATTTTAAAATTTAAATTATAAAATCTTCGCAAAAATGTGTGGTGAAATGAAAAACTGCATAGTCATAAATTCTGTTAATTGTCGTAGTGATATTTTAGAATCTTTTAAACTCCAGAAAAATTCCAATTTCTGTGTCTTTTTTAAAGCCTATTAAAATGAATTGTTTTATAATGATAGCTTAAACCGCACCGATTCGAAACTGGAGTCTTTACTGCGCTGGGGTTGACAGGTCTGGGACACTGGCAGCTTTTATTACTGTGCTTTTGTATCATTGAAATAATAAGCTTTTATTTATTTGTACAATATTGTTTGTTTATTTAATTTTAATAAGGTTGATCTTCAATTACACATTTCGTCAAAATATTATTTATTAAAGAATTTCCTCGTCTCTATCTGAAGATATAACAATTCATTTTTATTTTATTCATTTCTACTTTCTCGTATACGAAGTATACATAGAGAAAGTATTTTGATCATCAAAAACTTCGAACTCGAAATTTTGATGAATCTCCACGTTTTAGACCTCCCCTAGTCCTAAAAACACAATTTTGGAATTATGTCTGTCTGTGAACACGATAACTAGAAAACTGTTAGCGCTAGAAGGATAAAATTTGGTATATGATCTTTACACATAATTTGAAGGTTTCTATCAAAGTTTGGACAAAATCCGTCTACGGGAAGTCTATTTGTCTGTCCGCGTTCTATATTCTCAAACTATAGCTCAAAAACTTAAATATCTAGAAGTATAAATTTGGTACACAGTTTTATCATCAGGAATGTAGGTCCGTATCAAATTTTGGGCCATATCCGTGAAAGGGTTGACTGTCGGTCTATATACTCGCATACTTGTGAACACAATAACTCCTTAACACAATGACTTAGATAAATGAAATTTGGTATGTGTGACCTTCTAACCTTAATTGTAAATTTGTGTCCAATTTTTGTTTCAAACGGTTAAAAAAAAAAGGCTTTCAAATTGCATATTCTATTTTCTTACTATGACGCGAGGCCATTTTGCGTTTTGGCGATACTCATGAGCTTGGCGCGCTCTGCAGGAAACTCTTGGAATAGTCATTACATTCTGGGTTTCTGTAGGTTCGAATTTTTTATCCACTCGGGCTGAGGGGAGATGGCACCTTTTTGGGAAGTATACGAGAAAGTTTAGGGAAGACCACTCCCGCTGGTTATTTTTATTCATTTTTCTGTTCAATTTTGAAAGCCTTTTCTTACTTTCACAAAGGAATTATTGCAAACTGAGTCCTATATTCAGATTGCCATTTTCAGTTTGTAGCACGGTTTGATTACGCTAAAAATATTTCGAGCTCTGCCTGGAAAGAAACATGCTATGAATGTTTTGTTTTCCCAAAATGAAATTCGTTCAGAACTCTGTTGTGGAGTTTCTTATACTGTATGTCGCGAGCCCAAGTTAGGTCGCAGCGAAAAATATTGGGAACACGGAAATTCTCACAGATCCTTCTTTTCGATTCGGAATTTGTAAGCTAAAGTAGTTTCAAAAAATCATCTTAAATTTCAATCGTAAAAATTTTCTTAATAACTGTTTTTAATTATGTTTCCTGTTCTGGCGCTTATTTTTCTTATCTCCACCCCACCCCCCCCACCCCCTCAATTGTGGGGTACCGGTGAAATTTTTCTTGTAGCAAAGGGGTCACGATTTGAAGTGTTAAATGTCCTGCTCTGTTAATGTATCCTAATCTACCTAAATTGTGGATTTTTGTCCTTATATTTATTTCTGATTTTGTGAAAATAAGAAATTGAGTGGTTTTAATTCAGGTTAGATAAAAACAAAATACTTTTATTTTTTAAAAGTGTGACCGATTTTTATTTTATCGTGATGTTGTGATACAATATCCGCGCTCTGTATTAATGTTACCAGGACCGTAAAAACGAAAGTTCGCCATAAAAGGTAAACTCTTGGAATACAGAAAAACCCTCACTATCTTGATGGAATTCTATAAGTACAGTTATTTATTTATTTATTATCTCAAGGTAGATTGTTTAAATTTGGAAACGTTAACTCATAATTAGAAAGTCTTATCGTTTTTTCAACCGTGAGTATCTCAAAAATAGGAAGAAAGGTTTTTATCTTTGTTATATACTTTTTCCCCCCTTATTACTTCTATTGCGTTCAAGTGACTTATTTGCGGCGTTTTGTTAACAAAAACTACTTTAGCTTTATTATTCATGTTTCGATTTATTTCATTGCAATTGAATATTCTCGGAAGTAAACGTTGAATTTTTAATTATGTTTTCGTCTGGTAAAAGAAGTAGAAATTAAAAATTAAGCATTTGTTTCTCGTCGTATGTGAAATTATCGACGAACATTTGAATTAGCTTACTTAGACTTTTCGTTTTTTATTTATTTTACGTTTCAAACATTTTTAATTATGTAGTTTTAATGCGAGATTTTTTAATTTTTGTGATAATAACTATTATTATATAGTTATAATAAGCTCGCCTTTAGAATTGATTATGCGTCGTTTTAGTTCAAGGTTATGTTAATATAGACTGATTTATATCTGAATGCATTTGTCTGCTGGATCTGAAATAGGATATACTGGTTGTGAACTGTGAGCTGTTTACCTTTCTTAGGTTTCGATTGATATGTTTGTACACTAGATATAGAACAATAACTGTCCGAAAAAAAAATGAAGTTAGTGTCATAAGACACTTCATATTGGCAGCCCATTACCATCACGTGATTATGTTATATAGCTTATCGTAAGTTAATGCGGAAACTTATATTGACTCAGTTAATTTTGTTTGAAAGGTTATTTGAGAAATCTGCAATAACCCCTTATCTGCCCGGGTTTGGCCGTACGTGCATCGAATTATCGCAATTTTAAACTTAGAAACAAAGTCATTCACAGACGTTATAATTCGATACAAAAATTACGTGTAATCCATAAACATTTCAACTGTCCTTTAGGTTCTCAATTGAATGAAAATAACAACTCATTCCCAAAATAGAAGGTGTCATCTAATTAGATAGTTGAGAAAACAAACCAGTTAAGTGGTTAGGGCATGCAAAAAATTTTATTTTAAATGGCGATTAATTACGAAAATAATTCAGAAGAGTTCATACTCATGTTTTCTGCGGAAACAGTGTTTCATATTATATTCTAAAATTTCAAATGAATATGATTTTTGAACTTCAATGCGTATCTGTGCTTTATTTTTTTCCCCCTTCACATTTGAAAAAGGTATTGAAAGTACTGATTTCCAAACAGTATCTAATTTTAAATGAGTCGGTTAGCTTTGATAATTATTTTTCTCATTTTCGGAAATAAAAGTGACATATTTTGTCAAATCTCTTGAGGTTTCTTTAATTATTATTTATGGTTTTAATGGGGGAATAGCTATTTTCCTATGGAAATGTCTAACATATTTCTATAAAGATATGTTGTTGAATCTAAGTTGATAAGCCATACATTTTGTTAAAATTCTGACTTAAAATTTTGTTGTTAGCGTTAATATATCTCTCCCTCCTCCCATTTTGGAAAATTTTCGGTTTTTATTGGTATGTCTGATATTTTCCGGTTTATTTTATTTAAATATATATTGTTTTCAATATATATTCCTTAAAACAATTCTCCATGAAATAAATTATGCTGAAAACATATTGCTGTATAAAAAACACCTGTAGAGTGTACATCTCCTGTACTACAGATATGAAAGATTTTCGTAGAATCCATGGTTTTTGATATTTTACTTGAATATATGCTTACCTATAAAATTAAATCCGATGCCATACATTTTGTTACAATACCATTTTGCTTATATTATTAATAAGAGGAAACTGATTTTTTCCAACTTACTTTAGATGAGACAATAAGAAAGCTCTTTTTAGTTAATAAGAAAAATGCTAAATGTTAATTTTTCTTGTTACATGTTTTTTTTTTCTTTTATTAGTTCGTAATGTTTTTTTTTTCTTTCTTATTTGTTTGATTCGAAAAATAGATACTTTGATTGTATGTTCCGTATTTCCTTGACGAACTTCTACATCGGAAATATTTACATTTCTTTAATACAGAAGATGTGAAAAGATTCAGCTTTCTACATGTATGAAATAATAAATTTCATATTTTTTCGTGAAATCTTTATCTAGTCCTTGAAATTTCAGTGTTTTGAAAGTGGAGATGGATAGATTTTAAATATTTATAGCAGTTAATTCGCCAGAAGAAATTGTTACATTTGCATCCAATATTGTGGAACGTATGTTTCGAAAAAAGTTTTTTTGTTTGGATATTCTTTTTAGAGACTCAATCATTGACTTTACACAAGAACTCAAAGCATGCACTTCTGATCTTTTTGTGTTAAAATAATGAATTTTTTTTATGTGAATTGTTTGGAAAGTAAATATGAAAATACACCGATTCTGACAATGAACACTGGTTGTTAGTCCATCGTGGAACATTTCGCATCGTGCAGAAACTATCGTTTAACCCAGAGGTTCTTGGGGCCGCGGAAGCTTTCACATCTACATAGTTTAGATTCTTCTATATTTGTTAGCGAATTCTTCTGTAAGTCATCTTGATTTAAATCATTTTTTTTTTTTAATTTGCTGAAAAACTTTTTTGAAATGAATTTCATTTATCTAACATTTATTAATGCTTACTTTTCTTATATATTTTCTGATTTTGGAGGCTACAGTAAAGTTATTCACATGAAAAGGAAGCCGTGTAAATTTTTAAGTCCAAAATGAAGTCGTGGTCCGAAAACGTTTTAAGAGGTTCTAGTTTAGTCCTCTCCCAGTTCTGCATTTCGGTTCACTGGCATCGGGGGAATATTGGAAAACCCAGTTTCAAACCCTCATTATATGGTGGGTTCAGAATTACCAGAAAGTAGACTAAGTCCATGTTTTGCCCATTTTGCTCTAACACTGCCATGGTAGTGAAGAAATATTATATTTTCTTTGTAATGATGATTCAAATCCATAATTCAATTTGTGTCGAGCAGGAAGAAAATTAGAAGTCCACTGCTATTTTAAAAACATCTGATGAACGTAGAGTTCTGTTTTCTCGGAATTGAATCGCATGGACTTGGTCCACTTTAACTCTAAACCTTCCATATATTGCCAGTTGAATATGATATCGGGCACAAACCCTGATCCTCCACCCTCATGTATAAAATGCTTATCCTCTGATGGTCATTATAGAATGAGAAGTTTCCTTATGTTACTCTGTGGAATTACCTTCTTAATATATTGAAATCCACAAGGATATTATAAATATCATTTACACTTTCTTAAAGTATTTGGACAATTATTTGTTTTACGTTTCATAATGAAAATATAAATATCATGAAGAGAAATGTCTTTACCGAAAGATTCATGATTTCAAAATGGAAATAAGTATGTCATTAAGAGTAATACTTTTTCCAGAATGATTCATATTCTAGAATTATTTTGAATGATGATTTGTATTAAAGTTCATAATGAAAATAACAATGTCATGATGAGGAATGTCTTTTTCCAGAAGTTTTAAACTGTGTGAATTTTTGTAAAAGAAAACTTGGACGAAATTTTGTAACCTGTTTATCATAATTATGAAGCATATATCTATTATGCTAAAAACTACAAATTACATTTATTTCATATTCATTAGAATAACCTCTGATTTTATGTAATAACTGATTCTAAAATGAAATCCTCCCCTTCCATAAATTTTATTGTAGACATTGAATATGTTATAAAAGCTTGTTCAAGTCTCTTGCAGAAAATTTGGCAATTTATTCCAAATTTTGCGGAATAATTTATTGTCGTACTTTATTCTTTGCGTATCCGATATTTCCCTTTTTCCCCACAAATCGCAAATTCATCAAGAAACAAGTTAAAAAAGATGACATGGCTAAAAGTGTGTAGAGGTGACTGTACTTTATCTGATGTGTTTATCGTAAAAAAAGTCGTAAATGTTATGTGTTTATTTTTGTTAAGTGCTGTCAATGCAAGACCTGAAATTGTTATTTTTGTTGTTGTTTTTATCTATATTAATTATATAATTATTCTTTTTTTTTTCTCTAGGTTTTCTGAGTTTATTACCTTTTTTTTTTTCTCTAGGTTTTCTGAGTTTATTACCTTTTAAAAATTTATTATTATGATGGAAAGTCCCAATCAGTCTGCCACTCATCCAGCACAGCTTTCGGCGCAAAGTGAGTAGATTTTTAATTGCACCAATACCTTCTGTGTGTTCTACTGTTATAATTACATGTTATGATTTGTTTATTTTCATTGCACTAATACGTCTGTATGTTGTACTGTTATAAGTTACTAGAGGATTTGTACCCGTCTAAGACGGGCTTTTAGCTTGCCAACAATATCTCAGATACGATTGTCACAGATTTATTAACGAAAGTTGTAGTAGAAAATCGCATGCACATTGGCAGAGTGCTTAAGAAATTTAAAAATGCATGAAAAACAGAAATGATGAATCAGTTGACACTAACTTTCGTTTTGCAAAATATATAAATATTCAATTCCAAAATTAAGTACGACGAAGAACCTTTTTAACGAAAACTAAAGTAAAGATCTCCGAGAAGTGGGAAAATAAATTAATTCTATTATAACTTCTATTTGATATTAACGGAGTTCCGCGTCAATGAATCAACATAAAATAAAAAAAGAAAGTGCTAAAAAACTCAGCTAAACCACCACCACCCCCTGTCATAACTCCTATTTGATATTAAATCGTCATAGAATCAAAACATTATCCCGTGTGTAGTGAAGGCTAATATGTAGGCAGGCCATCTGAATCTCTTTGGCACGTAGCTAAAATTCCTGAGCGTTACCGAAATTTGAGGATAATTCTAATATAGATGATTTGTTTATTTTCAATAAGTGTCACCGCACTTTGTTCTGTACATGTAATGTTGATCATTCGTCGATGATTGAAAAATGGTCATTTGTTGAAATGTTATTATGACTAATATTAAGATATGGCTGAATTCATATTATTCAGTTTATTTTAAATGACTCACATTAAATTAAATTTATTTTGAATTTACAGGATTCTTAAATATTTCACTATAAGCAGGGCTGGGACAAGGGTGAGGTGAATGAAGCACCTGCCTCAAAACATTAATCGGAAAGGTCGCCAAATTTAACGGCCCTGCCGATTATAAAAAATATTGATGGAATGAAAAAAAAAGTTTTCGCGTCACTTCGGTCCAAATATAAACCACTGACGATCTGTAATATACATAATACTAATAAAATTGTTATTTTGATTCAGAATAATCATCGCTTAGTTCTACATATACAATTTTTCTACATTAAATTATTTTTTATTGTTACTGTAAAAGTTGGCACAAGAAGACATTTAACCTCACACATTTTCCTCTTATTATGCTTTTTATTTAGTTTTTCTTGTATTTTCTAAATTTTGTGTGCATTTTGATTTTAAATTTTAACGAGAAACTAGTCTATTCATTATTTCCTGTGTTATGTGAGGATTGATTATTTTGTGTTTCTCGATCTGGGCATGACTGAAAATCACATTTCAAAGTAATTTTAAGTAATAAATCGGATAATTTTACTGCATGAGATAATCAAATATTTTGAAAAAATTATTTCAATTTCTAAACATGTTTACAATTCCCTTTTCAGGATACGGTCACCAACTACAGCCTGGAATGTGGGGTGGCAACAAAGTTTGTTCAAACACCAATGGACAAAATGCAAATATGGATCCTTATTCTCAGCAAATGAATCATTATTATCAAGGTTTGTGTTTGATTTTTTATTATATATTTATCAAACATAAACATCAAATAATCGCATTTAAAATAATGTGTGTACTACTTGTCTTTCACGTTAACTTTATTTTCTTGCTGTAAGTAATATCAATGAACAAATCTCTTCAGTAGTCAATGAAAAAATTGCTCTTCTTTTTTTTATTGTTGATGAAAGGTATGTTCTCCATGTTCTTATTTGTAAAATAACCGTGGCTAATAATTGTGATCTTATCGTTTGGATTCATTTTTATTAATGGAGACTTTGGTAAGATTATTAATGTTTTTGTAAGATTTTTAATGTCATTTTTAAAGATAAGAATTGTCTTGCCACTAAAAACAGTTCATGCTATGTCTATATCTTTATTATGAATGAATATTTTTGAAAACTAATCTCATACAAATAAAAGACATCAAGATAAAATTTAATACTGTTCTTCAAGAAGGTAAGTAGCAAAGAAAACTAGTAGTTCTACTTGGTACTTATTTGTAGAATGTTGTTAAAATTTTACTGCATGTGTTTGGATAAAAAAAAATTATATTTATATTCACTTTTTATTATTATTTGAAGTAAACATTTGATGCTAAAAATAAAATTATATGTTGAGACAAAAAATTAATTAGTTGTAAATAACAATTCTGTTGTAAAATATTTTCTTAAGTTGTTTAATATATGTATAATTTTTAGAAATATTCCGCAGTTTACAAAAATGAAGTATGTATATCCTGTTAAGCATTCACTCTTTAAGTTTGAGAAAAATGGATAAAAAAGGGCTTATAATTTACTTAATTACTGTCAAGCTTCCTGAAAATACTTCTGTAATCTTGCATAATTTTTTTTCACATTCTCTCTATTCTGGAATACTGTAGAGAGTCACTGTAAATTAGTGTATGTAAGCAGATTATGTGGGAAAAAATTTGGAACATATTTACAACTTTCAGAAAGTTGTGGATTCATTCATAATTTTAATTAGTAATCGTCTTGCAGTACCATAATTGATTGATTAAAAGGAGTTATTTGAATTAAATTCTTCAATTTTTCTCTGATTAACAGTAATGTTGTAAAATAGTTAAGATAGAATTGTTGTTAGTTAAAGTACTACTGTAATCTCTACTGACTATTTTAAAAGTCTATGAATTTAGTTGTGTTAAACTGAATAAAAGAAAAGTAATTTTTAAAAAATTATTGTTTGTAATTACAATTAATTTTTTGCTAAAAAGGAATGAAGGCAACATTTTATTGTTTATCAGATCTGTAGGATGCTGAAAGCTTTTTCAAACTATTCTTAGGATTAAGTATTCCACCATTGCATATTTGCATGCATTGCTTTAGTGTATTGTGTTAACAGACATATCTCAGATTATATATTTGGTAAATTTGATACATTCATTCAATCATCAGTATTTTTGAGAATGCGATAAAAAATAAGTTATTCCATTTTACATGTATCCGTCATTTGTTTTTCTCGCAGCTTATTCTCCTTTTTTCTTTTTAGCCCAGTACCAAACACAAACAAATGATATCAACAGATATGTTTCACCAGTTTCAAAGGATCAAAATTCAAACTCTTATTCTCAGTATCCAATGGCAAGGCAGACAAACTATTCCTGTACAGTTCCAACTCAAAATTATCAAGTCTCTGTTAAAACCAGTTGCAGTAGTAATATGTATTATCCTAATGTTAATGCATCCAAAGCCTATCCATCTAACAATATTCATTCATCAAAAAAGTATGTTAATTCAAGTCTTGGGCTTCCTCAAGCCCATCCAACTGTACCTCAGAGTCCTCAGGTTACTCGTAATACTGGGACTCCAATGCCACAGATGCCTCACTATGGAGACCATAGTAATTACCCTATGCAAAACATGTATGTTACCAACTATAATGTGCATAATAATGCCGAGAATGAACAGTCTTACATGCTTCAACAGACATTATCCTCACAATCATCAGCATTACCTGCACAAGAAACTTTGATTCATTCTATTTCAATGGTACCAACAAATCAGGTATCTCAGGTGTCTTCGATTCCCACTCCCCCAGAAACTTCATCATTACCAGGAGATGGCTTATCTGTTATTGATAATGCTTCTCCAGATGGCTCTGCTGATAGTATGAAAATGAATATTTCAAACTCTTTTGGTATGAATTTTTTGTTGAATTCTTTTTGTTAAAAAATTCTAATGAAGTTCATATATTATGTTTGTTTATTGAGTTTTAGTAATAATAAATGTAAAAGTAGGTTATTTGCTGTATTGCAAAATTCACTTAAAAAATTCCATATCTTTTTGTAACAATTTGTAATGAATTAGTTATGAATGACTTTTTTTTTTATTTTTTTCTATTTTATTTTTTAAACTTTAAAAAGGACATTATATATATATATATATAACTTGCTTAGAAAATATAAGTTTCTTTTTGTTTGGACTCTTAACACATTGTTAGATGATTGAACATCTTTAAAATGAAAACAGATAAATTTAGAAATATTTGAACAAGTTGCATGATTTTATGTCCAAATTATGCAGCAAAAAATTTCAGCAATGTCTATATTCAAAATCTTAAAATCATTTGGTAGAGGTAATTCTGATTTATTTTATTGCATTAACTGAAATTTATTTGTTTTGTTGTGTGAAACCATTCTGTTGTTCGTTCATTTATTATTGTAATAGATTTTATCTATAAAACATATTAGATGTGTAATAGTAGTTAATTGTAGACTGCAGTTCGTAAACTTCTTTAAAAAAATCTAAGATCTGATTATAATTTCACCCACCATATTTCTAATAAAAATGGCATAACAGTTATTATTGTCTTCTGGAATCATTTTGTTTCTATGTGTGGACATTTGTACTCATTTGCCTCAGTTAGTTTAAAAAATCGATTAATTACAAAATAAACAATTTAATCTGATTGCTTTTGTCATACTTAGTTCATATTTTGTTGAAAATCAAACTGGAGTGTAATATGCTTTTTATTAACTTTTTCAGTTTTGCCAGGATCAGTTATTAGCCATGTACCAAATAATATGCCATCATCTGCATCATCAATAACAAATCCAAATGTAATGTCTAATCGCAATGCTGGGAATTCTCTTCAACCCCCTGCCAACTTAGATGAAGGAAGCCAAGCTTCTAGTGCTTCTGCATCATCTTCTATACCTGATGAACAGAATTCTATGAAAACAAATTCTAAACCAAATTTTTCATATCCTCCTACCCCAAATACTTTATCCTCTCCCGGTGCTGCTTCCATGTCATCATTCCATGATGACTTGGAGTGTATTTCTAGTCCTGGCTGGCCCAAAACTCCTGCTAGTCCTGTAAGTAAAGTTATTTTATTAAATTATATTAAATTTGTCATTAGTTTCATTTTTTGGCAATAAAGTTGTTAATTGCACAATATTTCTAAATTCCACCCAATGACTACGTCTCATTTCAGACCTCTTGCTGAAAATCTTTTCCTCTGTGCATCTTGTAATAAATGAATTTAGAGTGTCTGACATTTAAAAAATAATTTGAATCTTAAATTACCTATAGGGTTTCATTTTTATATATGATACATAATATAGTTACATAAGCATTTTCCTCCTTTGTTGCTAAAAATCCCATCTCACCACATCTCAATCAATCAAAGCATTTTCCTATATTAGTATTCACAGAATATCAGCATTTTAAAGAAAATTTTGAGTATTATTATATATTAATACAACTTTTTAATTTTTATGTTATCGTCTATATGAAGTCTTTTTGTTTAATTCCATGTTTATATGAACATTTAGACAATAGTTTCTATTCCTGCCAGAAATATTCCTTTGTACAATCAAAATAGGTGTTTTCATCTACTGTTAATGTTTATTAGGGGCATTTTTTATTATAAATATGTAATTCATATTGCTTAATTTTACTCAATTTAACTATCCATTTTTATAGACTGTTTGTTCTTTCTCAGACTTAAAGGAAATTAATCGATTATTCAGTGCCATTCAAAATATTAAATACCACCATATTGCAGATAACAAAACCTCTGTAGCATATTTTGCAAAAAAAAAAAAAAACTTTTTGCATCAACATGTTGAAAAAAAAATTAGTTGGAAACTTAAGGTCATCTTGTAGGATGTACCAAGATGAAGAAATAAAAAAAAAATGGAACAAAAACAAATAAATAAACTACAGTGAAACCTCTCTGAGCGGCCACCCCTCCATTCCGAGAAAAATTGGCTGCTCAGAGGGGGTGGCCGCTCTGAAGGGTTTTCGTTACAATTACAAGATAATTGCTATAATACATAATATAAACAAGTTTGATACATATTTCTTATTTAAAATGAAGTTTGAGAGTTATCTAAAGAGAAAATAGTACTTTATTTAATAATTTTTTACATTTTTTGAAAAAAAGGATACAATTTGTGACTGTTAAGTTTTTACCCTTCTCGGAAAAAACCATTTTTTCAAGTTCGTTTTTCAGTTTAAAAAGTAAATCTCTAACCTATACGTTTGTCAAATGGGATGGGCGAACCCACCCGGCGGCCATTCAGAGGGGTTGGGTGGCCGTTGCTAGGGGTTATTTTAACATTAGGTCTATGGGCCGAAAAATCCGTGCCACGAAAAATTGGCCGTTAAGAGGGGTGGCCACTATGCAGGGGTGGCCGTTCAAAGAGGTTTCACTGTACATAAAAAAAGAAACTGTCAAAAGAGGCAGCTAAAAAGCTGTGTACAAATGCAACAAAAAA